>OZ057405.1:20813911-20969021 GCA_964056735.1 Allodiplogaster pararmata
TTGAAGTTTTCTCGACTACTGTTTCATTTCTTCTTTGAATTAGCTATCTCGGAAGCATGTAGGTTAATCTAAAACGAACAAGTCAATGGCTGTTATTCATTCTGTTACCAATTTATTGTAGTAGTGATATACTTTGTTCTCATTGCGCTGAAAACCCGATTCGCCCCGAAACTTTTTCAGCTGAAAAAAACAATTGGGAAATTTACTAAACTTCTTTTCTCGTAATTGACCAAACACCTTTGCCAACCATATTCAAACTTTATGATGAAGCCTCATAGTTTCCAACCACCTACGCTGCCTGGTACTCTGCACAGAGAAACAAAACCAATATAGATAATATGTCAGATTTATATTCTAGCGCAAGAAATTTGCAAGAAAAAGAGAAACTGAAAAAGAGAGAAATAAGCCTAAGCTCTGAAGCCATACGACATTCCAAATGAGCCGATCTCTTGACTACTTCATGTAAAGGTACTTAGTCTCTTTCATTGCATCTCTGAATATTCTTTGTAAACAACTCCTTTTCTTCCAATAATTTGGCTGAAAAGCTTTAAAAACATCATTAACTAATAGAGTGATTTCTAGCGAAGTATTACCAAAATATTCTGGTATATGTTTTTCAGTAGACAGTACTTTCCCAAAGTTCCTCTGATCAATGATCTATCCGATCCTAATATTATGTTTAAAGTAGTCCTGCCATTTCGGGTTCTATGTAAATATGTCCGTTATGCTAGGACTTCTGTTGCTTACTTGTTCCTGGCTTAGCCGGCAAAAGGAGCCGCGAATTAGGCAGAAAGGGAAATAGTTGAATGGTTTATTTTGGAAGTGAGCAAGAACGGGATGAGCAGCAGGGGGTCTATTCTGCTCCTCTTCTTATGACGCCCTCTCTGTCTACTATAGTATCTCTTTCTCCCGTTTCATTTTTCATATTATATCTTTTTTCTCTTTTCTCTCTATTCAAAAAATCTCTATTATTTTTCTATTTCTCTCTTATACTAAGTCTCTTCCTTGTTGTCTACAAATAGAAGCTTCACTTTTCTCATATTTGCTTCACTGAAAAATAGGTCAAAAATATTAATGGAAATTTTGAATTTCCAGATTTTCTTTTTTTGAAATTAATTCACAAGTTTGCAATTCAGGATTATCTTCTATTGGTATATAGTTTCATTTTTCAGAGCAAGAAAAGTCATGGAGTAAGTTGGAACGGCGTTAATTACAGATATGCGGCAAATCTTTCCGCCAAGCCTCCACACTCTGCCGCCATAAGATTATACACACTTCGCAGAAGCCGCACACGGTTCGTTGGGTGATACAGAGATAGTATTAGCTATACTGGGAAATAATAAAGCAATGAAAAATGAAGGTAAGGTACAGTCAATAAAGGATAAGTAATAACTGAGCAATAACGGAAAGGCGTATAAGGAATAGAAGCTTGGGACCCAAAACTTTCATTTTTAAAGGACAAGATTAATGGAATGGAAAAAAGTAAAGATTCAGAAAACTGTTTAGTCTGTGTACACAATGTTCTTTCAGAAGGTAAAAATCAACTTGTTAAAATCAATAATCTTTCATTTGCAGTGCAAAACGTGCGGGAAAAGCTTCAACAGGTCGTCTACTCTTAACACGCATTCAAGAATACATTTAGGTTAGCTCAAAATCTTCTTTTGTTTCATAAAAGATGAAAAGGCTGCTGAAGACCTCGAACCAGTACTCTCCTCATGTTAGAACTTATATGAGAATGTGGCGTTTGAACGAATATTGACTCAAAGCACTTAATGTGCTTGGATGGGTTATAATTGACTTTGAAGAAACACTGAACCTAGAATTTTGAGGCAGTAATACTGGTCTATGTATATTATATCTCAGCCTAGCACTGTGGTTAGTTCGGTTTTTTCTATCTAACATTGCCGCTGCCTGCTCTTTCGTCGGAATACTTCTGTCGGTAGCCAAGCTTCGAGAGCAGGTGATAAAAATTAAGAACTAGAGAGGGAGGTGATGTAACCAATTATGGCAGATCAAGACTGAATCTCTCAGCAAATCATATAAATTCAGGTTTCAAGCCTTTTGTCTGCGAACTGTGCGGAAAAGGTTTCCATCAGAACGGGAACTACAAGAATCACAAGTTGACCCATAATCAAGACAAGAAGCACAAATGCCGTGAGTTGATTAAATCATTGCTTTGCACGTAATTTTCACGTAACAATGCTTCATGTTATAAATTCATCAGGTGTTGAAATCGAATCTATTAGTCTGATTAGTCTGTACTTGACTTTTGACTTAAAACTCTTAATCATCCTTAGAAAAAAGCATCTACACAAACTGTTTCCGCAGGATCTATGAGACCATGTCCGTGTTTTAGGAACCATTTCTAATCCTGACTTACTACAACATAAAGCTGAGTCGAATGCTGTATAGAACTTTTTGCTGGAGCCGTCTGATTAGTAATTTATTTCATTGAATCACTCATCGTATTATAATTCTCTCTTTATCTATCTCTAGTTCTCTTTTCTTTATTCTTTCTCTGCATTTTTCTCTCCTTCTCTCTCTTCTGTTTTTTGCTATTCTCCTTTCTTTCTTTTCTCTCTTTCTCTGTCTTTTTACTCATTTTTCTTTCTCTTTTTCATCTCATATTCGATTCGTGTTTAAGATTTCTTATACTTCTTCTACAGTGTTTTTAGTATGAACTCTAATACCATTTCTTAACTTGTAGAAACAAAGCAACTTTTCAGATCTCTGCAACAAGGCCTTCCATCAGACGTACAACCTCGCTTTTCACATGCACACGCATGAAGAAAACAAGGTATTTAGCGCTTTTAAGCTGAACTAACGGTTTTTGAAAAAAGAGGTTAAAAAAAAAGTTTTTTCGAATAATGCTAGGCTGCTATTCTGAAAACTACTTTCGCGAAACAGAACTTGAAGTTGAAAGGTTTTCTATTGTTTTTGCTTTCACGAAGTTAGATAGGTTTTTCATTGATTAAACAGGCAGTTTTCTAGAACCAAGAACATATCATACTTGTTATGATGAAGTGTGTAACCAAACGAACTCAAAAACAAGGAATCTATAAACTGAAAAAAAAACAACTCTAAGCTAGCCATTCTTAAATCATTTTTTAAACGATATGTTGACCATTCTGGTACAAAAATTAATCTTGGTTTTTTAATGAACCGCCATTCGGGAAAGAAGATAGTTCACGTCTTAGAATGAAAATTTTGTATATATTTACAGCCATATCAATGCCCAGTGTGTGAGAAAGGGTTCTGCCGCAACTTTGATCTGAGAAAGCACATCCGGAAACTACATGGAAGAAAGGAATGATTTTCTCTAACAGTACAAATTCTTAACTTTCTCCCCTCCCCCTACCCACAACTCCCTCCCTCAACTGTCCTATGATTTCTTGTGAATCTTCAATTATGATCCTTTTTTAAAAGGTAAAAAAAAACTCCCTCTTTATAAGCGTTCATAATTGTGAGGATAATTGAGCATCTCATTTTTCAGTAAGCTTTGTTCATAGGTTTGAGTAGAAATATATCTCACTTACTGTTAGGGATAATTCAAAATAATCTACTCAATTCGTCATGTCCTCTTTTTCTCCATTCACAAAGTTCGTTTCGTCTTTTTCGATCATCTTCTCAACTTAGTGAAGAGTAAGAAATAGTTCGGACTGCTGTGTCAGTTCATTTTCACCCATGCGCCCTTTCCCTTCTTTGTCCTCTTTTTGTCACTTACGCTCATAATCGCTATATTAACACCTCAAATGTGAGTCTATCTTCAACTCTCTCTCTTTCTCTCTCTCTCTTTTTCTCTCTCTCTCTTTCTCTCTCTCTCTCTCGCTCTCTCTCTCTCTCCTCATCCCTCTCAACCTCCTTCTTCCTATTCACCTCTCTTCTTCTTTCTCATATCATGATCTCCTTAGCACAATGAAAGGAAACTAGAGGGCTAGACAAAAAGTCTTCTCTGCCTCAATGTCTTCTCTAACTACCGTAACCCTTTCAATTCTTTCTTCGAATCATTTCGGAAAGCCGCTTACCATTATGATGAGCATGAGCGTCTGTCACCTATTCTTTTCTCTGTCCTGTCTTCAACCTCATCTTTCTCTTTCTCTCTGTCTTTTCTCTCTCTTTATTTCTCTCTATTCTTTATTCAGTTCCTCTAGGTGTCTCTATGCCTCTCCATGTTGTTTTGCAGCCTAACTCCTCACTGCCCTTGACACTCGCGACGCATTTAGCAGTACTTCAGTACTTGTATGAATAGTCAGACTGATGCGCAGGAGAGGAAATGATCTAAAGGGCAATTTATTCTCGTGCTCATATAGAGCGAACTCTTCGAGATCATGATTATAAAATTCATTCTCTTATCGTTCATGCAAATACTTACTTCTTTATGCTTAAGGGTCTAAAACGCAATCGGTTATTTACGGGTTCTTTCCAGAATTATTTTATTTTGATGCAAAAATAATTTTATCCACAGACGTATTTGTGCAATGTGTATGCTACATTACATATCTGTGTGTATGAAATAAATAATCTTATGAAATTTTTGAAATAATCTTATTCAAAAGTTGTGTCACAGACTGTTTCTCAAGACAAAGACTGTCAATTGATGGAAAAACCTTAAAAAAACCCACAGTTTAGAATTTAGATATTCAAAATCATCATAAAAATTACCTCAATTGAGAATCAAGTCTAAAATACACAACCTCGTTTATTTTTTTGTCAAAAAGCACGAATGGATGTTATAAGAAAGTGCTAATCTAGTACCAGCCATTGTCCCTTTCAATTTCACTCTCATCTCTCGTGGATTGGAAGCCGCTATATCACCTGTATTGTTAGAAAAAGTGATGAGTAGAAATATTGATATAATGATGAATAACATCACTTAATCATGATATAATGATGAATAACATCACTTAATCATGATATAATGATGAATAACATCACTTAATCATGATATAATGATGAATAACATCACTTAATCATGATATAATGATGAATAACATCACTTAATCATGATATAATGATGAATAACATCACTTAATCATGATATAATGATGAATAACATCACTTAATCATGATATAATGATGAATAACATCACTTAATCATGATATAATGATGAATAACATCACTTAATCATGATATAATGATGAATAACATCACTTAATCATGATATAATGATGAATAACATCACTTAATCATGATATAATGATGAATAACATCACTTAATCATGATATAATGATGAATAACATCACTTAATCATGATATAATGATGAATAACATCACTTAATCATGATATAATGATGAATAACATCACTTAATCATGATATAATGATGAATAACATCACTTAATCACACCGGTGCGTATTTGAATTATGGGTGGACTGAAATCATAGAGACGAAACTATCAAATTTGAGAAGTTTTCTTGAATTTACGCACAAAATTCTTTGTAAGCCATTGTGATAAGCTTTCGCTCCGTCAATTAGATCCGTCGAAGGCTTTCAGTTTCCTGTTTCTTCTTTAATTGAAAGATGTTTCACTCAGATCATACGTAATGAAATATTATAGAATAGTGACAGACATCTAGGATAGATTTGCTGGATTTTAGGAGAAAAACAAGTTATTTCCCCCTAATCCCTTCACATCATAAATCGTATCGTTGAAACTTCAATCTGTCAAAGTCTCGAACAATTTTCAAATGACAGGAAACACTTTAAGTTTTGTCTTCTTTCATTCTGAACAACTTCATAAAGCTTGTGAAATACAATAGGTCAGATGGAGATTGTTTATCATTCCCCTCCCTAATATTGACCCAAAAAACTAGGAAGAAGAAACTAGAGGAGAATGTAAAAGGATGAAAAAATAAGGGAAGAGGCAAAACGGAAGGGGATAAAAACAAAGTGGATTAGAGTACACTATTCAGTAGAGAATGTCTTAGAAAGGCGCCACTTTCAGATGTTTTTTTGTTGCTGTGTGGCAGAGAGAACCACAGAGAAAAAGAGATAAGAAAGGAGATGAAAAGAAAGAAAGAGAAAACGCAAAAAAAAGAAGAAGAAAAGGAGAAAGAAAGAGAGAGAGAAAGAGAGAGAGAGAGAGAGAGAGAGAGAGAGAGAGAGAGAGAGAGAGAGAGAGAGAGAGAGAGAGAGAGAGAGAGAGAGAGAGAGAGAAGAATATATAAAATAGGAAGAGAGATAGAAAGATTTGCGACCGAAAGGTAAAAAAAATGTCCAGGTACTTTTGAATCGCGCACTGTAGACATTGTGATATGAGCCATGACTGTTTGATGCGTGTATGCATATCTAGGTTTTAGGAGTCAAATAATTCGCGGTAAACGCGAGGTTCAACTTTTTAAAGTTCCATCGTTTAATTTTTCTCACTTTCGACTAGACCTGGTATTTAAGGGTTTTATTCGTTTAATTTTTCTCACTTTCGACTAGACCTGGTATTTAAGGGTTTTATTCGTTTAATTTTTCTCACTTTCGACTAGACCTGGTATTTAAGGGTTTTATTCGTTTAATTTTTCTCACTTTCGACTAGACCTGGTATTTAAGGGTTTTATTCGTTTAATTTTTCTCACTTTCGACTAGACCTGGTATTTAAGGGTTTTATTCGTTTAATTTTTCTCACTTTCGACTAGACCTGGTATTTAAGGGTTTTATTCGTTTAATTTTTCTCACTTTCGACTAGACCTGGTATTTAAGGGTTTTATTCGTTTAATTTTTCTCACTTTCGACTAGACCTGGTATTTAAGGGTTTTATTCGTTTAATTTTTCTCACTTTCGACTAGACCTGGTATTTAAGGGTTTTATTTAGCCACGGCTTCAAATAATTTGCAAAAACATTTTCAAAATTGAGCGAGACCTTCACAAAATTGGAAGTCGAAGTCCAATGACAGAGACTCGGGTTATTATTAGACATAATGAGAGTTTTCAATTCATTCCTATCTGATGATCAAAACAGAAAAAAACCGCTTTACTGTATGTAAGACCGGAAGTCTGAGCCCAGCCGCCAGAAACTGCCGAATGATTCAAAAGATTTTTGAGAAAAAAACGCCACAAAATGTAATTACATTCAGTTGCTTAGTGATCGAACCTCCACTCAATAAATCTCTACTTGTATACCGAAACTTCAAAGTGTTTATGAAGGCCGTATCATCAGGAAAGATCTTAGTGACGCTTCCCGTGCCCCACAGATGCTGAATATGATAAAAAGTATTTTTATAGTGTTAAAATTTGATTTCTAAGCTAAAATTTGATTTCTAAAACTAAAATTAGTGAATTATAACTGTTTTTAGCGAACTAATCGGACTCAGTGACGGATCAAACATGTTTAAACCCTTCAAGTAAGTTAAAACCAATCTCCCCATCTCAATTGCTCCCATCAATGTCTCTACCGACGTAAAAGAGTGAATATGTGATGAAAATAATCACAAGCACAGAGAAGCAAGTGACCTACCCCTTCCGAAATCACCCTTGCGATAAAGTATTATTATTATTATTATTATTATTATTATTATTATTATTATTATTATTATTATTATTATTATTATTATTATTATTATTATTATTATTATTATTATTATTATTATTATTATTATTATTATTATTATTATTATTATTATTTAAGAAGTTTAAGAAGTTGTATTGAAGAATGTTTTCTATTTTTTCCGAAAATAAACAAACACATAAACATTTTGTTTTCCATGTGTTCCTTTATCAAAATTGAAGAGAAAGTGTTCCCATTACTATCGGAATATGGGGAGGGATCAAAGACATCATCGAGGATGCATCTGAAAAAATAGATTTAAGTGTTTCAAGACATCCGTTCTTTCACTGCGATTCATAAAAAACGTATGTGAAACATCAATCCAAAGTATTTCAGTACATCCTAGATTTTGTAATCCGAATCCAGCGTGAGCCTCTGCCTTCTACAGAGCAAGTTGATGTCCTTTCAAGCTTCTCAACTGCCAGAACTCAAATAATTCTAAGTAAAGCTTCAATGAAAGTTCAATGGAGTAACTTAACAAAAAAATTGCAAAAAAAGGCTATAAAAAGACGTGAAAAACTGAAAAATTCTGCGGATAAAAACAAACACAGTGAATCTCTTAGATATAATTATAAAATTTTGCATTTCATTTTTAAGCTGGCAGTCTTTTATGACTTAAAAATTAATCCCGGCAATAATCAGTAGCTGTTCACGAAATAAAATAGATGAAAAGCGAGCATAAAGATAGCTAGCAGCTTATTTCAAAGCAATCTAGGACCTTGTCTTTTTTAACTTCTTTGTTTTGACGAAGAATGTTTACTGGATAGTAAATTGAAACTTATTTGTTAGCAAGTTCATTGCATTCGCCAGAAATTTCAGCTCTTGCTAAAAAGTCTTTTTCATTAAGTGCTAGTTATCAGAGAAAATACCTCAAATAACTTTTTTATCTTACTTCAAAGCACTATAAAAAAGAGAGATGTTTATCTGATCAAAAACATGGAACTTATTTTAAAGATGAAGCTAGATTTTTTCTCTTGTTAAAAAAAAGTGTGATCATTATTGTATTATGAAATTTGAGAATACAGTGAGAAAATATGAAAGCACTATCACTATCGATCACTGTGATGACGCTAATTAACAAGTCTGTTTATGTAATGCTTGATTATTTGAACGGTTCCGAACTACCAGAAACTACCACCGTTGAAACCTTGGTGTAGAATATGATAATATGTTTTCCTACTAGCAGCCTATCCAGAGTATTTGCAATAAAGCAAACGTTAGATGCCTTCCTTGGAGAAATTTCGAAACAAGAAATATTGAGCTTCTAAAGAAGGTATTCGTAACATACTTGAGAACACAAACAATAAGTACATATGACGCAGAACGCGATAGGATGTACCTAGCTCTGCATACACTGGGAAATAGAAATTTTTATGTAACCGATTTCGCTGAAAATTTCACCAAAGGGTATTTCAAATATGGCGAGAACGATGATCAACTTTATTTTTCCTGATTTTAGCTCTCAGAAAAGCATGAGAGGATTGAAAAAAGCTTGTTTCGCCGAAAGTACATGAGGGTGTCGCGCTGTTCTAAGGGGCATATGTCAGTCAGATTGATAGCTAGATCCACCAAATACCGATTCGATGTAGTCGAATCATGTATCTTCAAGTACCTATGTTTGCTTTTTATCATATTCAAATTTCACGGTTTTCGCGAGAACAAATATCAAAACAGACATTTCATAAAAAGATGAGAAAAAAAGATTTTTCTCGGAGATAAGGAAAAAGATCCGGAATTCCAGTCAGTATGTTGTAGCCCTGAGTTTTTGCTACAACTTTCGTATACATCATTTTTCAAACTACTTAGGCAAACTCGAGATACATCGCTTCGAGTTCGTATATTACTATAGGTGGGGGTATGTCTAAAGATTTCACAATAGAGCTAGGAGTCTAAAACTAAGAGACTCATACTTGCTATCCACTCCTGATTCCAAAATGACAACAAACTTGATTCTAGGACGTCCGGAACCCTGTCAAATAGGTACCTCATTTTCAAAACTAGTTTTTGAAAAAAACTTGTTTGGATTTTGAAATAACTCAACGTGTTTTGCGAATTGAGAGATGAATTCTGGCCAGTATGTTGGAATCTGCTTGAATTATATATACAGACAGATTCAAGTTTTTGAGTTCGATTATCGATCAGTTACGCCAGTTTTAAAAAACCTGAAAACGGTTTTTTGGTCGGAACTCATCATGTTTTGATTTGAGCAAAAAGTGATCAACTACAAAAATGTTAATAGTTGTATGGAGCATGACATGGAAGAAAATTTCACGAATGCCATTTTTGAAGCGTTTTTTGAAGCGAGTTATGGCCACTTAAAACATTTTTTCATGGCCACTTCAAAAAAAGACCCTGAAACCCTTGAAATCGACTTTTTTCAAAAAATTTTTTCATTCATTCTCATCAGCTTAACTAGACAAATCCGATTATGTGAGAACCTCGAAGATAAAACTACTTTGAAAAGAGTTATAACGGTTAGTTCAAACCTTGAAAAAAGGTATTTTAGGACCCATAATGAGGTTTTTTGTGTTTGAACTAACCGTAATAACTCTTTTCAAAGTAGGTTTATCTTTTAAGTTTTAACATAATCGGATTTTTCTAGTTGAGCTGATCAGAATGAATGAAAAATTTTTTGAAAAAAATCGATTTTAAGGGTTTCAGGGTCTTTTTTTAAAGTGGACATAACTCGCTTCAAAATTGACAGGCAGTTGTGGAATTTTTTTTCATGTCTTGCTCCATACAACTATTAACATTTTTGTAGTTAATCACTTTTGCTCAAATCAAAACATGATGAGTTTCGACCAAAAACCGTTTTCAGGTTTTTTAAAACTGGCATAACTAATCAATAATAGAACTTAAAAACTTGAATCTTCCTGTATTGTTGAGTTTAGCAAATTTCAACATACTGGCCAAATTTCAACTCTCAATTCAAAAAAACGCGTTGAGTTATTTCAAAATCCAAACAAGTTTTTTTTCAAAAGTTAGTTTTGAAAATGAGGTACCTATTTGACAGGGTTCCCGACGTCCTAGAATCAAGTTTGTCATCATTTTGGAATAAGGAGTGGATAGAAAGTATGATTCTCTTGGTTTTAGACTCCTAGCTCTATTGTGAAATCTTTAGACATACCCCCACCTATAGTAATATACGAACTCAAAACGATGTATCTCGAGTTTGCCTAATTCAAAAAAATGATGTATTCGAAAGTTGTAGCAAAAACTCAGGGCTACAACATACTGACTGAAATCTCCGATATTTTTCCTGTACTCCGAGAAAAATCTTTTTTTCATCTTTTCATGAAATGTCCGTATGATCGATGTTTGGAATAATTTTCCTATGAGTACTGTAACATTAAAATCTTCCCAAGCCTTTAAAAATGCCATTTTGAGTTTACCTACTGATATGTTCCCGAATCGCTTCTGCGTATATAGGAAAATATATTTTCTAGCTTCTCTTCATCTGTCCGGTCAATCTTAACTATTTTCAAACACCGAACTTCGAAATTGCTGTAATTTATTGTTGTGATGTTTTTTTTAAAACACTGATCCCACATCCGTGGCAGTCATCCGTTGTCATGCTTTTATATTCGTTCTACATGACTTCTGGAATAAAGAATTGAATTGAATTGAAATGTCAATAATTGTTTGGCCTTCAAGGTCTCAGGGTGTCCAATCCCTGCTAGAGAGCGTAATCCTTGTCACAGGCAATATAAATAAAGATGAGTCGACCGCTTTCAGCTACGAAAAAATGAAGAAAAAAACCGCCGTTCTCTCTACCAGGTATAACACTTGGGCTCATCCTCTCTTCCTTGAGATGCCTCGTTGCAGAACAACTAGAAATTTCAGTAGTCTTTCAGTATGTGTAGTAGACCCTTGGAACAGTTTCCCTCTCGATGTTATTGACTCTACATCAGTATTCGTGTTCAAAAAAGCTCTCAAGATGTATTAAGGCTAATTTTTAAAAATTAAACAACAAAATTTTTTCACGAGTTCTTGTTTACTATTGTTTTGTTCTTTTTCTTCTTATTTCTTCCTCACTTTGTGTGAAGTGTTACGCCTGCTGCTCATAGCATCTAAATTTTGTACATAATGGTTCTTTTGTGTGTCGTATTCCTGAGAATGTTCGATGAAGATTATTTTAATATGCAAAGAAGTTCATTTGTATATGACGAGTTAGTAGAGCTCTGAGCAGACTCATTTTGTTTATTCCATGTAAGTTTTGGTAAGATAGGAAAGAAAGTTCAGTATAAAATATTGTCTCATTTACAGGTATCCAGAGTGTGCGAATATTCATAAGTCTCAGTTTTTAACGTTTTTATTTTCTTTTTCTTCTGCTTATTTGATGATATGCTAGGCGAAAATTGAATGTTCTCTGAAAAAAAAACTAATAGCAAGATACCCCTTCTGCTGCATTTCCGATGCGAAAGAACATGCAATTTATTCAACTTGCAGCTCTTATAATAATCAAAAAGCTGTTCTTCAGTTCCATTCAGCTATTAGGATAAAATCACGGATCGTGATAAATGCTTGCGCTGAAACCATTGCGTTCGATTAAGAAAATGGACGTTCATCTTACGGCTTAATTGTTTGAAAATAGAAACGATCCCCGGTCAACAACAAACTGCTAATCCGATCTACTTTCAACTTGGGCATGCGCAAAAAGCTTCACTAGGCAAATTTACTGAGGTGCTAATCTTCTGCCTACTTATACATGGATGTCAATACATTTAGCACAACCTGAGGACATGGAAAATCCCCGGAAGGATTTTTAGGAAATGAAGAGTTCGTCTCCTATTTGGATCAGATGCTTCTGTTGATGAACTTTTGGAAGAGATAATCCGTGATTTGCTGTTGAAATCGGGCAAAAGTTGGATAAAAGTTCGGACGATGAAGAGGATATTTGATATTTTCGACTCCTGCCGCCGCTTTAAAGTCTCAAAAAAAGATGAGAGATGCGCGATGTATCTGGAAAGATGACATCATTGCTCGATGGATGAGATCATCGAGTCAGTGTTATATAACTTAAATATTTCACGATGAGATCATCGCTCTCGCACCTTTTAGGCAAAAAAAGATAGATCAGCGAGGTACGAGATGATCTTGCGAGAGCACGCGAAATAGTATATAAAAGTACGAGAAGAAGAGATTTCAAATGCCGTCTTGCTCTCCAAATGAACCTTAAAATACTAACTAATCGCATTCTAGTTTGTTTCCGTACTTAAAAATCATTTCACTTTTTTGTTGAACATTTCATTAAATTTTTTTTTTTTTGTATTTTCGACACTCCGTACTCGACACTTCGTACCGCGAAATTTCGTACCCCGAAACTTTGTACCCAAAAATTTTTTTCCTGAGCCTAAGCTTCTTTTTTTTCCCGAGCCTAAACTTTTTCCTGAGCCTAAGCGTTTTCAAAGTAAACATAATTTATTTGATGTAAAAATACTTTTTTAATGTAAAAATTATTTTTTTGTAAATGTATGTAAGACAGAGGTATGACACATCGAACCTCTAGGAGGGGAGGGGCCTAAAGTGCGAAAGTGCCGGTTTTTAAAAATGTGATTCTAGCGTTGAATAATTTGCCGTTTTAGAAGAACAACTTGGGTTCTTTTCAACTTAAGGGGGGCGCACTTCACTTGGGGAGCTCCGCTTCACTTGGGGTGGGGGGTTTTAAAAAATTATTTTAAAAAGATTTTTTTACATTAAAAAACGCTTAGGCTTAGGAAAAAGTTTACGCTGACGAGGCCGCACGGCTTAGGCGAACGAGACCGCGTAACACAGCTCACCAGGAAGTGTTGTAAAAAAAAATTTTTGGGCGGGTGACCGGGCGACCCTTGCGAACGGAAAGCGGGGAGGATCAACAAAAATTTGTTAATGACTGTTTTCTGTGTTCAATTGATCTTTTGTTTCTCGTAGCACGGGTCGAAGTTCAATATTCGACATTTTGTTCACTTAAGAACGTTTAGCTTTTGGAAAAAATTGTTTTTATGTTATATTTTCTTCACCATAAAAGAATTTTTCTGGGGAACCGGGTGGACGACCGTGAGAAATTTAAAAAGTTTGGTGAGCTATGCGCGTAAGAAAATTCAAAATTTTTGTATTTTTTTAAAAACATTTTTTGAATGCACCGCAAAGGAGGCTTTTGATACGAGTTCTATTTGCGTTTGATACGAGCTTACAAAATGCCTTACAAAAGCTACATTTGAACTGTGCGTGCGAAAACCCTCGTCAAGTAAAAACCCTCGTCAAGTAATGGGATAATATGGATGCTGACTACTTGCGGGCGGTCGTGGACAGCTACTCGTTCCTCTCATTTTCGGTCCCCTTACCCTCCCTCTGTTGGTCTACTCTCACTATCCACTAGCCTGATGTGTCATCTGTACAATATATTCAAATGCTCTAAGAAATGCCATAAAAAGGCTTCCCGATTTTTGAATTTACTTTCTTCCGTGTTTTCGAACAAGAATTCATCCCACTCTGTTGAAGTTCATTCAGAAATCGGAAGATATGCAAGTCACCAACAAAACAAAGAGCCTTTACCAGAAATAATGATTCCTATTTTTTTTAAAACGACCTTCCTATTTTGTTATCTGAAAACTCTTTAATTATGAAAAACCAAAAAAACGCTTTCCTAAGAATTGCGAACCGCAGATTTCCAAATAAGCTATCAAAAGAATTATCGCTTCTTTTTGAAATAAAAAGCTTCTTTAGGTTTTTAGTTGTTGTTGTTGATGCAGTGGATGTTCACCAACTCCCCAACCTTCGTGATCATATCTCTCGGTGGAATTTTGTTGCTCGATGCCTGTGATTGTCAGAATCTATTTGCATGCTTGAGGAAAAACTGTAGCTCTATGAATTGAATCATTTATCAAATTTCGAGAAAATTCAATAAAATGAAAAGTAGAAAGATGCCAGAGCCTTTTTTTAGACCTGAAGAAGAGGAGAATGAGATCTCTCTGTTTGAGTAAGTTGGGTAAGAACTCAATGAAAATACGAGAAAATTATTGAATACTAGGTTTATTTATACAGCAACAGGGGGGAAGGATCCATTCTATGCATTATGCACAAACTTAACGCTCATCAAAGGAACCCAACCAAGTTTCTTCAACCATATAGTATATGTCCTTTTTTTCTCAATCCATTCCGTTGTTTCGTTTCAACGGTCTCTATAAAGCAACTTGATGGATGATCTCAATTGTACTGGCTATACCAGGGTCTTCAGTCAATACCTGCTAGGTCAATGGTGACAGTGACACGAGTAGAGGTATACCAATGGAACAGTTGACGTTCTCGAAAAAAACAAAACGATGGAAGCAACATGAAATAGCTCTAACTTTTTGCAACTAATCGATACATGTTATTACGATACGTGGAAGGAGACTGAAATTGCCACAAAACCTATACATTTTCAAGGTGCGCATAGCATGGAAAAGAAAACCATGGCTGGGAAGATATCCCACTTACTTATTAGATAAAAAAAACCTCGATATAACCAAAAAAATACATCCTACCATAGCTCACCAAACTTGTGAAATTTCTCTCGGTCGCCCGCCCGGTCCTCCAGAAATTTTTTCGATGGTGAAGAAAATATAACAGAAAATTATTCAAACAACTAATTGTTTGAAAACAAACTTATTGTCTATTCGTTAATCTGCGGCCCCGACTATGTTAAATAAAAGACTAATTGACTTCACAAAACCGACGAGTGGTTTTTGGCTTCCCTTTCCTCCTATCCACCCGCCCAGAGTCGCCCGGTCCACCGCCCGAGAAAATTATATTCAACCCATCCTGCTGAGCTATGCATCCTACTACCAACGAAAAAGAAAATTAGGGTGTTCGATCAAGCCCCTAAAACATCAACATTGTTTTTCTTTTGGGGAAAAACAAGAGGTAGGACAAAGTTTATACAACTTGAAGATATTAAATAAATCGCTAAGAAGAAACCCTTCTGACCACTACTCGACGAGACGAGGCACTAGAGGAAAACCCTAAAACTGAGATCTAGTTCACGCCTCGCAGTTAAAAAGACCTTGAGGTAGCAATCTACAGCTTCAAGAAATCTATTCTCGTTGCAAATAGAACGGAAAAGAAGTATGCTCCTGCTACTTCATTGGGAACCTCAAAAAATCAGGAGAATTCTCTGTGATTGCAGAAAAGAAGGACGACGTTAGCAAAAACGAGTAAGAAATTCAAAAATAATAATAATAAAAATATATAAAAATAATAATAAAAATATTCACATACTTCCATATAGAATCATTCGGCTAGTGCATGTCTTGAAACAATAACATGAGTAGCCTAATTATTACCCCGGTCATAGCAACAAACGGGGGTTAGGAGAATGTGACAGATGAGGAAGGCTGCTGCTGAGAGGAGGCAGCCGTACTCCCTGCTGCATCTGATGAGGTCGCAGCAGCAGGCCGCACTGCAGCTTGTCGCTCACTCTGTCCACTAATAACCGCAAGATCACTCTCGCTCTGCAATCAGAAAGAGATGCTCAGAGAGAGAAGATTTGAATGTTCGAGTTTTACCGTCTGTTGGCAAACATTTCTTAAAAACTCCTGTTTACAAAAACAAAAAAATGAGTTTCAAAAGATGAGCAATAATAATATTATTACTCATCTTTTGATGAAGATGAGTATCTCCATAAAATTACTTTAGACTACCTGATTTCGCTTTGATATATAAATAAGTTTTTATTTTTCATGCGGGCCTGCCTGACACTGATAATCAATCAGGTGTTAAATAGTCATGTCAGACTTTCTGTCGGCGGGCCTCTGTTTTACTAAATCATAAGGGGGGACCCTCATGTTAACAATAAATTTTTGTTCGCGGGCCTATGTTTTTTTATCATAAGGGGGGACCGTTATGTGCAAAGTTTTTTTTCCGTATTTGGCGGACGTCTGTACCTTTTTGTTGCACACTGAAAACCCCTGCTGATAAAGCATTAAATCCTTCCGAAAATCAGTTTTGAATTTCTTAATCCTAATTTTCCAACTTGTGATTGACTCTGTTTTATAGTGTACTCTTGATAGTATTGTCTATGGCGGATGACTCTCCCCACTGCTGCTACACACATTTACTGCTTTCACCAGGATAGATCTGTTTCGCATTTCAGAGGAGCGCGTACCCTGCCGCAAGGCGGCAACAAGCGCGAGGAAGATTATTATTAGTGTATGCTTGCAATACAGGACTGTCTGACTTTTTGTAGTATGTAAAGCGGGCAAATTTTTATTCTATAGCGAATAAAGGGTGAATTTTTAATTATGATGATATGATGGCGACGATAATGATTTTCACCAGAAACTTTTTTGTTCTGCTCACGGATCTAACAAGGTGTTTCTCTCCCTCAGAGTTCGGGTGAGAAGAAAACCAAGCGCTCTCCGAAACGCCGAAAAACCTTCAAATCTTAGTAAGTAAAACGTAAATAAAAGTTGAAAAGGTTAAAAAAGCGTCTTATTTGGAAATAATCAAACCGTTAAGCACGCACAATTACTTTTTCTGCGAAATTTTTTAACTTTGACTAAACAATTCACCAACTATAAGTTAATTTAGAACAGATCTTTCTATCCTTCAGAAATACTATTTCAAGGCAAAAAGTTCGCTGCGTGTACCAATATACTGCCTCAGGTCTCTATACCCTCACAACCTTCGAGTGAGGCAGCAAACGCTACACAGAATGAGGATAATGTCGGGTACAACAATAAATAGCTGAGGAGAAAAACGAAGATAAAAACAGGGCGACTTATTGAAGAAAAACAAAGCCCCAAGAAAGAGAAATAGAAAAAAGAGAGAAATTACGGAAGAACAGAAGAAGAAAAAGAGCGATAAAAAAATTGATATACAAAAAAAAAGATAATACAATTATCAGGAAATTTAATTACTATGAAAAAAAAGTACAAGTGCGATTAATATAAAACTCGATTCCGTGTAATAAGAAAAGGTGAGAGCGCAGGCATTGACTCTGTCAATTACGCGCGTAAGTTCTAAGAATGGAATTCCGTGCAGGACCTTTTTTTTCAAAAAAAAATTATTATAGGACAGATCATCTCACAACATCTTCGCCTAATTTGATTGACATGAGGTCATCGCGCCGATGATCTCATCTTTTAGACTTTAACGCGGCGGCTGATGTTTCAAAGGCAACCAAACTCACGCGGGAAATCCTTAATTCTGATTTCCTTTATAATAATCAAATAGTTTAACATGTTGCTGTTAATTAAGAAAGAGATACATTGGTTTAGAGATTATTAAAAAGTCAAAGGTGTAATTGAAATTTCAAAAAAAAAGTAACGGCAGCAAATACTTTGAATTTAAGAGATCTAATCATGAAATACTATGGTTCTGGTAGAAGTATGTGTTATATAATGCAGAAATAAGTCGGTAAAGTAAACTCGACTCGCTTATTGAAAATTTAAAAAAAACCATGTTTAACAAATTTCATCGATGATGATCTTCTGACATAAGTATTACATCGAATAGGACTGGTGATGCATTTGCCGCAAAGCAAAACAGTCTGAACTCGAAAGAAATAAATCCATCGCACGGGCAAAAATGGAACTCTCCCGGGACCGAACCTCCGCTGCCTAACCGGGGCTTGTAGAGCGTTACCAACACATCAACCGAGCACACATCGTCTCATGCGATTTCTTGCTATGTCTAAGGCACAATGACTGTTCCTTCTATTCACGCATGCTCATGAAGCAATTGCGTCATGAAAGGAGTGTAACTCCACAATCCATGATAAGGACAGAAAGATGATGGTAGCGAGAAGATCAATTTTTGATATTTGTTAATCGTTTAACCAACGATGGGCTGAGACTATGAATGAAAGAAATCCATCGCACGGGCAAAAAGGGCACTCTTCTTAACTTGGCTGCACGGATGCTTTCCTTGCACCCATTGGATTACTAGAAGAATGTTCTTTCCCATGAAAATTCAGTTATTTCGGCCATTCTTGGAGCCAAGTGAGATAAAAATTTACAAAAAGAAAGAAAACATCTGTTGTTTCGAGTTAATGATGTAGCACACGAATAGTGTCTTCTTATTCAGAAACTAGAAACTCATTGTAAAAATTTACCTTTTATTAACCCTTCATTTCAACTGCAGCTATGTATTTTTTCAATTCTTGAGTTTTATCGTAGTGAGAAATATGTTGAATCGAACATCGTGTTGTGATGTCATTCCAATTCCTTTCACATAAATTTGAGTCGTAAGGGAACGTGAACTGTGAATGAGAATCGAGAAGCCTTCTTCTTTTTCGGAGGTGAGAGATGAATTAATGCATCAAGGATTCAATCAATAACTGTGAATGAGAATGGAGAAGCCTTCTTCTTTTTCGGAGGTGAGAGATGAATTAATGCATCAAGGATTCAATCAATAACTGTGAATGAGAATGGAGAAGCCTTCTTCTTTTTCGGAGGTGAGAGATGAATTAATGCATCAAGGATTCAATCAATAACTGTGAATGAGAATGGAGAAGTCTTCTTCTTTTTCGGAGGTGAGAGATGAATTAATGCATCAAGGATTCAATCAATAACTGTGAATGAGAATGGAGAAGCCTTCTTCTTTTTCGGAGGTGAGAGATGAATTATTGCATCAAGGATTCAATCAATAACTGTGAATGATAATGGAGAAGCCTTCTTCTTTTTCGGAGGTGAGAGATGAATTAATGCATCAAGGATTCAATCAATAACTGTGAATGAGAATGGAGAAGCCTTCTTCTTTTTCGGAGATGAGAGATGAATTAATGCATCAAGGATTCAATCAATAACCTTGAATGAGAATGGAGAAGCCTTCTTCTTTTTCGGAGGTGAGAGATGAATTAATGCATCAAGGATTCAATCAATAACTGTGAATGAGAATGGAGAAGCCTTCTTCTTTTCCGGAGGTGAGAGATGAATTAATGCATCAAGGATTCATTCAATAACTGTGAATGAGAATGGAGAAGCCTTCTTCTTTTTCGGAGGTGAGAGATGAATTAATGCATCAAGGATTCAATCAATAACTGTGAATGAGAATGGAGAAGCCTTCTTCTTTTTCGGAGGTGAGAGATGAATTAATGCATCAAGGATTCAATCAATAACTGTGAATGAGAATGGAGAAGCCTTCTTCTTTTTCAGAGGTGAGAGATGAATTAATGCATCAAGGATTCAATCAATAACTGTGAATGAGAATGGAGAAGCCTTCTTCTTTTTCGGAGGTGAGAGATGAATTAATGCATCAAGGATTCAATCAATAACTGTGAATGAGAATGGAGAAACCTTCTTCTTTTTCGGAGGTGAGAGATGAATTAATGCATCAAGGATTCAATCAATAACTTGAATGAGAATGGAGAAGCCTTCTTCTTTTTCGGAGGTGAGAGATGAATTAATGCATCAAGGATTCAATCAATAACTGTGAATGAGAATGGAGAAGCCTTCTCCTTTTTCGGAGGTGAGAGATGAATTAATGCATCAAGGATTCAATCAATAACTGTGAATGAGAATGGAGAAGCCTTCTTCTTTTTCGGAGGTGAGAGATGAATTAATGCATCAAGGATTCAATCAATAACTGTGAATGAGAATGGAGAAGCCTTCTTCTTTTTCGGAGGTGAGAGATGAATTAATGCATCAAGGATTCAATCAATAACTGTGAATGAGAATGGAGAAGCCTTCTTCTTTTTCGGAGGTGAGAGATGAATTAATGCATCAAGGATTCAATCAATAACTGTCAATGAGAATGGAGAAGCCTTCTTCTTTTTCGGAGGTGAGAGATGAATTAATGCATCAAGGATTCAATCAATAACTGTGAATGAGAATGGAGAAGCCTTCTTCTTTTTCGGAGGTGAGAGATGAATTAATGCATCAAGGATTCAATCAATAACTGTGAATGAGAATGGAGAAGCCTTCTTCTTTTTCGGAGGTGAGAGATGAATTAATGCATCAAGGATTCAATCAATAACTGTGAATGAGAATGGAGAAGTCTTCTTCTTTTTCGGAGGTGAGAGATGAATTAATGCATCAAGGATTCAATCAATAACTGTGAATGAGAATGGAGAAGCCTTCTTCTTTTTCGGAGGTGAGAGATGAATTATTGCATCAAGGATTCAATCAATAACTGTGAATGATAATGGAGAAGCCTTCTTATTTTTCGGAGGTGAGAGATGAATTAATGCATCAAGGATTCAATCAATAACTGTGAATGAGAATGGAGAAGCCTTCTTCTTTTTCGGAGATGAGAGATGAATTAATGCATCAAGGATTCAATCAATAACTGTGAATGAGAATGGAGAAGCCTTCTTCTTTTTCGGAGGTGAGAGATGAGTTAATGCATCAAGGATTCAATCAATAACTGTGAATGAGAATGGAGAAGCCTTCTTCTTTTTCGGAGGTGAGAGATGAATTAATGCATCAAAGATTCAATCAATAACAGTGAATGAGAATGGAGAAGCCTTCTTCTTTTTCGGAGGTGAGAGATGAATTAATGCATCAAGGATTCAATCAATAACTGTGAATGAGAATGGAGAAGCCTTCTTCTTTTTCGGAGGTGAGAGATGAATTAATGCATCAAGGATTCAATCAATAACTGTGAATGAGAATGGAGAAGCCTTCTTCTTTTTCGGAGGTGAGAGATGAATTAATGCATCAAGGATTCAATCAATAACTGTGAATGAGAATGGAGAAGCCTTCTTCTTTTTCGGAGGTGAGAGATGAATTAATGCATCAAGGATTCAATCAATAACTGTGAATGAGAATGGAGAAGCCTTCTTCTTTTTCGGAGGTGAGAGATGAATTAATGCATCAAGGATTCAATCAATAACTGTGAATGAGAATGGAGAAGCCTTCTTCTTTTTCGGAGGTGAGAGATGAATTAATGCATCAAGGATTCAATCAATAACTGTGAATGAGAATGGAGAAACCTTCTTCTTTTTCGGAGGTGAGAGATGAATTAATGCATCAAGGATTCAATCAATAACTTGAATGAGAATGGAGAAGCCTTCTTCTTTTTCGGAGGTGAGAGATGAATTAATGCATCAAGGATTCAATCAATAACTGTGAATGAGAATGGAGAAGCCTTCTCCTTTTTCGGAGGTGAGAGATGAATTAATGCATCAAGGATTCAATCAATAACTGTGAATGAGAATGGAGAAGCCTTCTTCTTTTTCGGAGGTGAGAGATGAATTAATGCATCAAGGATTCAATCAATAACTGTGAATGAGAATGGAGAAGCCTTCTTCTTTTTCGGAGGTGAGAGATGAATTAATGCATCAAGGATTCAATCAATAACTGTGAATGAGAATGGAGAAGCCTTCTTCTTTTTCGGAGGTGAGAGATGAATTAATGCATCAAGGATTCAATCAATAACTGTCAATGAGAATGGAGAAGCCTTCTTCTTTTTCGGAGGTGAGAGATGAATTAATGCATCAAGGATTCAATCAATAACTGTGAATGAGAATGGAGAAGCCTTCTGCTTTTTCGGAGGTGAGAGATGAATTAATGCATCAAGGATTCAATCAATAACTGTGAATGAGAATGGAGAAGTCTTCTTCTTTTTCGGAGGTGAGAGATGAATTAATGCATCAAGGATTCAATCAATAACTGTGAATGAGAATGGAGAAGCCTTCTTCTTTTTCGGAGGTGAGAGATGAATTATTGCATCAAGGATTCAATCAATAACTGTGAATGATAATGGAGAAGCCTTCTTATTTTTCGGAGGTGAGAGATGAATTAATGCATCAAGGATTCAATCAATAACTGTGAATGAGAATGGAGAAGCCTTCTTCTTTTTCAGAGGTGAGAGATGAATTAATGCATCAAGGATTCAATCAATAACTGTGAATGAGAATGGAGAAGCCTTCTTCTTTTTCGGAGGTGAGAGATGAATTAATGCATCAAGGATTCAATCAATAACTGTGAATGAGAATGGAGAAACCTTCTTCTTTTTCGGAGGTGAGAGATGAATTAATGCATCAAGGATTCAATCAATAACTTGAATGAGAATGGAGAAGCCTTCTTCTTTTTCGGAGGTGAGAGATGAATTAATGCATCAAGGATTCAATCAATAACTGTGAATGAGAATGGAGAAGCCTTCTCCTTTTTCGGAGGTGAGAGATGAATTAATGCATCAAGGATTCAATCAATAACTGTGAATGAGAATGGAGAAGCCTTCTTCTTTTTCGGAGGTGAGAGATGAATTAATGCATCAAGGATTCAATCAATAACTGTGAATGAGAATGGAGAAGCCTTCTTCTTTTTCGGAGGTGAGAGATGAATTAATGCATCAAGGATTCAATCAATAACTGTGAATGAGAATGGAGAAGCCTTCTTCTTTTTCGGAGGTGAGAGATGAATTAATGCATCAAGGATTCAATCAATAACTGTCAATGAGAATGGAGAAGCCTTCTTCTTTTTCGGAGGTGAGAGATGAATTAATGCATCAAGGATTCAATCAATAACTGTGAATGAGAATGGAGAAGCCTTCTTCTTTTTCGGAGGTGAGAGATGAATTAATGCATCAAGGATTCAATCAATAACTGTGAATGAGAATGGAGAAGCCTTCTTCTTTTTCGGAGGTGAGAGATGAATTAATGCATCAAGGATTCAATCAATAACTGTGAATGAGAATGGAGAAGTCTTCTTCTTTTTCGGAGGTGAGAGATGAATTAATGCATCAAGGATTCAATCAATAACTGTGAATGAGAATGGAGAAGCCTTCTTCTTTTTCGGAGGTGAGAGATGAATTATTGCATCAAGGATTCAATCAATAACTGTGAATGATAATGGAGAAGCCTTCTTATTTTTCGGAGGTGAGAGATGAATTAATGCATCAAGGATTCAATCAATAACTGTGAATGAGAATGGAGAAGCCTTCTTCTTTTTCGGAGATGAGAGATGAATTAATGCATCAAGGATTCAATCAATAACTGTGAATGAGAATGGAGAAGCCTTCTTCTTTTTCGGAGGTGAGAGATGAGTTAATGCATCAAGGATTCAATCAATAACTGTGAATGAGAATGGAGAAGCCTTCTTCTTTTTCGGAGGTGAGAGATGAATTAATGCATCAAAGATTCAATCAATAACAGTGAATGAGAATGGAGAAGCCTTCTTCTTTTTCGGAGGTGAGAGATGAATTAATGCATCAAGGATTCAATCAATAACTGTGAATGAGAATGGAGAAGCCTTCTTCTTTTTCGGAGGTGAGAGATGAATTAATGCATCAAGGATTCAATCAATAACTGTGAATGAGAATGGAGAAGCCTTCTTCTTTTTCGGAGGTGAGAGATGAATTAATGCATCAAGGATTCAATCAATAACTGTGAATGAGAATGGAGAAGCCTTCTTCTTTTTCGGAGGTGAGAGATGAATTAATGCATCAAGGATTCAATCAATAACTGTGAATGAGAATGGAGAAGCCTTCTTCTTTTTCGGAGGTGAGAGATGAATTAATGCATCAAGGATTCAATCAATAACTGTGAATGAGAATGGAGAAGCCTTCTTCTTTTTCGGAGGTGAGAGATGAATTAATGCATCAAGGATTCAATCAATAACTGTGAATGAGAATGGAGAAACCTTCTTCTTTTTCGGAGGTGAGAGATGAATTAATGCATCAAGGATTCAATCAATAACTTGAATGAGAATGGAGAAGCCTTCTTCTTTTTCGGAGGTGAGAGATGAATTAATGCATCAAGGATTCAATCAATAACTGTGAATGAGAATGGAGAAGCCTTCTCCTTTTTCGGAGGTGAGAGATGAATTAATGCATCAAGGATTCAATCAATAACTGTGAATGAGAATGGAGAAGCCTTCTTCTTTTTCGGAGGTGAGAGATGAATTAATGCATCAAGGATTCAATCAATAACTGTGAATGAGAATGGAGAAGCCTTCTTCTTTTTCGGAGGTGAGAGATGAATTAATGCATCAAGGATTCAATCAATAACTGTGAATGAGAATGGAGAAGCCTTCTTCTTTTTCGGAGGTGAGAGATGAATTAATGCATCAAGGATTCAATCAATAACTGTCAATGAGAATGGAGAAGCCTTCTTCTTTTTCGGAGGTGAGAGATGAATTAATGCATCAAGGATTCAATCAATAACTGTGAATGAGAATGGAGAAGCCTTCTTCTTTTTCGGAGGTGAGAGATGAATTAATGCATCAAGGATTCAATCAATAACTGTGAATGAGAATGGAGAAGCCTTCTGCTTTTTCGGAGGTGAGAGATGAATTAATGCATCAAGGATTCAATCAATAACTGTGAATGAGAATGGAGAAGTCTTCTTCTTTTTCGGAGGTGAGAGATGAATTAATGCATCAAGGATTCAATCAATAACTGTGAATGAGAATGGAGAAGCCTTCTTCTTTTTCGGAGGTGAGAGATGAATTATTGCATCAAGGATTCAATCAATAACTGTGAATGATAATGGAGAAGCCTTCTTATTTTTCGGAGGTGAGAGATGAATTAATGCATCAAGGATTCAATCAATAACTGTGAATGAGAATGGAGAAGCCTTCTTCTTTTTCGGA
The DNA here is from genome assembly GCA_964056735.1 of Allodiplogaster pararmata. Classification (NCBI taxonomy): domain Eukaryota; kingdom Metazoa; phylum Nematoda; class Chromadorea; order Rhabditida; family Diplogasteridae; genus Allodiplogaster; species Allodiplogaster pararmata. The sequence goes on from OZ057405.1 coordinate 20,838,943, forward strand.
GATGAGAGATGAATTAATGCATCAAGGATTCAATCAATAACTGTGAATGAGAATGGAGAAGCCTTCTTCTTTTTCGGAGGTGAGAGATGAGTTAATGCATCAAGGATTCAATCAATAACTGTGAATGAGAATGGAGAAGCCTTCTTCTTTTTCGGAGGTGAGAGATGAATTAATGCATCAAAGATTCAATCAATAACAGTGAATGAGAATGGAGAAGCCTTCTTCTTTTTCGGAGGTGAGAGATGAATTAATGCATCAAGGATTCAATCAATAACTGTGAATGAGAATGGAGAAGCCTTCTTCTTTTTCGGAGGTGAGAGATGAATTAATGCATCAAGGATTCAATCAATAACTGTGAATGAGAATGGAGAAGCCTTCTTCTTTTTCGGAGGTGAGAGATGAATTAATGCATCAAGGATTCAATCAATAACTGTGAATGAGAATGGAGAAGCCTTCTTCTTTTTCGGAGGTGAGAGATGAATTAATGCATCAAGGATTCAATCAATAACTGTGAATGAGAATGGAGAAGCCTTCTTCTTTTTCGGAGGTGAGAGATGAATTAATGCATCAAGGATTCAATCAATAACTGTGAATGAGAATGGAGAAGCCTTCTTCTTTTTCGGAGGTGAGAGATGAATTAATGCATCAAGGATTCAATCAATAACTGTGAATGAGAATGGAGAAACCTTCTTCTTTTTCGGAGGTGAGAGATGAATTAATGCATCAAGGATTCAATCAATAACTTGAATGAGAATGGAGAAGCCTTCTTCTTTTTCGGAGGTGAGAGATGAATTAATGCATCAAGGATTCAATCAATAACTGTGAATGAGAATGGAGAAGCCTTCTCCTTTTTCGGAGGTGAGAGATGAATTAATGCATCAAGGATTCAATCAATAACTGTGAATGAGAATGGAGAAGCCTTCTTCTTTTTCGGAGGTGAGAGATGAATTAATGCATCAAGGATTCAATCAATAACTGTGAATGAGAATGGAGAAGCCTTCTTCTTTTTCGGAGGTGAGAGATGAATTAATGCATCAAGGATTCAATCAATAACTGTGAATGAGAATGGAGAAGCCTTCTTCTTTTTCGGAGGTGAGAGATGAATTAATGCATCAAGGATTCAATCAATAACTGTCAATGAGAATGGAGAAGCCTTCTTCTTTTTCGGAGGTGAGAGATGAATTAATGCATCAAGGATTCAATCAATAACTGTGAATGAGAATGGAGAAGCCTTCTTCTTTTTCGGAGGTGAGAGATGAATTAATGCATCAAGGATTCAATCAATAACTGTGAATGAGAATGGAGAAGCCTTCTTCTTTTTCGGAGGTGAGAGATGAATTAATGCATCAAGGATTCAATCAATAACTGTGAATGAGAATGGAGAAGTCTTCTTCTTTTTCGGAGGTGAGAGATGAATTAATGCATCAAGGATTCAATCAATAACTGTGAATGAGAATGGAGAAGCCTTCTTCTTTTTCGGAGGTGAGAGATGAATTATTGCATCAAGGATTCAATCAATAACTGTGAATGATAATGGAGAAGCCTTCTTATTTTTCGGAGGTGAGAGATGAATTAATGCATCGAGGATTCAATCAATAACTGTGAATGAGAATGGAGAAGCCTTCTTCTTTTTCGGAGATGAGAGATGAATTAATGCATCAAGGATTCAATCAATAACTGTGAATGAGAATGGAGAAGCCTTCTTCTTTTTCGGAGGTGAGAGATGAGTTAATGCATCAAGGATTCAATCAATAACTGTAAATGAGAATGGAGAAGCCTTCTTCTTTTTCGGAGGTGAGAGATGAATTAATGCATCAAAGATTCAATCAATAACAGTGAATGAGAATGGAGAAGCCTTCTTCTTTTTCGGAGGTGAGAGATGAATTAATGCATCAAGGATTCAATCAATAACTGTGAATGAGAATGGAGAAGCCTTCTTCTTTTTCGGAGGTGAGAGATGAATTAATGCATCAAGGATTCAATCAATAACTGTGAATGAGAATGGAGAAGCCTTCTTCTTTTTCGGAGGTGAGAGATGAATTAATGCATCAAGGATTCAATCAATAACTGTGAATGAGAATGGAGAAGCCTTCTTCTTTTTCGGAGGTGAGAGATGAATTAATGCATCAAGGATTCAATCAATAACTGTGAATGAGAATGGAGAAGCCTTCTTCTTTTTCGGAGGTGAGAGATGAATTAATGCATCAAGGATTCAATCAATAACTGTGAATGAGAATGGAGAAGCCTTCTTCTTTTTCGGAGGTGAGAGATGAATTAATGCATCAAGGATTCAATCAATAACTGTGAATGAGAATGGAGAAACCTTCTTCTTTTTCGGAGGTGAGAGATGAATTAATGCATCAAGGATTCAATCAATAACTTGAATGAGAATGGAGAAGCCTTCTTCTTTTTCGGAGGTGAGAGATGAATTAATGCATCAAGGATTCAATCAATAACTGTGAATGAGAATGGAGAAGCCTTCTCCTTTTTCGGAGGTGAGAGATGAATTAATGCATCAAGGATTCAATCAATAACTGTGAATGAGAATGGAGAAGCCTTCTTCTTTTTCGGAGGTGAGAGATGAATTAATGCATCAAGGATTCAATCAATAACTGTGAATGAGAATGGAGAAGCCTTCTTCTTTTTCGGAGGTGAGAGATGAATTAATGCATCAAGGATTCAATCAATAACTGTGAATGAGAATGGAGAAGCCTTCTTCTTTTTCGGAGGTGAGAGATGAATTAATGCATCAAGGATTCAATCAATAACTGTCAATGAGAATGGAGAAGCCTTCTTCTTTTTCGGAGGTGAGAGATGAATTAATGCATCAAGGATTCAATCAATAACTGTGAATGAGAATGGAGAAGCCTTCTTCTTTTTTGGAGGTGAGAGATGAATTAATGCATCAAGGATTCAATCAATAACTGTGAATGAGAATGGAGAAGCCTTCTTCTTTTTCGGAGGTGAGAGATGAATTAATGCATCAAGGATTCAATCAATAACTGTGAATGAGAATGGAGAAGTCTTCTTCTTTTTCGGAGGTGAGAGATGAATTAATGCATCAAGGATTCAATCAATAACTGTGAATGAGAATGGAGAAGCCTTCTTCTTTTTCGGAGGTGAGAGATGAATTATTGCATCAAGGATTCAATCAATAACTGTGAATGATAATGGAGAAGCCTTCTTATTTTTCGGAGGTGAGAGATGAATTAATGCATCAAGGATTCAATCAATAACTGTGAATGAGAATGGAGAAGCCTTCTTCTTTTTCGGAGATGAGAGATGATTTAATGCATCAAGGATTCAATCAATAACTGTGAATGAGAATGGAGAAGCCTTCTTCTTTTTCGGAGGTGAGAGATGAGTTAATGCATCAAGGATTCAATCAATAACTGTGAATGAGAATGGAGAAGCCTTCTTCTTTTTCGGAGGTGAGAGATGAATTAATGCATCAAAGATTCAATCAATAACAGTGAATGAGAATGGAGAAGCCTTCTTCTTTTTCGGAGGTGAGAGATGAATTAATGCATCAAGGATTCAATCAATAACTGTGAATGAGAATGGAGAAGCCTTCTTCTTTTTCGGAGGTGAGAGATGAATTAATGCATCAAGGATTCAATCAATAACTGTGAATGAGAATGGAGAAGCCTTCTTCTTTTTCGGAGGTGAGAGATGAATTAATGCATCAAGGATTCAATCAATAACTGTGAATGAGAATGGAGAAGCCTTCTTCTTTTTCGGAGGTGAGAGATGAATTAATGCATCAAGGATTCAATCAATAACTGTGAATGAGAATGGAGAAGCCTTCTTCTTTTTCGGAGGTGAGAGATGAATTAATGCATCAAGGATTCAATCAATAACTGTGAATGAGAATGGAGAAGCCTTCTTCTTTTTCGGAGGTGAGAGATGAATTAATGCATCAAGAATTCAATCAATAACTGTGAATGAGAATGGAGAAGCCTTCTTCTTTTTCGGAGGTGAGAGATGAATTAATGCATCAAGGATTCAATCAATAACTGTGAATGAGAATGGAGAAGCCTTCTTCTTTTTCGGAGATGAGAGATGAATTAATGCATCAAGGATTCAATCAATAACTGTGAATGAGAATGGAGAAGCCTTCTTCTTTTTCGGAGGTGAGAGATGAATTAATGCATCAAGGATTCAATCAATAACTTGAATGAGAATGGAGAAGCCTTCTTCTTTTTCGGAGGTGAGAGATGAATTAATGCATCAAGGATTCAATCAATAACTGTGAATGAGAATGGAGAAGCCTTCTCCTTTTTCGGAGGTGAGAGATGAATTAATGCATCAAGGATTCAATCAATAACTGTGAATGAGAATGGAGAAGCCTTCTTCTTTTTCGGAGGTGAGAGATGAATTAATGCATCAAGGATTCAATCAATAACTGTGAATGAGAATGGAGAAGCCTTCTTCTTTTTCGGAGGTGAGAGATGAATTAATGCATCAAGGATTCAATCAATAACTGTGAATGAGAATGGAGAAGCCTTCTTCTTTTTCGGAGGTGAGAGATGAATTAATGCATCAAGGATTCAATCAATAACTGTCAATGAGAATGGAGAAGCCTTCTTCTTTTTCGGAGGTGAGAGATGAATTAATGCATCAAGGATTCAATCAATAACTGTGAATGAGAATGGAGAAGCCTTCTTCTTTTTTGGAGGTGAGAGATGAATTAATGCATCAAGGATTCAATCAATAACTGTGAATGAGAATGGAGAAGCCTTCTTCTTTTTCGGAGGTGAGAGATGAATTAATGCATCAAGGATTCAATCAATAACTGTGAATGAGAATGGAGAAGTCTTCTTCTTTTTCGGAGGTGAGAGATGAATTAATGCATCAAGGATTCAATCAATAACTGTGAATGAGAATGGAGAAGCCTTCTTCTTTTTCGGAGGTGAGAGATGAATTATTGCATCAAGGATTCAATCAATAACTGTGAATGATAATGGAGAAGCCTTCTTATTTTTCGGAGGTGAGAGATGAATTAATGCATCAAGGATTCAATCAATAACTGTGAATGAGAATGGAGAAGCCTTCTTCTTTTTCGGAGATGAGAGATGATTTAATGCATCAAGGATTCAATCAATAACTGTGAATGAGAATGGAGAAGCCTTCTTCTTTTTCGGAGGTGAGAGATGAGTTAATGCATCAAGGATTCAATCAATAACTGTGAATGAGAATGGAGAAGCCTTCTTCTTTTTCGGAGGTGAGAGATGAATTAATGCATCAAAGATTCAATCAATAACAGTGAATGAGAATGGAGAAGCCTTCTTCTTTTTCGGAGGTGAGAGATGAATTAATGCATCAAGGATTCAATCAATAACTGTGAATGAGAATGGAGAAGCCTTCTTCTTTTTCGGAGGTGAGAGATGAATTAATGCATCAAGGATTCAATCAATAACTGTGAATGAGAATGGAGAAGCCTTCTTCTTTTTCGGAGGTGAGAGATGAATTAATGCATCAAGGATTCAATCAATAACTGTGAATGAGAATGGAGAAGCCTTCTTCTTTTTCGGAGGTGAGAGATGAATTAATGCATCAAGGATTCAATCAATAACTGTGAATGAGAATGGAGAAGCCTTCTTCTTTTTCGGAGGTGAGAGATGAATTAATGCATCAAGGATTCAATCAATAACTGTGAATGAGAATGGAGAAGCCTTCTTCTTTTTCGGAGGTGAGAGATGAATTAATGCATCAAGAATTCAATCAATAACTGTGAATGAGAATGGAGAAGCCTTCTTCTTTTTCGGAGGTGAGAGATGAATTAATGCATCAAGGATTCAATCAATAACTGTGAATGAGAATGGAGAAGCCTTCTTCTTTTTCGGAGGTGAGAGATGAATTAATGCATCAAGGATTCAATCAATAACTGTGAATGAGAATGGAGAATCCTTCTTCTTTTTCGGAGGTGAGAGATGAATTAATGCATCAAGGATTCAATCAATAACTGTGAATGAGAATGGAGAAGCCTTCTTCTTTTTCGGAGGTGAGAGATGAATTAATGCATCAATGATTCAATCAATAACTGTGAATGAGAATGGAGAAGCCTTCTTCTTTTTCGGAGGTGAGAGATGAATTAATGCATCAAGGATTCAATCAATAACTGTGAATGAGAATGGAGAAGCCTTCTTCTTTTTCGGAGGTGAGAGATGAATTAATGCATCAAGGATTCAATCAATAACTGTGAATGAGAATGGAGAAGCCTTCTTCTTTTTCGGAGGTGAGAGATGAATTAATGCATCAAGGATTCAATCAATAACTGTGAATGAGAATGGAGAAGTCTTCTTCTTTTTCGGAGGTGAGAGATGAATTAATGCATCAAGGATTCAATCAATAACTGTGAATGAGAATGGAGAAGCCTTCTTCTTTTTCGGAGGTGAGAGATGAATTATTGCATCAAGGATTCAATCAATAACTGTGAATGATAATGGAGAAGCCTTCTTATTTTTCGGAGGTGAGAGATGAATTAATGCATCAAGGATTCAATCAATAACTGTGAATGAGAATGGAGAAGCCTTCTTCTTTTTCGGAGATGAGAGATGAATTAATGCATCAAGGATTCAATCAATAACTGTGAATGAGAATGGAGAAGCCTTCTTCTTTTTCGGAGTTGAGAGATGAATTAATGCATCAAGGATTCAATCAATAACTGTGAATGAGAATGGAGAAGTCTTCTTCTTTTTCGGAGGTGAGAGATGAATTAATGCATCAAGGATTCAATCAATAACTGTGAATGAGAATGGAGAAGCCTTCTTCTTTTCCGGAGGTGAGAGATGAATTAATGCATCAAGGATTCATTCAATAACTGTGAATGAGAATGGAGAAGCCTTCTTCTTTTTCGGAGGTGAGAGATGAATTAATGCATCAAGGATTCAATCAATAACTGTGAATGAGAATGGAGAAGCCTTCTTCTTTTTCGGAGGTGAGAGATGAATTAATGCATCAAGGATTCAATCAATAACTGTGAATGAGAATGGAGAAGCCTTCTTCTTTTTCGGAGTTGAGAGATGAATTAATGCATCAAGGATTCAATCAATAACTGTGAATGAGAATGGAGAAGCCTTCTTCTTTTTCGGAGGTGAGAGATGAATTAATGCATCAAGGATTCAATCAATAACTGTGAATGAGAATGGAGAAACCTTCTTCTTTTTCGGAGGTGAGAGATGAATTAATGCATCAAGGATTCAATCAATAACAGTGAATGAGAATGGAGAAGCCTTCTTCTTTTTCGGAGGTGAGAGATGAATTAATGCATCAAGGATTCAATCAATAACTGTGAATGAGAATGGAGAAGCCTTCTTCTTTTTCGGAGGTGAGAGATGAATTAATGCATCAAGGATTCAATCAATAACTTTGAATGAGAATGGAGAAGCCTTCTTCTTTTTCGGAGGTGAGAGATGAATTAATGCATCAAGGATTCAATCAATAACTGTGAATGAGAATGGAGAAGCCTTCTTCTTTTTCGGAGGTGAGAGATGAATTAATGCATCAAGGATTCAATCAATTGTAGATATCGAGGCATTCACAAAAAAATCCGCTGCGATTTGTTGCGGAGTCAAGACTGCAGTGAATGACAACTTGAGAATGTGTGTGATGAAGCGCAGAAACTTCAGGTAGATATCAATCCCACTTCTTTACTCAGTTTTTTTTTCTTCTCAATCTTCTCAAAAAATATTTCTTCTCAAACTCACATAAAGAAGTATTGTGATAACAAAGATCCATACGCTGAGTTTTCTAAATTTGAGGCCATGCTTTACTAACGGTGAATTCGCTTCAAGAGTATGTCTGACTAAAAAAAGAAGAAAAATGCCATTGTAGTCGCAATAACGACTACCTTTAAATTTCATTATTCTTGTTTGAGTAATACGGATTTGTTCGAGGTCCGTTGTTTAGGGTGTAATAGCACACCAAAATTGTCTAGCATACAATTGTCTAGAATATTTTAGACAATTTCGTTTCGTATTTATTTATTGTTGTGGTTTAGTTTAAACTTAATTATTCACAACTATATTACCATTGAAGGGACCCTGTTCCGTCCCCACCTCTCTTCTTCTCGTTGGCAGCCGTGCAGCTCGCATTCAACGGAACTATTGTTTGTTATTTGATTTGAGTTAATTTTATTGGTTGTTATTTGACCAGCTATTTATTCTAGTTGAGAGACAAAACAGTTCTCTCATTCTATTCCAGTTCATTCAGTTCGTTCTTTCATCCTAGTTTAGTTTCTCTATCAAGTTAATTCTTCTCGTCATTCATTGGTTCGAAAGTTATTAAAATAAACGTTAACGTTTATTCTGTGGACTTGAAACTCAAGACGTGGCAAGCGACAAGATTATTTATAATAAATTCTGATTGAAGAATTTATTTGGCGGAACAGAGAGCAATCACCACCGAACCCCCGCTATATGGTGCATCGGCCTAAGGATGACAGCGCCGACGAAGAAAGACGACATGAAGCTTTCGGAAGATGAACGCGAAAATGAAGAAGAACTGGAAGTTGAATGCTTGCCAGAGCAGAGTCATTTGGGTCGAGCGTACAAGAACCTGGGTTCGTACCTCGGACAAATGGACTCACTGATAGAAAGATCGATGACAGATCAGGCGAGAGGGCCATTAGCTAGAGACGTGAAATTCCTTATGAGGAGGCTTGCTTTGAGCGGGAAACACTACGCAGAGGCGTACGAAGACCTGAATAAAGTAATGGCCAAGACAAAAAATCCTGCGAAAACGGGTCACATGGCGACGTTGGAGAGATGGCTGAAAGAAGACCCGGAAAGATTTCTAGCTACGACAAAATGCAAAATTGAGATAGCTATTTCGGATTTGGAATGTTTGCAGTCTGAACTCGGAACGGAAATCAGTTCACAAACCGCCGTGCCCCCAACGGATCGTGTAGTCAGTCAAGAAGGCTTTTCGAGTAGCCGAAGGAGCCACGAAACTGAAGCACAACAGCAATTGCTACTGCAAACAGCCCCGTTCCTCGAAAGGAATCACGAACTCCAAGAACAACAGCCGCACTCGAATCAATATGCAGCCACATCCTCCGTACGGAATCCTGTAACCGCAACACAACCGCCGCCTTCAAGTCAAGAATTAGCGGCCCGCCTACCTCGCCTACCGGCTCTACCGCTACCCGAATTTGACGGCAATTGTCTTAATTTTTCGGAATGGTTTGAGAGGTTCGAAGAAGCTGTACACTCGAGATCGGACCTTTCGGACTCTGAAAAAATGAGTTACCTCTTGACATGCGTGAGCGGCACAGCGAAAGTTGCAGTGAGTCAGTTTCCTACAACTGCGAGCGGTTACTCATCAGCCATCGCTCTTCTTAAGGATAGCTTTGGCGCGAAGGAATCAGATGAACGGACTCTGGCGGTGGAAGTAGAAATGCTTGCGGCTGCAAGCACTTCTTGGAATGATCAACTCTGCTTAGTTCTAACCTTGAAGGCATTAATAGCGCGAATGGCCAGAATTCGGGAAAGCGTTCAGAGCGATGTCATGATGCAAGAAATTGTGACAAGAAAATTCCCAGTTCAACTAAAAGACAAACTACGCCGCTTCGCCTACAAAACCGAACGAGTAACAGTCAAGGCACTACTCGACGAAGCAGAGAATTTGATCAGAGAGGAAATTTTTGTCGCAACAATGAATGACCCGGTCAACAGAAACAGTGCTACAACTCCGAAGCGATTCGTAAACACTGTAAGAGAACATCGAACAGAGATCGGCTTTAGCGAGGAGGCAACAGCGAGGAACAGGCAGAACGATTGCGAACGATCAAAGTGCATATACTGTGGTAAGCACAGTCTTTCGTACGACTGCTTCACTATCCGCTTAGTAGTAGACAGAGTCAACTACTTAAAAAGAAACGGTCTCTGCATTGCGTGTTTGAAGCCGGATAGCACAATGCACAGCTGCGACGTCAAATGCCCAATATGTGAGAAGCAACATGACTTATCAGTGTGTACGCAATTGGCATCCATGAGACAATCTCATAAGAAATTAGAAGAAGAGAGGCGGAAAGGCAAAAACCGTCAGGGAGAACACGGTAAAATCACGGAACGTGGCGAAAGGCAACAAGAGACCAGGCCACTGCAACAGGAACCAAGACCTAGACAACAAGGGCGTCACCGCATCATGGCAAATCAACTCGGCGAAAATAAAAGCTGTTTATCACCGAGACTTCAAACGGGAGAAGTAACCATCAGAGGTGATGCAGAAAACAACAGCAAGAGAGTGGCCTTCCTACTCGACACCGGGGCTAGTATTAGCCTAGTGTCAGAAGTACTGGCTGAGAAGCTCTCGTTGCGAAAGCTGCATGATGTTGAGTCGACCATATGTGGATTGGGAGACAAAACAGATGGTCGAAAGGTATACCCCATCTACGAAGTACCTCTGGAAAGTGTCACTGGGAAGCGAATAACAATTAAGGCAATGGGATTCCCGGAACCGATTGTGGGCACGATAGAATACCCACCTCTTCCTAAAATAGACGTGGATGAAATCCGACTCCGAAAACTAAAGATGGCTGATGAATGCGACAAACTGAGTGTCGTGAAGCCTCAACTCCTGCTGGGTAACAAAGATTACTTAACGGTGACTAGAGTAAAGGAGCAACGGATCTACCTGCCGAGCGGACACATACTTCTACCTTCACTCTTGGGGTGGATAGCCACCGGAGGAGAAACCGAGAGTAACCCAAAGGTTGTGGCGCACCTGATCGATAAGAAAACCAAAATGAAAGAAGTCACTACAGCTCTTCAAAGTTTTCTAGCAATAGAAGAATGCGTGAAGGGAGAAGAATCACATGACAGTCCGAAGGAACTTGAAGAAGCAGATGAGTTCTTCCGCGACCATGTTCGTGTTGAAAATGGAAGAATTCACGCACAATATTGCATCAGAACCGAGGCTCTTGAGAAGTTGTCGGGGAACCTCAAACCCTCATACGCGCGCCTGCGCAACGTGATCTCCAGCCTTCGTGAGAAAGGTATGTTGGAGAAGTACAACTCCATCATTCGAGAACACATGGCGAAGAAACAAGTGGAAGAAGTAAAACCACCGGATAAGAAAGACTTCCTCTACACCTACTTACCACATCACCCTGTATACAGACCTGACAAGCCTCAGAAACCCATCCGGATTGTATTCGACGCATCAGCGAAAGAAAGAGGCAAATTGTCACTAAACGACTGCATGAAAGATTGCAATATTCGATTGGAACGCATCCCAGGATTGCTTCTGCGTACCAGATGCGCCTTCAGTATCGTTCTGAGCGATGTCGAGGCAGCCTTTCTGCAAATTGTGGTGGACCGTAGTCAAAGAGATCTGATGCGTTTTCTCTGGGTAAAGGATCCTTCGAAGCCAATACATGACGAAAACGTGATGCATCTCCGATTCCAAGTGGCTCCGTTCGGCATATCACAGAGTCCTTTTCTTCTGGAGTCTGCGATAAGGTATCACGTGGAGAACACGAAAGACGTGACCGCTCTAGATGATAAGGGTACGCAGTTTGTTCTCAGTCAACTTCGAGAAAATGTCTACGTAGACAACATTATCTTCGAGTGTGAAAAGGAGACAGACAAACTCCGAGTTTATCAGGATTCAAAGAAGATATTCGCTAAGATTGGAATGAACCTGCGCGAGTTTTCATCGGACTCCACCGCCTTTGTAGAATCTCTGCCTGAAAGCGACAGGGGTAAAATCGGGATGCAGAAAATTCTCGGTATACAATGGTGTTCTCAGAAGGATGAATTGGAGCTGAAAACGAGCGTACCAAAAGTGAAGGGTCCTCTTACAAAAAGGGTTGTTCTCAGTAAGCTCGCTTCTACGTTCGATCCTCTGGGCTTAATGGCGCCCCTCTTACTACAAGCCAAGGTCTTTGTACAACAACTTTGGAGTAAGGAGTACGGCTGGAACACACCATTGACAATCGAAGACGAACGAATGTGGATGGAGATAGAAAGAGATATGTCCGCTTTCTTCTTCACTCTGCCGCGAAGGATACTGCAGTCTGAGTCAAAATGGATGCTGGTAGCATTCGCGGACGCGTCTTGCAAATCGATGGCGGCAGCAGTGTACATAGTTGGGCAAACAAGAGCCAACTTGGCTATGGCGCGTTCTCAACTCGCTCCGTTCAAATTGAAATCTACGATTCCGAGACTAGAATTAAGAGCTATGCTGTTAGCGGCAAAACTCTTGAGATTTGTCGGCTCGAGTCTCTCAAAAACTCATCGGAATACAGGCTTTGAACTCCACCTGTTCACAGACAGTATGATTGCGCTGTATTGGGAATCAGGACGGATCAAACGCAATGAAGAGAAGGGCAATCGGAGCATAGCCAATACGAGCAAGAAAATAGCTGAAGAAAAAATTCAAATCTGTCGAGAACTTCATGGAGAGACATGCAAAGAGGGAAGGGACTGCATAAGAAGCAACCATGTGTGCTCTGAGGAAAATCCCGCAGATTTAGCGACCAGGGGAGTCAAATCTCACAAGCTAACATCAAACGGCAGCCTGTGGTGGTATGGTCCAGAGTGGTTGAATGTAGAAGGTGTGAAAGGGAGAAAACCATGGAACACAGACGATATCCCGCCATCCGTTGTTGAAGAAGCCGCTCAGTATGACTTGCCACAACCCGTCCTACTGTTGAACGAAAGAGCAAGATATAACACGATACTGACTGCAAATCGCTTCTCCAGTTTCTCACGTATGACAAGAACGGTCGTTTACGTCAAGAGATTTATCTGGAAAAAGTTAGCTAAACTCGAGGAAGTGAGAAAGGCACGATTGACACTCCTAATCGGACCAGAGAAAACTGAGGGCTCAATCACTGCAAGGGAGTTGTACCTCGCAGAGCAGACTATTGTCAAGATATATCAACAGGCTAACCTTGAAGACATAAATACACCAGGTAACAGAAAACTGCAGCTGTTCAAGGATGAAAGGGAGATCTACAGATGTGGTCATGGACGACTGGGCAATTCAAATTTACCTCTCGACAGGAAATGTCCGATGTTTTTGCCGGGCAGCACGGATGAACATCTAATAGCTCTAATAATCAGAGCGGCGCATGTGGAAAGGATGCACTCGGGCGAAAACCATACGCTAGATGCCGTCCGCTCCAGGTACTGGCTAGTCAAATGTCGGCGAGGGATACACAAGGTGTTGAAGAGTTGCACAGTATGTCGAAAGGCCCTAGCAGTACCATTCGCATACCCAGCAGCACCAGATCTACCCGAAGCAAGAGTCATACAACATCGACCCTTCCAACATGTCGGCATTGACTATGCCGGGCCATTTTCGTTGAAGAACGGAGATGAACGGTTCAAAGCATACGTACTATTGATCACTTGTATGACTACCCGTGCAATACACCTCGAAGTAACGAAGTCACTGTCCGCCGTCGCCTTCATTGCCGCACTGCGAAGATTTGTTTCTCGAAGAGGAGTTCCGGAGCACGTGACTTCCGACAACGCCCCTACATTTCACTGCGCGAGCTCACTGCTCAAAGAAAATGATCAGGAAAAAACGAAATTCTTGTCATACATTGCCAGCAAGGGAATACAATGGTCATTTACCACCCCTCATGCTCCTTGGAAAGGCGGGGTCTACGAGAGGCTTGTGGGAATGATGAAAGGTTGCCTTGTCAGAACTATAGGTCGCAACTTCTTGGACTGGGAAGAGTTCGAAACTGTGATAATAGAAATCGAAGCTGTACTGAATAGCCGTCCTCTCACAAGTCTATCCAACGATCTGAAAGACAACAACCTCGTCATAAGACCTTGTGATATTATGATGCCTATGGGAGGAGCTATGGGGATCAGTAACAGCGAAGACAATGAAATGGGATCTGATAATTATGTACCGCCACAAAGTACTGAGCTCAGTTTGAGGAATGTGTATCGAGGGACAGACGTATTGATTCACCGCTACTGGAAGCTTTTTAAGACCTCCTACATCAATAGTCTTAGAAGCCGAGCCTATTCATCAGTCAAAATGGGACGTACATGTTCGAGGCAACCAATTATTGGAGAAGTAGTACTTATTGAAGAAGAAGTAACCCCGCGTGGCTCATGGCCGTTAGGTAGAGTGCTTGAGGTAAATGAAAGAGAAGCCACGATTCGCACAGGCACGGGCTCTATCCTACGAAGACCGGTGAATTTACTTGTGCCGCTAGAAGTGTTCTCAAGTGGGATGGATGAGCAAGAAGTTGTGGAAAATGAGGGCTATAATTCTAATCCTCTGCCGCCTACGAGACCCCAAAGAAGTTGTAAATCGTTGGCGAAAGACCCTGCATTTTGGGAAGCCTTGCGGTTGTAGGGCCGCCCGCCTCAGACTCACTTAAGTGACCTGGAAATTTGTTAAATGTTTGGAATATTGTTAAATAATTAGATGAAATGTGGAACCATGAATAAAGATGGTTGTTTAGAGAATGGCGGAAATGGACCATGACGCTCAAGTGGAAGAGGACGCCCTACTTGGGCAACCGGAGGACTACGAGAACCCAGATGATACAACGGATGTGGTGGCCAGACTTGAAAAGACGATTGGCGGATTAGAGAAGAACGTTCTCGGAAAACTAAAGGAACTGAGAGAGCGCGTTGGTTCTCTTTAATCGAGAATGGCATCACTGGAGAGACGAGCGCTGAATCGTCTGGAACAGACTTGTGACCTCATGCATCAAGTACTCCCGCGAATATCGGATGCCATCATCGCGCAAACTAAGTGTGAGAGCAGTGTGAATAATCTGCTAGTGAGAATGGAAGAAACCAAAAGGCGTCAGAATTCACCAGAGCGTACTATGTACCAGAGCGACTACAGAAAGCGAAGGAGGACGGAAGAAGACACCCGCCTAAACCGTCCTCCGTCCGACGCCGGCCCGAAGATCTCCTGCCTCTTCTGTCAAGACACCAAGCACCTCGCCGCGTTCTGCCGGAAGCTGTCTCTGGAAGCAAGGAGGATCCAACTCGTGAAGCTCGAACGTTGCCTTTCCTGCCTCAAGCCCGGTCACGAAGGAAAAGCCTGCTCCATCCGCGCCTGCTCACGATGCACTGGCCCCCATCACGTCGCCGTCTGCCCGTCCAACCCCATCTTCCGTCATTGAGAGTCTACAAGTAACACAGAAGAAAGAACGTCATCACGGATATGCTGTGAATTTTGATGTGATATCTACCATGTAATCAATGTGATTATAATGTTTGTTGTGTTCCTTCTGATGTTATTTAATGTTTCTTCTTCAAGTCGTTTTATCTCTATGTGCATCTCATCATCCTTCCCCGGGCCCCCCCCAATGTAGTCGCAATAACGACTACCTTTAAATTTCATTATTCTAGTTTGAGTAATACGGATTTGTTCGAGGTCCGTTGTTTAGGGTGTAATAGCACACCAAAATTGTCTAGCATACAATTGTCTAGAATATTTTAGACAATTTCGTTTCGTATTTATTTATTGTTGTGGTTTAGTTTAAACTTAATTATTCACAACTATATTACCATTGAAGGGACCCCGTTCCGTCCCCACCTCTCTTCTTCTCGTTGGCAGCCGTGCAGCTCGCATTCAACGGAACTATTGTTTGTTATTTGAATTGAGTTAATTTTATTGGTTGTTATTTGACCAGCTATTTATTCTAGTTGAGAGACAAAACAGTTCTCTCATTCTATTCCAGTTCATTCAGTTCGTTCTTTCATCCTAGTTTAGTTTCTCTATCAAGTTAATTCTTCTCGTCATTCATTGGTTCGAAAGTTATTAAAATAAACGTTAACGTTTATTCTGTGGACTTGAAACTCAAGACGTGGCAGGCGACAAGATTATTTATAATAAATTCTGATTGAAGAATTTATTTGGCGGAACAGAGAGCAATCACCACCGAACCCCCGCTACAGCCATTATGCATTTCAACGGTTTGTCTTAGTGGTTAAGTACTCAGTGTGCGGTTAAGGAAAAAAACGAGCAAGGGGAGAAAGAAAGAGAGAGAGAGAGGCAGAGACAGAGAGAAAAAAGAGTGAGATGGAGAGGGGAAGAGGGAGAGGAAGAGAGAAAGAAAGGAACAGAGAGAGAAAATAATTATACAGAAAGAAAGAGTGAGAACGAGAGGGAGAGGAAGAGAGTAAAATACAGAGAGTGAGAGAGAGAGAGAGAATAAGAGAAAGGGGTAGAGAGTAAGAGAATAAGAGAAAGAGAGAGAGAGAGAAAAAGAGAGAGAGAACGAGTTTAAGAGACGGTAAAATTGAATTGCGAATCATGGAACTGATTTTCTAATGCTACTTTATTATAACCTCCCGACAGTGTTAAAATACAATTTATCTAAGAATTTGTTTGGTTGAAGAATTATCAGTAACATACTATGGTCTACAAATCTAAACTGTTTGCAGATCTCTTTGACTTTCATCATTTGTTCGCTATTACAAAGACTTACACGACTCAGTGAGTTTTTTTATGACTAGAGACAAACTGTGAACAGAATGAATATAGAACAATCTGATTCAATTTTCTCTTAACATGGAAAGCTTTACTCAGAACATAGTCTGTGACAAATCAACCTATAAACTAATGTTTTTCGGTGACGCTTCCTTTGCCGAGTAGATAGGATTGTCGTTTTGTCTCAGAAAAGTAAAGGTTTTGAATAAGTGAAATTTTTTGAACATGCAACGTTTATTACAGCGAAAATGTTTGAATGAAAAATAAATATCGGTAAAAGTTGAGAGTGCATATAATTTCGAAGAAAAGAACGTTTATCTTTTTTTGTCAAGTTTACTTTAGGTTTAAAACAGTTGTTACCTCTCAATACAAACACACATCTTGGTTCTTGATTTACGATAATTGAACGGAATTTCTGAAGCTGGTATTTCAAAGTCGTCATAGGTAAGATTGTTGATCTAGGCTTCGGGTCGATAACTTATCAAAAACTTTGATTTTGAATGTTGCAAAATCAGTGAAGGAGAGGTTAGCTCAAGAGTCATCGGTGTAGTTCCTCCTTTTCGTCCCGCATGAACTGCAAATACACAAAATCACATTGAAAATAGAATCTAATTGAACCCAAGATTTTTAAAACTTCAACATGGTGAGCAAAAAGTCAGCCATCTTCAATTATCCCCAAGCTTCATTGATGCTAGGCTCCACACTCTCGAAACCTTGTTCAACGTACAACCTTTGTATATGTTTACGGCTTATTGACGATGAACACTGTATAATTGAATCCAACTGCATACCCGCCCCATTGAGAAAGGCTTAGGACTAGAGAACAGTTAAGTGTTATGCTTAATCGTCTCCTGGGAAAACCAAGAGGCACTCTTCTCACAAGGAGACTACTAGTTGCGTTATAGATCGTTTCGACTAGAACTTTCTGGAACTAAAGATCATCAAGTAATAGGATTTGGAATAAAAGGACTCCCTGCCTAATCGATCATTTAAGCGTTGTAAAATATAATTATTTGGAAAAATTCATAAATGTTTTAAAACAGCCAAAGGGCTCTATCGCAACTTTGATTAAGGTACATAAATCGACAGACAAGGCTGTATATTGGTAAGAGTGTAGGAAAGCGTTTGACGGTTGAAGGGTTCGAATGTACTGATTCCAAAATTTTGCACTTTCTTTTGTATTTTTAAATCCTTCGAGAGTATCCATTTAGTTCGAAGAATAGAGTGAAGAATTACTGTTTGAATTCTTCATTTTTTGCAATGAAAGTGATAAATTACCGCAAAACATTGAAAACACGGATAACTTTCAAATAAACAACATCGAAACCCTGGGATGTTATAACACGTATTGTTTTTTGCTCCATATTTGTAGGGAACGCAAATTGTTAAGGTTTTTCAAAATTAATTATTTTTCTCCAAATAATTTGCTGCAATGTACTGCGAAAAATGAACAAAGTGAGGTGCATAGAATTGATTGTAGGTCAATGAGATAAGAATCAGAATATTGTATCTTTTTGACCTGGTGAAATCAGGCACATCGTAAACATAGACTTTACAGGTCAATTTACGGTAGGAGTGCTAAAAAATCTGTTTAAAAAACTCAAAAGAAAATTGTTACATGAAAAATTCTTGTCTTCTTTTTTCAAACTCCTATCAGTGAATGGAAGAAAAAAGAAAAGTGTTTTTGCATCACAAACAAAACAGCAAAAAAAAATTAATCAATAAATCCAAACTCTAATTGTAAGAACGCATATTCTACACTCATACCAGTATACAAAACTACTTGTTGATTCAATTGAATAGAACACGATCAATTTCAAATAGTGCGCATTAGCTGCTTAAAAAGATTTCTGAAAAGATTCAAAAAATTGTGTTTTAAACCGCTTAAAGGATCGATTGGGCAACAGTCTTCCCATTTCATATCCTATCATTTGATGATCTTTATTTTCTGAGAGTTTCAGTCGAAACGGTTTGAAACGCCACTTTTCTCTTTCTTTTTTTAGTAGTCTCTTTTCAGGTACTGTTCTTAAAAGTACTGTTCTTGCAGTGTTGAGAAAAACACAATATGAAAAAGCTAGAGAGAGAGAGAGTCAGAGAGATAGTGAAAGAGAGGTTCAGAGAGAAAGTCAGAGAGAGAGAGTCAGAGAGATAGTGAAAGAAAGATTCAGAGAGAAAGTCAGAGAGAGAGAGTCAGAGAAAGAGAGAGAGAGAAAGAGAGAGAGAGTCAGAGAGAGAAAGAGAGAGAGAGAGTCAGAGAGATAGTAGAAGAGAGATTCAGAGAGAAAGTCGCAGAGAAATTCAGAGAGAAAGTCAGAGAGAAAGTCAGAGAGAAAGTCAGAGAGAGAGTCAGAGAGATAGTGAAAGAGAGATTCAGAGAGAGAGAGAGAGTCAGAGAGATAGTGAAAGAGAGATTCAGAGAGAAAGTCAGGGAGAGAGAGAGAGTCAGAGAGAGAGAGAGAGAGAGTCAGAGAGATAGTGAAAGAGAGATTCAGAGAGAAAGTCGCAGAGAAAGTCAGAGAGAAAGTCATAGAAAAATTCAGAGAAAGAGAGAGTCAGAGAGATAGTGAAAGAGAGATTCAGAGAGAAAGTCAGAGAGAGAGAGAGAGAGAGAGAGTCAGAGAGATAGTGAAAGAGAGATTCAGAGAGAGAGAGAGAGTCAGAGAGATAGTGAAAGAGAGATTCAGAGAGAAAGTCAGGGAGAGAGAGAGTCAGAGAGAGAGAGAGAGAGAGAGAGAGAGAGAGTCAGATAGATAGTAGAAGAGAGATTCAGAGAGAAAGTCGCAGAGAAAGTCAGAGAGAAAGTCAGAGAGAAAGTCAGAGAGAGTCAGAGAGATAGTAGAAGAGAGATTTAGAGAGAAAGTCGCAGAGAAAGTCAGAGAGAAAGTCAGAGAGAGTCAGAGAGATAGTAGAAGAGAGAATCAGAGAGAAAGTCGCAGAGAAAGTCAGAGAGAAAGTCAGAGATAAAGTCAGAGAGAAAGTCAGAGAGAAAGTCAGAGAGAGAGAGAGAGAGAGAGAGAGAGAGAGAGATAGTGAAAGAGAGATTCAGAGAAAGAGAGAGTCAGATAGATAGTGAAAGAGAGATTCAGAGAGAAAGTCAGGGAGAGAGAGAGAGTCAGAGAGAGAGAGAGAGAGAGAGAGAGAGAGAGTCAGAGAGATACAGAGAGAAAGTCGCAGAGAAAGTCAGAGAGAAAGTCAGAGAGAAAGTCAGAGAGAAAGTCAGAGAGAAAGTCAGAGAGAAAGTCAGAAAGTCAGAGAGAGAGAGAGAGAGAGAGAGGAGAGAGAGAGAGAGAGAGAGTGCGAGAGACCGGGTTCAGGCCAGCGCAAAATAGCCGCTTTCTCTACGATAGCTTACAACC
The DNA here is from genome assembly GCA_964056735.1 of Allodiplogaster pararmata. Taxonomy (NCBI): domain Eukaryota; kingdom Metazoa; phylum Nematoda; class Chromadorea; order Rhabditida; family Diplogasteridae; genus Allodiplogaster; species Allodiplogaster pararmata. Next base: position 20,858,727 of record OZ057405.1, read on the forward strand.
AAATTATTTCGGCGGTCATTTAAGCTTGAGAATTAGTTGCACACTAAGCAGGAGGTTATAACAAAAATATATTAGGAATGTATGTAGATATAAACGTACATATAAAAATAAGCAAGTGTTAAGTATTTGTTTGAAGAAAAACAGAGATATTTCACCCAGCATTGTTAACTTACTTCTTCGTCTTTTCGCATGGCCTTTGCGTGGTACGCCTTGAACTTGGCGCCGCAGAGGCAGAAGAGGACCAGCATGCCGACGAGTGCGAGGCACTCAACGACGGAGACTACGGAGAGTCCGAGCCAGAGGCCTGCATGGCCTCCGAGGTCAGCGAGCATCATGCTAATCTTTAACTTCATTAATTTGATTCTTTCAGTTTTTAAAATTAATTTTTTTTCCTCATTTCCATAACACGTACAATTCCACACGATTATATGTACGAGCAATAGCATTTAAATAATGTTTTTGTGTAGTAAATAGATACAAAATTATGTTTTGCATGTTTTGGACGTCAAGATCACAAGGTATCCAAATCCTGCAGAAAACCTATTCAAACCATTCCAATGAGTGAAATCATGCAAAGAAAAAATAATGAAACAAATACTTTTTGTCGGTCAGCATAAAAACCGAACCTGTGACTTGAAAGCTGCCAGACTGAGATTCTAATGATTTACCTGTTTTTTTGAATCACGGTATCCGATGTGTAACCCAGTTGAGCTTTTGCTACCATAGAAACTATCTTCCACACTGAACGAGTAATGAGGGAAGGTATTATTCAGAGCGAATAGACTTGGCAACAAAAACAACGTAAGTCTATTTTTGTTGATTACAAAAAGGAAATAAAACAGATTAAGATATTCGAAATATTCTCAATCAACATAGCTTTTAATGCCACCACTTACATAGAATGGTGAAAGAGAGAAGGGAGTGAATTGAATGAAACAGGGAATGACTTGGGAAGACTTGGAAGAAACAAAATTGATTCTCTACAAAGTTGAGTCTTTTTGTTGACAACAGAAAGTTCGGCAGGACTATTTTTCGAGAGGTTTTCATCTTCTAGAGCCATTTCGATTGCTTCGATATCTTTGATTTGAGGAAAAAATAAACGTCTACCTAAATAAACAAACACGTCTATCTAAATTGAAAAACACGTCTACCTATTTAATGAAACGTCTACCTATTTTGACAAACACGTATACCTATTTTGACAAACACGGCTACCTATTTTAGTGAAACATCTACCTATTTTGACAAACACGCCTATTTCGACAAATACGGCAACCTATTTTAGTGAAACGTCTACCTATTTTGACAAACACGTCTACCTATTTTGACAAACACGGCTACCTATTTTAGTGAAACGTCTAGGCCATCAATAAAGCACACCAATCACGCCAGTTCATTGCTAATGCACTCCACTGCGTGGGAAAGTTCTTAACTTCACCCCATGCGCTTTATTTTGTTTTTCATGTTTTTCTGCTAAGGCTTAGGCAAAAGTTTACGCTAACAAGGCCGTACGGCTTAGGCTAACGAAACCGTATCAGAAAAATATACATAATAGTGCGTCAAACACTCTTTCTCTCTTTCCCACGCAGTGGCGTGCATTAGTAGAAAACTGGCGTGAATGGCGTGAGTGGCGTGCTTTGGTAATGGCCTAGACGTTTCACTAAAATAGGTACACATGTTTGTCAAAATAGGTAGACGTTTCACTGAAATAGGTAGACGTGTTTGTCAAAATGGGTAGACATTGCACGAGATTAGGCTGACGTTGCACGAAATTAAGCTGACGTCGCACGAAATTAGGCCGACGTTTTTCAAAATAGATAGACGTGAAATTGTCGTCCCTTTGATTTTTGTAATTTTTCTGAAACTTTAGTCCATAACGCAATAACTCTAGAAAAGAAAGAATGTGGGTTATTGTATCGTTTATAATTCATCAGAAATAGTTTATAACTTAGGTCTGAAGTCCGGAGACTGGTTTGAGTCTTAATTTTACCTCTTTCTTGCACGTCTGACCGTCCGCTCTGTCAGTAACTAGTCGAAAAACTGTCAACAAATCAGAGCGGATTTGTAAAATTGTTAGTGAGTCAAACTCAAATTGATCGAGAAGTTGAGGGCAACACAACCTGAGACTTCAGGAACGAGGCTAAGCTTTTTTTGTATATGTACATAAAGCCTTTGAGGGTATTCCAACCTTTTCGTGCAATTACTGCATGTTTTAGAGGAGAAGATAACTTTACAGTGTTTAAGGAGAGGTCTGATGTAAGTGGTCTAACCGGTTTTGTTCAAATCCAGACATTTGAAAACTTTGAAAAGTTGCGAAATCTTACACAGACTTCTAGCACGAATGATTTCTACGTGCTGCTTGAAGCTGAGCTCAGAGTCCAAAAAAAAACACCTAAGCCTCTGACTAAATAAACGTTTTTTTCCAGCGAGCTGTCAACAATAATATTATTATAATAATCTTTATCGCACAGTGTGAAAAACGTAAATCATTACCATATGTGAAATTGTGATCTAGTATAACACAAGGGCTGCAACGGTATCCGCCTTCACGTGGTGCAGCCGACAACAGCAGCATAAGTTCGCTGTTGCAAATATATCCTAACATTCCCTCTAGCAACGACGACAGGGTTTTGCTGACAGAGCAGCCAAAGCCAGCCGCGCTGCTCCTTGCTCTACTACTCATGACTGGCTTTGAGCAAAATCCAGGGCCTTTCAAATACACTTGCCCTGCATGCACAAAGGCATTGTATCACAACAGCGTGCAATGTAACACATGCATGAAGTGGCTCCACGTCAAATGCAGTGGATTGCGGTCCCACAACGACTACACGCATGACTACAACTGCACTATTTGCACACCCTCCACCAGCCAAACATCCGCCCTTTCTCGACCGCTTAACACATGCACTACAGGCTTCACACCCACTCACACTCCTCACGCCGCACTTTTTCTTCAGCGAGCTCTCAATAATAATTTAATAACAACAATCTTTATCGCACAGTGTGAGAAACGTAATTCATTAGAATATGTGAAATCTCAGTTATGACCGAAAATAAGACAAGGGCTGCAACGGGATCCGCCTTAACGCGGTGAAGCCGAAAACAGCAACGCAAGTTCGCTGTTGCAAATGGATCTTATTCCCTCTCCCGCAGCAGCGACAAGGTTTTTGTTGACGGATCAGCCAAAGCCAGCCGCGCTGCTTCGTACTCTAATACTCATGGCTCGCATTGAGCCCAATCCAGGGCCTTTCAGATACACTTGCTCTTCATGCACAAAGGTATTGTATCACAACAGCGTGCAATGTAACACCTGTATGAAGTGGCTCCACGTCAAATGCAGTGGATTGCAGTTACAATATGTGAAAACGCAGTTTAGATTTCTTGAATGGGGACAAAACAAGGAAGTCCTCGTCAACACATAAAAGGGCATCGGATGATCGGTCCTAGACTACGCTGCCCATGTTTGGACAATGAATTCCTCAAACACGTCCTTCCTGAAGCTTCAACGCGCACAGAACAACCAAGGAAGTCCGCATCGCAACTGGATGTCTCCGCATGACACACGTCGACCACCTCCATCAGAAACCAAGATATTTCCGGTTGAGGATCACTACAAGCTGTTGACCAGAAAGTATTTCACAGAGTGTGCCTCACCCGAACATCCATGCCACGCCGTATACAATCATCCATGCCACGCCTCTATCGGAGCGAGAGACATGAAGCAAACTATGAAGACTTCCAGCTTACATGCAGTCGAACGCGCCATGCACAACGCAAACATCACCAATGTGCTGGAAACGAAGAAAGTGTTGGCGGCGATACATAAAGACGCCGTCTCCAAAACCATCATCAGATGGCGCCATACAGAATGCTGAACACCCCCCTCCCGTCTCGCGAATGGAAAGAAGCATCTCAAGGAGAACCCGCTCCTACCTTGCACATTTACGCTCTGGACATTGCAGCCTCCTGAGGTACTACATACATCGCATTGACATCACAGTGTCAGATGCATGCCCGGCCTGCGCCCACTCCGCGCACGATCTCACGCATGCGCTTGGCTGCCGTGCACTCACCACTCGAAGCCGGCCTGAAGACCTGAAGAGAGGCCTCATGCCTCGGTCTTTGATCTAGCAAAACCCTACTAAAACACTACTCGTTGTAACTCAGGGCAACAACAATAACAAGAAGTATAACAGAAGAGTTTCTCTTAATGTAATAAGTGAGACATAGAGCAAATCAAAGAAAAAATAATGCTTCTAAAACATCAATGAAGTAACCTTTTTGAGCTTTCTCATGATGGAGGCAGCTCATTTTCTCTACTAAGGAAGAAAGTTGGAATTCAAGTGACCAATCTGAGATATTATTAATACACAGTTGAAGACAATCAGAGTCCTCGACATGAACTTAGAGTTCGTTGCCAAAGAAAGAAAATTTCTCAGTTGAGGGAATGCAGCTCTTTATGTCACTGATGAATCAGAGGAACAAAAGGGGCCTCAAAACTCTCCCTTGGGGCACCCCGCAGAGTACTCGGAAAGAATAAGAGTAGACAATTTGGAAGCCAACCTTGACTAAAGGTTTTTTAGGAATAAATTCTTCTTCTTCTTAGAGTTGTCTCGCGCCAGCCGAAGTCGGCGTAAGGTCCCCTATTCGACTCCTGGCTCTCCAAAAATTCCTTTCTTGAGCGTCTTCCGGATGCAGACATGTGATGCTCAGGTCTTGTATGAGCGTATCCAGGAACCTTGTCCTGGGTTTGCCTCTTGGACGCTTGCCTGGTACTTCCATCGTGAGCGTCTCGCTACTTCGGTTCGCTCTTTTATCAGCACATGGCCGTACCATCGGATTCGGCCTTTTTGTATCTTAGATAGGAGAGCGAAGAGCTGAGTGAGTTTACACCTTCCCACCGACTTTGAGATATTGGGGCTAGGGAAGGTTTTTTTAGGAATAAATTTATTCAGTTTATTAGAGGAAGTCTCATGTGAAGTTAGGTTTTTGATAAACTCTGAATGTGAACTTTTTTCGTAAACAAAATCAGAATAGATGACATTTAGTTTTGATGGTTCTGAGAAAAAACATTTCCCACTCACTGATAGATTTTGAAAGTTGCAACTCACAACTTTCTCTGAATATGAAACCATATTGAGAAATGGAGAAGAAGTGTCTGTGGGGAAATCGGATGTGATTGAATATGTATGATTATGATTTAAAAAAAAGGAGAACGCATTCAAGAAACAACAAAAACATACAGTATAAGAAGGAGTTTCCTCGTGCAGCTCGTAGGAAAGCGTCTGGAAGTAGACATAGAGCAGGAGTCCGTTCTTCTTGTACCAAGTCATGCATTCCTGGACGCTGGCGAAGTTGAGGTTCCACCATTCACAGCTGCCAACCTGAAGGTGAATGGTCACGCTAACGCATGTTGATGCACAGAACTGAATTTATAAGCAGTTTGAGTGTAGAAAGTTATAGACTTCTGATTATGTCACATTTTGAATGAACAAACTCAAGTTTGTTTCTAAGAATTTTAGGAGAGTAAAAAAGCCCTTTCAAAGCTTTGTTACCAAATTCCTACTAACTCTTTTTATCTGATGAAAGATTTTCAATGTTTTCTCTTTTTTCTTTGGCCTAATTCCCTTGATCATTGAAAAAACTTACGCCTGGTAGGTTCTCGAAGTCCTCAGCCTCTCGCTTACGCTTCAAGCTGCCTAAAGGTGTTTGAATTGCGAGTTATGATAATTTTCAATTCAATTTTCAATTTGAATGCTTTATAAAGATCAACAAGCCACATCGGGGATATAACATCATCGGTTATGGGATCTGTAGCGACATGATACGACTCCACTCCTCAGCGTTCTCTGCCTTCCTTAGGAATTGGGGACCAACGGCTTTGACAAAGTCGTCCCTCCATCTCATAGCAGGGCGACTTTTCGTTCGCTTTGGCATGTGCCACTCTAGAACAGCCCGCGCCCACCGACTGGGGTCGAGCCTCGCAATTAGGCCTACCCAACGCCACCTCCTTTCACGGCAGATTCTGACCACGTCCTTCATGCCCGTCTGACCGCGCACCCACTCGTTAGTCCACCTGTCGAGTAACGAGCACCCCAGCATAGAGCGCTCCCATCTACGCTGCGCCACAGCCAATTTGTTCTCAAGTCTTTTTGAAAGGGTCCAGGTCTCCGAGGCATAGATTAGAGCGGGCAAGACAGCACCTTCGAAAAGGCGCCTCTTGAGAGACATTGGGACCATTCTTGCCGCGAACAGGCTACGGTATCTATTGAAAGTGAAATTTGCGGACCGGATTCTCCTATCAACTTCAACCGTGAAACGGCTGTCATCGAGGGAGACATCCTGCCCTAAATACACGCATCTGTTCACCACACGAACCTTGGAACCCCTGATCGTTACATCTTTACACATAGGGTTGGTCGAGATTGCCACAGTTTTTGAAGGATTGAGTGACAAACCGACTTTCCCCAGTGCGACAATAAGCTGATACACCATAGATTGAATCTGCCTACTGTCGTGACTGATGAGAACTGCATCATCAGCGTACAGTAAGTGATCCCTTTCCCGCACCAGTTGAGAGACTTGAAAGCTTCTTCAAGAGCAGCAGTGAAAAGACGCGGAGACAGACAGTCCCCTTGTCTAACTCCCCTGCCAATCTCTATCGGAACCTCCTTGCCATTGACCACTAGAGAGTTGAAGCTCTCTTTTCCCAACCGATACAGGCAGTTCACAAGTTTAGGATGCACCCTTTGGGCTTGAAGGGACTCGTACACCACTCTGAAGTGCACACTATCAAACGCTTTTTGAATGTCCAAAAACAATAAGCACAGTGGTAGCCGATACTCTTTGCAGTTGGAAATGATGAGATTTAGCGTGAAGGTGCCATCGAGAGTTGAATACTGAGAACGAAAACCCATCTGGTTTGTGCTTCTTTCTGGGTCAAGAATTTGAGCCACTCTCCGGTTAAGAACCCCCGTGAAAGTTTTTTGAACTACCGGCAAAAGAGTGATAGGCCTATAGTTTTTTGTGAGAGTGGAATCTCCTCCTTTTGGCAGAAGTATGATGCGGCCATTCCCAAATCCTAATGGAATTTGTCCCTCCAGACATCTATTAAAGATGCTGGTTAGGGCAGGAGTGAGAATGTTCGCACCACAGCGAAGCATTTCCCCAGTGATTCCGTCCTTACCTGGCGATTTACCAGAAGTGAGACACCGGAGTGAAGCGAACACCTCATCGTTTTGGATGGGCATCCACTCCTCCTCAGTGTACAACTCGGTATACCCATCACCACTATCACCCCGAAAAAGTTCATTGTAAAAGTCCTGGAACACCCTCATGACCTGAGTCTGCTGACAAACAATTTGACCACCCGAATCCTTGATCCGAGTAATCAACTGCCTGGCCACACTCTGGGATTGGACCGCTTTTTTCCATCCCCGCCCTACCCGCACCGCCTCACCAACCGTCTTGTTGAATCGCTCCACTCTATCATCCCTCCAACTTTGCCGTAAGGCTCGGTTGGTCAGGACCCATTGCACTCGCGAGACTACTATGCCATTTGTTTTTAGTCGGCGTCTTTCTTGTAAGAGTCTTTGGGTACGTTGACAAAAACGCTGCGCTGTTGGAACAATCTCTCTCGCAATCTCAACAGCGCGACTAATGGCATTTATTAGCGTGCAATAGGGAGGGTTGGAGCCAACCGCTTCCATCTCTCTCTCTAGTGCATAATGATAGAGTGGACGATTCATTTTGAAGTTTACACGACCAGTGAACTGGCGGGGCAGTGGATTGGCTGGGATTCTGACCACAGCTATAAGGAGCCTGTGATCAGAGACAAAATCAAAACAATTCCTAACACCGACATTGAGGACTTGAAGCCCTTTTGGGTAGATGAAAAAGTCGATTTCGTTACGAACCGTTCCATTCGGCCCCTCCCATGTGTATTTGCGCCCAGGTCGTTTTTTGAAGAAGGTATTACCAAGACTTAAACCATACGTGTCACAGAAATTAACCACCATTTGCCCCTTGGAATTTCTGGCCCTTGCGTCGGTCGTTAACGACTGGAGGTTGAGCGAGGCAAGCAGTAGCGGTCGAAATTTTAATCTTCTTCTTCTGTCGCTCATGATGGCGCTACGATCCCGGAGCGCCAAATCTTCTCGGGAAAGGACTCTCACAGACGAGGGAAGAGACGATGCAGGAGCAACCGCTTACGGAGGAAGACGAATGAAAGAGTGTTATGATAATAAAGTTATGATAATAAAGTGATAATAATGATAATAATGATAATAAAGTTAGAAAGTTATGATAATAAAAAAGAAAATTAATAATAATAATAAAAACCTTGCGCCTCTGTATCTCCCCCGTTTCTTTTTGTTTCTTTCTCACTCTCTCTCTTCTCTATATCTTTTACTGTATTTTTATATTTTTTCTGTCTCTTACTCTCTTACTATCTCTCTCTATCTTTTTCTTTATAACTCACTATCTTTTCTCTTTTCTTATCGCATTTTCTTTCTTCTTATGACAGACTGGATAATCATCCAGACTCATCGTAATTAACTGCTCAACAAAACCGCAAGCAAAACTCTTTGACTTTCAATCTTTTCCCCTCTTCTCTTTCTCTCTCTTTTTCTCTCTTACTTTGTACTTTTCTCTTCCCCTCTCTCTCTTGCGCTTTTTTCCCCTTTCTTTTCCGTAGAGTTGCATTATGTTGTTCATTTTGTTCTGCTTATCGCGACATGCCAAACTGCCGCCTGTTAAGTTTTTAAATCCCGCAGCTTCTCTCTTAAGCTTCTTACTGCCTGAAAGCTTGCTTAAATCGCTCGATGTTAGTATTGCAGCGAATAGATAAATAAAACAGGAATACTCACCTGTGGGCGGGCAAGCTCCATTAGTTGGGTCTGTTCCAAGCAAATTGTTGTCCCAGGTGGGTTTCAAGCGATTGCCGATGTGGAGAAACGCGTTTAGAAAAAACTGTTAATAAAAGAGATTTAATTCATATATAATCATTTGCACATACAAAAAAAAATCACAAAAATAATTCAATTTCTTCTGATTTCAGAATACACTTTCATCAGATATCAAAGATTGAAGGTTTTTGTCTGACAACCTTAGAACAATCTCGAGCAGTTAAGAGAAGACTCAAAAGTAAACCCAAAAATTGCGAACACGACTCTGATAGGTTTACCAAACTGACTGTTCTTCACATGATAATGTCCAACTCACTGCTTTTTCCTAAATATGATTTTAATAACATTTGAAGAAGTTTTTTTTCTCCACAAAATGCAAAAGTGAAACTGATGATCACCTTTCAAGAGAAAAGAATAAAAATCTCACATCGTCACATCTGATGTCTGATACTACTGGATCGGGATATGTACTTCTAATGCCATTCTCCCAGCAACGGTAATAGCATGGAAAACATTGGTGCCAGTCGGTTATCGAACCTTCATCGATGAGTTCGTACTCTGGCCTCAAAAAAAAAATCAATTAAAAAAAATTCACTAATATGATTTGAAAGCTTTTGTATGTAATAAACAACTCGATTATCGAGTGTAATTAGAGGTTAACTGAACGTTTGCATAACACATAAACTCACTTTTCTTTCTTCTTTTTAGAGTTTGTCCCATCGGAGAGCCATGTCTGTTTTACAGATTGCATTTTTCTATTTCACCCGATCTGCGGCATCTTCAGCTCCAAGTCCGACGACAGCCATGTATACTTCAATGCTGTCACGCCATCTGGTTTTGCTTTTGCTCTGGGTATCTTTCCATAAACCCCGAGATTCCAGGATGATTTGGAGAAGGTTTTGGGGTCAGCTCGTAGAACTTGGTAGGCCTGCTCGATCTCAGCTTCTCGGAAATAGGAGTATTCTGAATCGTACACTCACATCTTCATTTCGCACCTTGTTCCAACTGTTGAGCCCGAAATTCCATCTCAGCATCTCAATTCTCATAGTGTAAAGCATCTGTTCGGTTCTTGCAATTGTAGGTAACATTTGAGGCCTTATAGCTCATGTGTATATGTATGTATTTTACTTTTCAGTCGTTCAGGCATATGTTTAGCTGGGCACCTGACCACACTTCTAGAAGATATGTAAATTATTTGTTACCACTTTATGTTGACCTGGGGGACTAAGTGATCTCTTAGAGAGTACGGGATCAATTCTCGCCTTCGATGGTGCTACAGCCACAGTTCACACCATCGCAAGGGACCGGTTCATCTTCACTGGTGTCGAGCGCGTCTTCAGGTGGTGGATAGAGAGTTTTTTCTTTGCACATTTGCATTGGATCGTGAATCTAAATTTTTGGTCGTGGACCAAAATTGGATAGTATAGTTCGTCAAAGGAGGGCGATGCCGGATCAACCTGGGAGTAAACGCAGTATACGAGTATGGCCTTTTCTCTGCGCTTCTTTAGATATAGGCGGTTGGCGAATATGGGGCATCAGTGGTTCCTCATCCTTTCAGAAAAAAGTTTCAATGTTTCACTGATATGCTGACGATTTACCGGAGACGTGCTTCAATAAATTTTCCCAGCAGCATCGAAGCGATTGCGTCATGAATGGAGCGTAACTCTAGAGATCACGATAAAGACAGAAGAAAGATGGAAGATGGATGATAAATCTTCGAATTCTAAGTTATACAATTTAAAGGCAGTGAAGCCTGATGTGGGTTTGATCCCGCCCGGCGGACTAGCATTTTTCTGTGCGATATTTCAATCTTTTGTCATCTTAACCAGGCTTCACTGCCTTTAAACTTTGTAACTTAGAATTTGAAGATTTATCATCCATCTTCCATCTCTCTTCTGTCTTAATCGTGAACTCTGGAGTTACGCTTCATTCATGACGCAATCGCTTGATAAGCATGCGTGACTAAGAGAACAAGACATATGAGCCTTTTATATCACACTATCGCAAGGAATAGCAATGTGTCCCCGTGGTGTAATGGTAGCGCGCGCTCCCGGTTTGAGTCGAGATGGTCTGGGTTCGATCCCGCCCGGCGGACTAGCTTTTTTCTGTGCGATAGTTCAATTATGAGGTATCAGCCTGATGGGACGGTAGCTGGAACAGTCGGTAACATATTCTTCGCCTTGAACGATAACAAAGGAAGGAGGAAATTTTCAAGTGTTCCGAGCATCCGGATAATCTTGACGAGTCGTGATTCTCCGAAATGGTCAATAAGTTGAGAAAATCCCGAGTATCCAGCAAATTTCAACGCGGCAGCCGCTGAATCATCGGATTCGTAAGCTTTTTCCTTTACCGCTTCTCTAACTTCCTCAGTCATGACAGGAACTACTAATTCTACTGGAAGAGACGGTTGTAGGGATGATGTAGAAGCTGATTTTCAGGATTCATTAAAATGCTCTTTCGAACGTTGACAGATGTCTGCATTAAACCCGAGAAGTTGTCCTGGTCCGTTTTTGATCAGCCTAATGTGCGAGAAGTCTTTAGCTCCTGAAGCTCTTGCTGGTAAACAACATTTTCACTCGTGCATATGTTAAGCTTGTTGTACACGTTTACGACCTTCTGAGCCACACGACCTGAAATTTCTGGCTATGCGAGCTGGAGGTTATTGATTGGTCACGCCTTTTGATCGATTCCCTCAGGTTAGTAGGTTAACAGTGAGGGAGCATTTTTTAGGATGTGGGCTGCCCATTCTCAACACCCACCCACGACGCTCTACTTGTTTTGCCCTGACATACGCCATAGGGTTAATCAAACTCATTCTTGTTTGTTTTGACTAAATCGGTTGACTTCCTACATATATGACCTCTGATTACATGGTTCGGTCTGATCGAAAAGATTGGGTAAGCTTATGCAGAAACCGAAAACTTTGTATCCGTATCATTCAAACCTTTTTTCATGTCTTCCATTTTTTAAACACTAATAATTTAGCGCTTCTGATCAATGGAGCTTCATATCACTGAGTCATGAGAAAGATTTTGCAGTTAATGTATAAAAAAACTTGCTGTGAGGTATAGAAGAGGACATGTTTAGTAGGTAAAGTAATTTAGAGAATGACTTGGTAAACGTAAACGTCTCACCAGGAGCATCCCTTCGTAGGAGTTTTTTTAAACAACTTTTTTTTAAACAACAGCAAAAATCCTTACCAATGGCATCCACCACCGACTTTTTTGTAGCCTCTGAGTCGGATACAGGTAGGTAACTGAGATGTGAAGTTTAGCAGATTGGGACAAAGTGGCTCGACAGTTGTAGTGGTAGTTTCATAATCAGTAGATGTAGTGGTAGTTTGATAATCAGTAGATGTAGTTGTGTCGCTCGTCAAAGTTACAGTAGTGTCACTTGATGATGTAGTAGATGAGGTTCCTGTAACAGAAGTCGCGTTGTGAAGAGAAAAATACTAGTTGGAAAAGGTGGTCGTACCGTTAGAGCTCTCAGGTTCTGTACTAAAAGATGAAGAGGGTGATGGGCTAGCAGTTGTATTGAGGACTTCGAACCCCCCTTGAGAAGTGGGAGACGATTGTTGTTCTGTAGCAGAAGGTCCGGCAATGGTAGTCGGAGGAATCTTCGTACCGTACATTTTTACCTGGACTCAATTGAAACATCAAAACAATAAACGGTAGCAAACTTTCTGTTTATCCCTTTGCGTACTTGTTATTGTCTCTGTGAACCTTATTTTCGTTATTTCAAATATAGAAGTCAGCATTAGACAATAATACGTTGTCTTGCACACTTGTACGAACACATTTCTATGTTAACTTGAAAACAGAGTGAAGAACTTTCGCCAAATCTTAAAAAAAAACACTATTCTCGTGACTATTTTAATGGCGTCAGAAAAACAAAGAAGTAACTGATTATTTGGATTGAACTACTGGGGAGAAGAGAAAAGTGATAGAATTCATACAAACTGCGAACCAGAAGTGCCTCGTTTTGCTGGGTTGTGCCGACGGCGACTTGGTATCGATTGGAGGGGTAGATGCTGGAAGAGATGGTAGTCGTGTAGTAGGTCTCCCAGCAGGGAGGGAAACAATCACAATCTACCAGAGGGTTAATGTTGCGTGCAGTCGCGTTAAGCTGATTGCCTTTCAGCAGCTGCAGGCATTCCACTGCAAGAAAAGTTAAAATTTAAGCTATTCTAGACTCTCCTCAAATCTTAAACACAATTTTAGCTGGAGGCAATTAACTGCAAGAAAAATTACTTCTTCAGCTGTTCTAGTCTTCCGTCAGACCTGTGCTACTGAATCATCATCTGACAACGTTTGGAAAATTCAAACAATCACCCTGCTTTAAAGCAGACAGATTTGATGTTTCGCAGCTTTCCTGCGGAAAAAAAGTTAATGAATGAACGAATTAAATAATTATTGTATTACTTAGTTAATTAATAATTGAAGGAATATATGAATGAAGGCGTGAATTTGAATGAAAAAATATGAATGGATGAAAGAATCACTATATGAAGAAAATTATAATGAATTAAGGTACGTACTTGGTTAATTGCATGTAAGAATAGAGTGATACTTAATGAATAATTGCATTTATGAATAGAGTGATGCTTCATGAACAAATGCATGTATGAATAGAGTGATAAATGAATAATTGCATGCATGAATATAGTGATACTTAATGAATAATTGCATGTATGAACACAGTGATAAACGTTCATACTACATTTTGAATACCTTTCAAATTTTTTTCAAATTAACTAAGGTAGAAGAAAAAATATACTGATACAAAGTATGAACACATTTTATGAGTAATTTTTGAAAGAGATGAACCAGAAAACAATAAAGATTCGAAAGAATTCTTTCAAAATTCGAAAAATTGAAAATTTAGTAACTTTCAGGAATGGTTTCGCACAGTTTCATGTCATCTGCCTTGCGGATTTTCGGAGTCGCGCAGCCACATCTGAACAAAATCTCTGAACTCCTTTGTCTTTGCATTTAACTTCTTGCAGCTCTAATAACTTCTTGCAGCTCTAATAACTTCTTGCAGCTCTAATAATTATTATATGTTTCCACAAGAACACTGAACAATTTTCTGAGAATAAGTATAGTTTGTAGATGCGTAAGACCGATATAGCACGGTCACAAAGCTTCCGCGTTAACGTATTGGCAAGACCGATATAGCACGGTCACAAAGCTTCCGCGTTAACGTATTGGCAAGACCGATATAGCACGGTCACAAAGCTTCCGCGTTAACGTATTGGCAAGACCGATATAGCACGGTCACAAAGCTTCCGCGTTAACGTATTGGCAAGACCGATATAGCACGGTCACAAAGCTTCCGCGTTAACGTATTGGCAAGACCGATATAGCATGGTCACAAAGCTTCCGCGTTAACGTATTGGCAAGACCGATATAGCACGGTCACAAAGCTTCCGCGTTAACGTATTGGCTATACAATCGTGGAATAAATAGCGCTTCGGACAAGTTTGGTGTCAGCACATCAAATTGTACCCTGTTGTGTAATTTACAACTAGTATGAAAACATCGTAAGGACTCAATTCCCCAAGTTTTGACGGGTCGAATGAAACCTCTTGAATGTCTCTCTCTGCAGACAGCTCAGAAAGCACTGCTCAATCGAATAATTTCCCGAGTTCGAGTAGAAGTTGCCTGAGGAAGCGTCACGGTCGACGCAGTTACCGTAGGGCCTCTTCAGGCGATACTTCATGTTCTTAAAAGTCTCTGTTTTTTCTGAGACAAGTGCCGAATATGTACTTGCGCAATACGCAATTTGATATCCTTCTTAGTATAAGGATAAAAAATATAAAAAGATACATACTAGACTGTTTTATTTGTAGAAACTGTCTTTCTTTTTCGTTTTACAACTTCCTGTTAACATTGAAGTGGAACAATAAAATATTCAGTTTCTCCAAGTTTAGCAGTCGAGAATCTTCTTGGTTTTTGTATTTCGAATCGTTTCCAAACTAGTTTTTGGACATAAGCTACGAAGCCTTGCCTTTTTGAACTTTACCCGCTCCAACTGACGTTAGGGTATTCTGTATTTTGAATGAGGATACTGAATTGGAGCCAAAGCTCTGTGGCTGGTTTACATAATCAAACTTCGGCTAACTAAGAAATCGAATATGACTTAGATTATACAGGGTGTATCATAAGTAAGCTAATGAGTTCATTAGCTTATATGTTGGTTGAAAGTGAAGCGGTAAACTTGAAATTCATGTATTTATTAGCTGCACGCATAATTTACATTGGGGGAAAATTCATCCGATTCTCCGTTCTTTGACTCAAACTACAGTGCGAAGCAGCTTGTTAAACGCTTTAGTAGTTGAAAGTAGGTATTTTCTGTCTATTTAAAACCATTCTTCTAAAGCGAGTTCTTCAGAAAAAAAACAAACGTTCATGGGAATGAGCAGCCACCTTGCTTTCAAGGTAATATAACTCATAGTTGTCAAGGGGTAAAATCTGGCACGCAGGAGGGCCATCCTGAGCTCGACATGAAGTCAGGAAAATGAATTTTAGACCGTGTTTGTGTTCTTTTTGCTTTGAAAACTAAAGCAAAATTCAATTGTAACATCCTTTTAGTTGAAAAGAAGTCAGATTGGGATCACAGAAGTGTCAGGTTTCCGATTATCTCTTGACGATAATAAAACACGTCGATTCGCAAGCTCAATGAATACGAGACGACTGGAGCCATCGGCGCACACACCCGCCAAACTAAAACCTGTAGGGGTTGGGAAGTTCGGTGAACTGACAGAATCCGTTTAAGAAGCTCCTCTTGAGTCTCAAGTAAGAAAATGAGAGTTTTAAAGGTCGTCGTGACCCTCTTAAATGGTTTAGAGAAAAGACAGTTTGTATGTGCATTCCATGATGCGTCCGCGCAATCAGTTCTCGGTCCCTTTCTAGTCGCTCCTCTTTGGAGCGAATAAAAGAAAAAAAGAAAAATTTCACGATAAGATGCAAGTCTGAGGTCACTTTCAACAACTCTCCCAACAGAATCGACAGAAATCTTAAGCACTCTCTCTATCTTTCTTATGCTCCTTCTCAAATTTCAGAAGACCTTTTTTGGATACTATCGGTGATCTGAGAAGTGCGTATCGTACGATAAATAACAACTTCACCACGGTCAGCAACTGTACCAAGCTATTTGTGGCGCTTGATCGTGTTCCAGGCACGCTAACGGAAAAAGTTCAATCATTGGAACAAGGCGGCAATCGAATCGCCTCGATCGAACCACGCGTGTGATGAGCAGTCGCCATTTTGCGAGAACTTGAAGAATCAGCCTGATTTTTCACACTTGTCTTTTTAAAATGTAGACAAACGATCACTCAAAAATTTTTGGCAAGTGTTAATTTCTGATTTACAATAAACGCTGATGAAGCATTGGTACGGTATGGTACAGCCTTTAAAATATGAAAATAGTTTCACCAAAAACAGAAAGAAACTACCTGAAATTTTTTATCCAAATCCGATTTTTGTAGACTCAAAATTAACAGTCGCTTACCGAGCAAAATTTATTTGATTAACTCATTTATTTTAGAGTTTAAAGAACAAACTGTTAACTATTACCGATTGTTTAACGCTGTCTCACGAGTTCATATCAAAAAGGTGAAAATTATCCCCAGCACTAGAACCCGAGAACTTACACACATTAAATCCTAGAAGTACTAGAAACTTGTTTTTTAAAAAAGTTCAATTATATTTGAATTTTTCTTATATCTGTGATAGAAATAATAACCACAAAATTATGAAAGATTTTTTTCTGCTTCTATCTCGAAGTTTAGAATTTACTATTCTTCTTACTGATGAAATATTTCTACGTTAAATCAGAAATATCACATGTTAAGATTAAGTGATGACGGACTCAATGCAGGTTAAATGGAAATGTACCCGAGTGGCAACCCATGGGTTTGAATCAAGAGAATTTAGGTGTAAATACCCTTTCAGTTCAAATCACTGTTTTCACGCAAACTCAAAAAAAGTCTGTTTTCTTTCAGTTAAGAAAAAATTATGAGGTTTATGGAATATGTTATTCATTCAAGATGTATTCAATAAAGTATCCGAACGTTCATTCCAACCTCAATTTTGAGTATAAATGAGCACATTCTATGTGTGTTGTGTTAGTACAGACTGACCTTCTCCATTCCGACGGTCGTCATGTAGCCAGAGCCCACATCCACCCCTCGGCGTACATCTCGGGTGAGTGTGCCTTGTCGTAGACGATCAACCGGAGACCCGCATGAGGAGTCGTCGGAAGATAGTCGTTCTCGGATGTGACCGAGCGTTGTCGCTGTGAGCGAAATTGTGCGCTTGAAATGCTTCTCAGGGACTACAGTCCATCAGAGACAGGCTAAATGAGTCGTACCAGCTAATAATTGACTATGTATGACGGGTAGATTCTATTGAATATTTTCGAAGTCACCTACATTTGTAAGTCAAAAGATCCGAATTGGTAACTTTTCTTAATTTTCTAATAGTAAACATTTTCACATACATTTTCACACATACTTCTCTAATTAGAAAAATAAACAAGTCTAAATAAAGTAGGCATAATTTTTTTAATACCTACAAAAAACTAATTAGGATGTAGTTCTTACTTGGACAACCATGAGTAGACGGAGACCGTACTGGGAGCCCGGATGAGTGATGGTGTGGTTTTTCACGTACGTGTAGCATTTTCCATAGACTGGGTCATAATGCACTACGAAGTCTTTTCTGAGAAAATCACATCCAGTTACCAAAATGTATGAAAAGATTTGTTGAAAAATTCTCTCAAAATTAGTTATCAGATTAAACTTCTACACATTTTTCGATTTTCTTCATTTAAGAATTTCTTTTTTTCTACTTTCTCGTCTCTTTATTTTACATTGCCTCTTTCCTGCTAACTACAAACAAATACGCCCAGTTCCCATTGAAATAATTATTTTCTCCCGAAGAGGAATGAGCTCTTCTGAAATGCGGGAAAGACCAGCCGCATGTTTAATTCATTTGAGGTGACCTCAATAGTCACCTCAGAGAAAAAGGTCGTAGTTCCATTTTGAAAATCATCGACCGGAGAGTCTTACACAGATTTTCCTTTCATAAACTTGCTGTAAGACGAAAAATCGGCAATTGTCAAGGGGATGACAAAAAAAAGAAGAAGTCGAAAGGCCGTTTTTTTATTTGTACAAACAAAAAACACACTCATAAGTTATGAGTCATAACACACTTTTACTGTTTAAAACTATGGAAAACGATTTCACTGTTAATGACAGCTATATAGAAAATTACTGTGTTATAAGCGTGTTGCTTGTTTGGTTCAAATAAGAAACGGCTTTGACCTATTTTACCATTGTAAGAAATGCTACTAATTACGGACTGTTAACACATTGCAAATTAATCGTTATAAAAGTAGGCTAGTATATGAAATTTCCACTTTTCTGAGTTCATGGTCTATTTTTTATTTTCTCGCACCGCTCGTTGTTTACGTCGTAGTTTTAAAAAAAAAGTTCGTAAACGAAACAATGAGCTCACGCTCTCTTGTGTGACCTTCCAACTTTTTCTGTGTTATAAACACTAGAAAAACCAAAAGATCATGTGTCAGACAACGTGCTAGTTGGCCGGTCTGCGACAGATCACCTAGTTAAAACAGTGCGGAGATTCAGCCGCGCCTTTAATCTACTCAATGGTGAGATGAGAGATCGCATGATTCATTTTCTACATCCCTCTATCCTTCAATGAGTGGGATCATCGTATCAGTGTTATTCTAACTGAAAAAAAATTGAGATGCGATTATCGCTCTCACACCTCTCGCGCGGCAGAATGGAATTATCCGGGAACTATGCGATGACATGGAGAGAGAAAGTGAAACAGTAAGTCAAAGTAGGAGAAGAAAATATTTCATATCTTGTCTACCTTTCCAAATTAAAATAATGCTCGAAAGAACCTACCGTATTTATTGCCTTTTCGTAATCTAATAATAAAAATTTAATATCCTAAAAAACAAACGCACTAGTTTGTTTCTCAATTTTTCAATTACAATTTTTTATTATGAGTTCTTTGAAATATATATTATTATTGAGTGATGTTATTGAGTGATATTTAGTGAAAGGCTTAGTAATTTTATGCTAAAGAGGCCGTACGGTTTAGGTAGAGACCGTTACGGCTTAGTCTGTGAAAACGGGAAAGCAGCGCCCGAAAGCGAATACCTTTTGTTTATATTTTGTTTTAGCTGAATGATGATTTGGCTCTTGTCACCTTATGGGCACAATTATACATTGAGGGAGGGGGGGGGGCGCTTTTCCTGGGGGGGGGGGGAGATGATACATATATTGTAATATTTGAACTCATTTTTTGATATTATTCTGCATTATTAGAATGAACATTTTTGGGGAGGGGAGAGAAGCGGAGGTTAACCGAAGAAGGAAAGGGAGGGGTCCTAAGGGAAGAGGGCCCTACCTAGGCGAAGGGAGGGGGGGAAGGGGGGGAGGGCTAAAGAGAAATATGGGGGAAAGGGAATGTAATGATTTTTATTATTATTATAAAATAGTTTTTTATGCTCAAAATGAGAAAAAAAACGGATCCGTTTCTTCAATGTAGATGGTGATCCTGGGTGTGCCACAAACGTGCGCAAGGTTTAAATGCTCATGTCCATCTCACTCGAAGCGCCCTTCTGTATAGTTTTATCGCACGCAATTCGCGGGTATATGTTGTCGTAGTTGCTTGTCCGTAGTAGTCAGGGTGTTTTCTTACCACCCGCACAGTTTTCCGTGCTCATAGATTTCAATACTTTTCGGGTTTTTTTGGAAAGCGCATGAATTGTTTTCTACCCGCAGTGCGGGTGAGAGAAGTACCCTGGTAGTAGTCCATCCGTTTCGTAGAATGGATCATGGATGTCTCGCGTTGTGGCTTTAGCACAAGCCACTTGATTGTAAATTTTGTTGTCTTTTTTCTTATCATGATCCTCTTCTTTTTTTTCTACAAAGAATGTTTATGCGCTGAATAACTCCACTCAATAATAAAATGTATTTTAAAAACTTATAATAAAAAATTCTAATTAAAAAAATAATCAACAAACTCGTGCGTTTGTACAAACAAACACCACGCGCTGAAAATCTTACGCGTTTTTTAGGTTTAAATCAAAAGCAAAGACAAATCCGTGCAAGACAAATCTAAAGATTTCTGTTATTGGCAAACAGATGAGCATACCGATAATGTGATCTTTTTTTAAATCCACGAGATCATCTCTGCGATGATCTGATCTCGTATAGATTAAAGGCGCGGCAGATTTGTGCAAGCACTAAAAACATCGTAACCCTCTTTTGTGAAATTTTACGATGTGGGCTGGGGTCGAACTTCGGACCCTTCCCACAATAGCCGCGCACACTCCCATTATGTCACTCCCAGAATTGTTTCTTCATTGAAATATTGAATGAAGTTCCACTACATAAATATAGACCTAGGTAAAGTATTCAAATTAGGTAATTGAGATAACAACATCTTGATATAAAAATTGCGCATTGTTTTGCAGTCAGGACTTTTGTATTGAGAATTCTGTGTTAATTATAAATTGTTTTCCTATTTTCCGTAAATGACTATTCTGAGATATTTTAATGGTTTTTTATGCGTTCACTAAATTTAAATAATGTTAGATGAACTAGGTTTGATAAAAATAGTAGGAAAAAAACCTATTATGATCAAATCCATTCCTTTCATTTGATTAAAGTTGTCAGATTTGCAGAAATGCGTTTAATACCCAATTTAAGTGAAACCATGAATTAAAAAAGACTATTGAACTAGAATTGGGGAATATTTAGTGCTTTTGAGACTGACGGCGAGCAGGGCATCCCGTGGAAGAGACATTCCGTGACCAGGTCGTTGAATTGATAGAAGGCCGCCTCCTTCTCACTTGTAGGCAACTTGGCCGCGAGCAGGTAGAGCATGTCTTGAGCTCTTGCCAGCTGCTCGTAACTCCTTTTGCCCTGTAGACAACAGGCGGACTCGGCTACGAAAACGAAATGGAAAACAGAAGTCATTACAATCGCACTGCATTATTTGGTCATTGTAAAATGAGAAACCCAGGAATAGTTTACACTTGTGAAATTATGTAGTCCGCGCTGGCTCGGCTGGTTCGGCATAATCGGCTGGCTGTTACGGTACTTTTTGTGTCATAAATCTGGCTTTCTTTTTGTACTGGCTTAATTAAAGTCATTGAATTGACAAAATATAAGAATATGAAAAAATTTCTTATGCGGTCTCGTTCGCCTAAGCCGTACGGTCTCGTTAGCTCAACCTTTTACCTAAGCCTAAGCGTTTTTTCAATGTAAAAATGATTTTTTTGATGTAAAAATAAATTTAATGTAAAAATAGAAAGGGGGAATGCGTGAGCGTGATGAACCGTTTAAAAAAATTGGAAAACGTGAATTCAACAACAACAAAAAATGTTGCAAAAACAATTCAACATTAGAAATTCCAAACTATCGCCGAACTACTCATATACTAGCATTTTCAACCCTACACTACAGTGCTCGACAGAAGTAAAGAACAAAATGAGACATATTCCGCTCAGTCGGTAACAGCCAGCCGATTTCGCCGATTATGCCGAGCCAGCCGAGCCAGCGCGGACTGCAAAAGTTTACACAGTGTAGTTTACTCTTTTAAACTAGAAAGCCATTTGATGTTCAATTCTTTCAAAGCGGTATTCATTGTGTCATAACTAAACAACGTACTAGGGATAAGTTGAACTTCTAAGTTTAACCTCCTTCATAAGTATGTCGATCAGGGGCCTGAGATGTCCGATGATGTCTGAGATCTCTCTCTCTCTCTCTCTCTCTCTCTCTCTCTCTCTCTCTCTCTCTCTCTCTCTCTCTCTCTCTCTCTCTCTCTCTCTCTCTCTCTCTCTCTCTCTCTCTCTTTCTATCTCGCTTTCTATCTCGCTTTTCTATCTCTATATCTACCTTTCTTCTTTTCTCTCTCCTTTCTCCTCCCTCTCTTTCTTGCCCTTCCTCTGATTCTATGAATTCAGCAGTTCTTACCCGAAGACCGTATTTGTCTGGAACAGTGGTGTCATTCTTGTATCGTATCGCATAGAATTGATCCATGAGTTCGCTGATCTCCGCGTATTTGCTGTTGTTGCGGACCACGTTCCACTTCATCATATTCATGTTGCAAAACGTCACCCGAGGAAAGCTCTGAATTTTTTATCTATTGAAGTTACGAAGGCAGTGTTTTTTGTTGTTGAATTTATCAATTTTAACGTTAAATTCGATATTGTTTTGGCTAAAAAAAATCATGCTATTTGGTTAGTAAATTCAGAAATAGAGATGAAATTTATGTAGTTTTGATATGGTGTCTTAAAGAAATAAAAGGTGAGCCTCGTTGACAGTACGTAGTAACAATTTCATCGCTAATTATGAAATTACTCAGCAACTAGCATGAGTTTTTAACCAAAAATTTCATGGAAGTTGAAGCTACATGGTTCTTTCAGCTGTCGATCGGAGGTACAGCCAATGTTTTTTTTTCGAATGAAATGTTTTTTTTCGTGAAACATTATACGTATTTGGTTGAAAAAATTCACACGGACAAAATTCGGTTCACCGACCGGGATTTGACATCACAATCTCTATATCACTGTCCCAGAGCGCTTTACCATCGAGGACACATTGCTAGTTTGCGTAAATGTGCTATATGAAAGGGCCAAATGTCTTATTCTTGTGTTCAGTCGACATATTTCAAAATAATTGTGACAGTTTGTGTTTTTCATGATCGTATGCAAAACTCTAGATTCTAAGCTATGAATGAAGACTCTAAATAATGTATACACATTGTTAAAGAAATTCAAAAATGCACAAGTCCAAATTCTTAGTTGTTTATAAACCATGGTTTAACCCGGAATGCCGGTTGCTAAAATTTTTTAATCATCTCGAGTTTGCTTTTTTCATGATCTTATGCAAAATTTATTTTTCAAAGCTTTAAATGAAGGCTTTACATGGTATTTGGACATTGATACAGAACTCCAAAAACACACAAGTCCAAGTTCTTATTTGCTTATAAATGACTTTAAGAATTAAACATATTTGAGTTTGACTATTTCAGGAGATTCGTTTTCGAAGAACTCACATGCTCCTCGAAAACGACCACGGTTTGAATGTCAGCCTCGAAGGCAACGTAGCGGAAGACAAGCATCAGCAATTGCAACACGAACATCAGAGTCCTATGTAACAGTTTTCGAAAAATGAAAAGAAAAAAAACAAATCGGTGAAATTTGTCTTTTTCTGTTTGTCAAAAAAATTAAATTTTTTTTCTCGTTTATGACAAAAAATGTCTTTTTAAACTTTTAAAAAAGTATTTTTAATAGAGATTTTATTGTTTTAGATAACAGAAAACATTATTATACTATTTTTCTTTAATTTATTTACACTGCTAGCTTTCATTGCTTTTTCTCTCTCATTGCTTTTTCTCTCTCATTGCTTTTTCTCTCTCATTGCTTTTTCTCTCTCATTGCTTTTTATCTCTCATTGCTTTTTCTCTCTCATTGCTTTTTCTCTCTCAGTGCTTTTTCTCTCTCATTGCTTTTTCTCTCTCATTGCTTTTTCTCTCTCATTGCTTTTTCTCTCTCATTGCTTTTTCTCTCTCATTGCTTTTTCTCTCTCATTGCTTTTTCTCTCTCATTGCTTTTTCTCTCTCATTGCTTTTTCTCTCTCATTGCTTTTTCTCTCTCATTGCTTTTTCTCTCTCATTGCTTTTTCTCTCTCATTGCTTTTTCTCTCTCATTGCTTTTTCTCTCTCATTGCTTTTTCTCTCTCATTGCTTTTTCTCTCTCATTGCTTTTTCTCTCTCATTGCTTTTTCTCTCTCATTGCTTTTTCTCTCTCATTGCTTTTTCTCTCTCATTGCTTTTTCTCTCTCATTGCTTTTTCTCTCTCATTGCTTTTTCTCTCTCATTGCTTTTTCTCTCTCATTGCTTTTTCTCTCTCATTGCTTTTTCTCTCTCATTGCTTTTTCTCTCTCATTGCTTTTTCTCTCTCATTGCTTTTTCTCTCTCATTGCTTTTTCTCTCTCATTGCTTTTTACATTTCTCAATTGTAATCCTATTTGCCTTTATGGAAATGATAAAAATTAATGCAAATTAATTGAGAACGTTTTCTGTTGAAAACGCTATTACCGAAAAAATTAATGAATACACTGATGTATTTATGTTATATTGTTGGCTATAACAGGAATTATAAATGTTTTATGGCAATTTCGGGGTTAAAACATACATTACTACGATTACTATTTTTGAGTGTGTTAGAAGAATGAAATCCGAATCTGAAAGTTAAACAACCGCTCAGAGAATAACCGTCTGAGCCACTTTTTACATTCTCAAACTTGAATCAGAAACCTTTAATAAACAAATCTGATTCGTGCCGATTATGTCCGTAGACAACGGTCAGAAATTTTTTAAAAACTTATTCGAAAAAATGAGACGATTCGTCTTTTCGAAAGAATACTTCTAGGGTAACAAATCGCTCACAACGTGGGAAAAAAACTTGTTTTTCTTGATAATGTCAAACGAGTGAAATAACTAGTTCATGTTTTCTATCTTTATCGTCCTCAAAAAGACGGACAGAATGACGAAAGCCGCCGTCCAGAAGATGAAAATCCATCTTTTTTCTGCAATCGCCATGTTACGCAAAGTGGTGATGGTAGACCACATCGCGAAGTCTTTCAGGATGGTCACAGGTCGGAGCATCCTGAATCTTTTGCCAACACTGGTTGAGAGATAAGATTAACACAGAGAAAAAAAGACAGAAAGATGAGCGGAACTCAGCCTGTCATAACAAAAAACTATGCAGCGATTTAGCAACAAAAATTATTAAAGGGATATTCGAAACTCGTAATAATATTGATTGATAAACAAAAACTTAGGGCACATTTATCGAACCTGAAACAATGGATGGTTTGGTGAAAACTCTTCTATACTGAAACTCAGTTGGAAAAGCTTTCTCTACCGTACATTTTTTGACAAGAAACTAAAATGTATTCGAAAATTGCTGACTTTCTCCGCCTTATTGGCTTTTTCACCAAGGATACAGAGAGTTCTTCAGTCGTCAAGGCTCAGCAAAGGTTCTTTGCTAATTTCTTAACACCGATTTTGTCCTTTCTTGGAAAAATTCTTTCTTTTTCTCAGGTTTCTCCATCATTCTTCACAAATTTATTACTTTCTCACTAGTCAGCGAATGGAGGAAGAGAGAGAGAGAAAGAAAAGAAAAAAGAGAGACAAAAATCAGAGAGAGATAGAAAACAAGATTTGCAGAGAGAGGGAAAAGGAGATAGAAAAACTTCAAAAGAAATTAGAGGGAAACAAATAGAAATATGAAAAAGGATGAAAAGAAACTTCAAAAGAAATTAGAGGGAAACAAATAGAAATATGAAAAAGGATAAAAAGAAAAAATAACTTGAGGTAATATCTCACTAAAAGAGCATCGATTGAACGGTTCTTCTATGGGACATTCTGATTTCTTGAGGTAATATCTCACTAAAAGAGCATCGATTGAACGGTTCTTCTATGGGACATTCTGATTTCTTGAGGTAATATCTCACTAAAAGAGCATCGATTGAACGGTTCTTCTATGGGACATTCTGATTTCTTGAGGTAATATCTCACTAAAAGAGCATCGATTGAACGGTTCTTCTATGGGACATTCTGATTTCTTGAGGTAATATCTCACTAAAAGAGCATCGATTGAACGGTTCTTCTATGGGACATTCTGATTTCTTGAGGTAATATCTCACTAAAAGAGCATCGATTGAACGGTTCTTCTATGGGACATTCTGATTTCTTGAGGTAATATCTCACTAAAAGAGCATCGATTGAACGGTTCTTCTATGGGACATTCTGATTTCTTGAGGTAATATCTCACTAAAAGAGCATCGATTGAACGGTTCTTCTATGGGACATTCTGATTTCTTGAGGTAATATCTCACTAAAAGAGCATCGATTGAACGGTTCTTCTATGGGACATTCTGATTTCTTGAGGTAATATCTCACTAAAAGAGCATCGATTGAACGGTTCTTCTATGGGACATTCTGATTTCTTATATATATATTTTATCTACATCTTTCGATGCAATAAGGCACAAATTCAATTACAATTGAAAATGAGTAATGAATAGATCAGCTAAACAATTGTCAAATACGATAACAAAAGCGATACATCAATTTAACTTTAATATAGCGAATTAAACGGGGGAAAAAAAACTATATAAGTAGAACAAATTGAACGACAAAAAAAATAAATTAAATAAATTAGTTCTGAATTCATGACGAGAGAAGAGTAGATAGAACACCACTTTTTAATTGGGATTTAAAATATTTCAGGTTCATATTATTAATCAAGTTTCGAGGTAGTTTGCTGAAAAGGCGGGATATTCGCATTCCATAAGAGTTGTTTCTAGCTGTATTCTTGCTACCCTGAACTAATAAGCCATTTATATTAGTTCGCGTTTGGAATAGTCTCTTTGAAAAATCGCTTTTATCTATTATCGACAGTCCATGGAAGATCTTGAAACCCATAACTAAGTCAGAAAATATCCTCCTCTTGGAGAGAGAAACGAATCCAAGGCGGGCAAGTCGATTGGGGTAAGAAGGAAGAGACCTCGTATTAACTTCATTTGCGAAAAATCGATGATGAACTATGCGAGTGAATTTCCTTAAAACTTTCTCTATATCATCACAATCTCTTCCATAGTATGGATTCCATATATTCGAAGTCCAAGTGCGGCATTACATAAGTAGTCCAAGTGCGGCATTACATAAGTTTTAAAGCACTTGACCAGTATACCAGGATCATTAACAGTTACCACACGGAGCATAGCATAGATTGCTTTGGATGCCTTTTTAACTCGGTCTGCTACAGCCTCTTTCCTACGCAAAGAAGAAACTATTTGTATGCCCAGGTCACGTATCTGAGATACACATGAAATGGAAACATTATTTATACTGTATGAGGAATATAAAGATCGACCTCCAATGTGAATATGGAGAGACTTGGATGGAGAAAGAGATAGTTGGTTAACTAAACACCAATCGAATACGGAATCTAATGCTGATTGCAGCTCTCGAGTTCGTTCGCCGTATGAGTTCTTATCATAAGAAACATAAATCTTGAGATCGTCTGCGTATGCTTGATAACGAATATTAGGAAAGTTCTCAAGTACCTCATTTATATCGGATATATACAGAGTAAAAAGAAGTGGCCCCAGGACAGACCCTTGGGGCACACCCGATGTGGCATTCATTGGATCAGAAGTGACATCACCCATACGCACAGAGAAAGATCTATTTGTTAAAAAAGACTCAAGCCAAGAAAGGAGTGGGTCAGTAATTCCATAATGTGTGCATTTAGACAAAAGCTTACTTATACTAATGGTGTCAAATGCACGAGAGAAATCAAGGTAGATGACATCCGTTGAAAGACCTTTGGCTAACGAAGAGGTCCAATCATCTTCACATATTAATAAATTGGTTACTGTGGACGCTCCACGCCTAAACCCATGTTGATTGATAGGTATAAGAGAGTGCTCGGATAGATGATTGATTATGAAAGCTCTAACAAGTCGCTCCATCGTTTTAGAACAGGGAGAAAGGATGGAAATCGAACGATAGGAGGACACCAAGTGAGATTCCTTGCCCGGTTTCAGAATAGGGGTCACCAGAGAATGTTTCCAGTAAGACGGTATTTGACCGCAGATAATACAATAGTTGAAAATATGGGAAAGAGGAAGTGCAAGAGACTTGGCACATTTCTTGAGGACAATCTGAGGGATACCATCTGAACCTTTGCTACCCGTTGGTTTAAGCTTCGAGAGGCTTTTAAGAACAGAAGAGGGGAAAAAAATAGGAAAGGGGCTCATAGTAGGGGCCGCTTCAGTTTGCAATGCGATACGTTGGTTATCATCCTTAGTATAATGAGAAGCGAATTCGGTAGAGAGCAGAGAACATTTAAGTTTATTTTTCAATACTATATCCCCTGTAGTATTCAATAGATATCGAGGAGGCACAGGTTTAGGCCGAGTGAGGGATGAGATATGTCGGAACAAGTCCCGAGAGCGAGACAATTTCTTGAGGTAAATCTCACTAAAAGAGCATCGATTGAACGGTTCTTCTATGGGACATTCTGATTTCTTGAGGTAATATCTCACTAAAAGAGCATCGATTGAACGGTTCTTCTATGGGACATTCTGATTTCTTGTTATGTAATTTATTCATTGATCTAATTTATGCAGAGAGCTAAGAAGTAGAATTCATACACAACTATAGGCTTAAGCAGAATTATTGCAATTGCAATCCGTTTATTAACCGATTTTTTAAGAAGCCGAAAAATCTTTCCGTCTCCATTTAAAAAATTTGGTTTACCACATTAGTAAGTACATCCAGTAGAAATTTATTTCAGAACGGGCTCTTTGTTAACGAATTACGGTATTCAGACGTTGTGGATGTCTGACTCTCAAAAAGTACTCTGGTGGAAATGTTTTCCAAGCTCTCTTTCCAAGTTTTTTCCAAATTTCCAAAGTGATGGAAAATGTATTAATCATTCAGATCGATGATTACTTAGAGAAGAATGATCTACTATTTCGCGATCAGTTTGGATTCAGAAGCAAAAAGTCGAAAGTAATTTCTCTAGTACAGTCGCACTCATATCTGCCGCACGTTTGATCTACTATATGAGGTGATCTCAATAGTCACATCAGAGAAAAAAGGTCGTAGTCTCATTTTGAAAATCATCGAGCTGAGAGTCTTGCACAGATTTTCCTTTCTTCAATTTGGTGTAAGACGAAAATTTGGCAATTGTCAAAGGGATGACAAAGAAAGAAGTCGAAAGACCGTGAGGCAGAAAAGCCGCTTGTTATTTGTACCAAACAAGAAACGCTTTCATAACACTTTTACTGTTTAACACTATGGACAACACTTTCAGTCTCAATGGCAGCTATATTGAAAATTACTCTGTTATAAGTGTGTTGCTTGTTTGGTACAAATAACAAACGGCCTTTTGACTTATTCTATCACTGTACGAAATGCTAATAATTACGGAATGTTAACACACATTAGCATATTAAATTTCTACTTTTCCGACTTTATGGTCTATTTTTCATTCTCTCGCACCGCTCGTTGTTTACGTCGTAGTTTTAAAGAAAGTTCGTAAACGTAACAATGAGCTCACGCTCTTTACTTGACCTTCCACCTTTTTTCTGTGTTATTAAGACTGAGAAAAATAAAAATTCATGTGTCAGACATCGAGCTAGGTGGCCGGTCGACGACCGGTCACCTAGTTAAAACAGAGATTGAACGTGTTGCTGGTCGACTCACTTTCTCATGGAAAGCCGTAGATGTCATTCTTCTTGACATTTCTAAAGCCTTTGACTATTTTGATCATATCTTGCTTATACTTAAACTAGAAAAATTAGGAATCGATGGTCCTCCTTTAAAATGGATCGCTGACTACCTTAGTGAAAGATCGCAAGCTGTTTGCATTGAAAGTCAGTTCTCTAGTTCTGCTACCGTTATGAGTGGTGTCCCACAGGGGTCAGCAATTGGTCCTTAGTGGTGTCCCGCAGGGGTCACGAATTGGTCCTAAACTTTTTTTCATGTTCATACATATATCACTTGAATCATGTTGTTCCTGCAACTGTCTAATAAACCATCTATGCAGACGATATTAATCTTTATGCTCAAGTTCCCGAATTCTCCTCTGATCTCCTATTAGCATTGGATAACATCTCTAATTGGTGTAAACAGTCGAGACACCGTAATTTTGTTACATAATTTTAAAGTTTTTTCTTGTTTTTATGCGATTCACTCAATATTTTGCACAGCACTTTTTTTTACTGTATGAAGAATTTTCCCATGTTGGAAAATATTAGGCAGTTAGAAGCTTTCTCTTATTATCCAAATTCTGATCAACGTTTCAAAAACGGGAATTTTCCTCTAACGGAAAACTGTTAGGCGCTATCATAATGTCTCTTACATATACAGGGTGCGGGAAAAGTTTAGGTGGACAGTATTTTTCCGATAAAAACTTAACGGATTGAGTAAATCAAACAAATTTTTAATCATAGTTTATTCAAATAGTTTGGGATATAACTGCGTTTTCCAATTTTGAACAGCCCTCCTTTCTCCTTGACACAGGCGCGGAGTCGCTTGTGGAAGGCACCCACCGTGGTGGACAGGTAAGCGACATCAAGATCATCCCACGCCTTCTGTAGGGCGCACTTCAAACTTTCCAAGTTCTTGTGTGGAGAGCACAGGCCTTGCTCTCAAGGACCGACCACACAGAGAAGTCCAGAGGATTCAAATCAGGTGAGTACGGAGGCCATTCGGCGGATGTGATCATGGAGGGGAAATTGGTCTTGTACCATTTTAGCCTTGTGGGCGGGCGCAGAGTCCTGCTGGAACGTCCATTCGCGTCCCGCAAAGTGATCCTGGCTCCAGGGAAGTACTTCCTTCATGAGAATGTCTTTCAGGTAGTTATTGGCATTTATTGGCCGGCTTGAACCGCTTTGACAGTTCACGACATCTCCGAAGACGAGTCGCCTTCATCTGGTCCGTCAATTTGTGAGTATTATGCAGCTTGATGGGGCAAAGTCCCATGCGAGATTTGACGATACTACGAACAGATCTATCCGAGATGTTCAGCTCCTTTGCGACTTTTCTGAGATTCCGCTTGGGGTTATATCGAATCTTGTCTCGGATGATTCTCACGTTGTAGGAAGTGGTCGTGGTTACTGGTCTGCCACTCCTGGGACGGTCATTCGTCTTACCAGTCTCACGAAAGCGACGCATTGTGTTTTCAATGGTCCTGCGGGAGAATCCAGTGGTTCTGGCGATGTGCTTTTGAGTTTGACCGGACTGGCTCAAGCGCAGAATGTAGCCTCGGTCCATATCAGAGAGCATTACCGGAAAACGAAAAGAGTTATCATTCTGATTTTCTCATTCTATGTTAGCAACATCATGAATAAAATACAAATGAAAAGTCACACGACCGCTACACCAAAAAAAAAAGATACAAAGTCACAAAGTTGTCCACCTGGACTTTTCCTGCACCCTGTACTGTGATGACTCATTTTATTTTAGTACTTTTTAAAGTATCTCTAAAGGACTGTAACTTATATTTTTAACTGATAAAAATGTTCAAACAGGTCTTTATGATATATTACACATGTATCAGCATTTTTGGGCAAGAAAATCGTACGCTTAAATCGTACGCCAGTTCAAACCAACACGATAAGCCATATGAAGGAAGACATGCGAAATACAGCTCTTTGCTATTTTATAATAATAAGCTATAAAATAAGACACTGAAATTGGAACTAAAACCAATGTATTTTTATATTTATTTATTCATACATCAAGTTTGATGCGATAATACATTGGTAATAACAATGATAGCAAGTGATGCACCTTTTTTTTGTAATTGAATAGTAATACAACAAAACAGTTTCACAACCAAAACGAGTCACTGGAACAAATAACAGGAAAAAATTCAATTTTATGCAGTTAAAAAGTATCTATATCAAAATCAAGAAGGCTTAGAATATCTATGCGTTTTAACCTATTCTTGAACACTCGAGAACATGGCGAAGTCATGATTTCAGAAGGTAGTATAGTCATCCATTTAGCAGTTCTCACCGCGAAAGAGTTAAAAGTCAATTTCTTTCTTGTGAACGGGATACGGAAATTTAAAGTAGACGTTCTACCGTTTCAAGGTTTAAAAACATAAAAATCACAAATTTATGCCTTAAGGGAACGTTAAAATTCAAAAAAGAACATTTCTTTGTAAGATGCAGAGAGCGGTAATTTCGTATGTTCATTTGTCTCATCACGAATTGCTGTGAAGTACGAATGAAGTACGATGTTTTCATTGAAACTTTTTGAACAAATAAATCACTTTCCAAGCACAAGGGAACACTATCTAATTCACTGGCAATTCTAAAAGGATTCAAACCGCTCCAGGCCGAACCGTCCCAGCTAAGTTTGACTACTTCAAACATAAATCAGAAAACCAAGAGACAATATTTCTGAATAGAACCGATAATGCTTTCTAAAGTACTTGAAAAATGATCAGAAGGAGATTTTTTAGTTCAATAAATTGAAACGATTCGCTTCCCCAAATCAGCAAATCCCTCAAACGAGTGAAATAACTATTTCATGTTTTCTATCTGTATCGTCCCCAAAGAGACGGACAGAAGGACGAAAGCCGCCGTCCAGAAGAAAAAAGTCCGTATTTTGCTGCAATCGCTATGTTACGTGAATTGCTGATGGTAGACCACATCGCGAAGTCTTTCAGGATGATCACAGGTCGTAGCATCCTGAATCTTTTGCCAAAACTGGTTGAATGCAAAGAAGTGTCAGAAAGAGTTAGAGGCAGAGAAAGAGATAGAAAAACTCAGCCTGGCGAAACGGAAACTATGTAGCCATTTAGCAAAAAACAAATAGTGCATGCATATTTGTAATACTTGCAACAAAGGTCGGGAACTTTATCGAATCTGAAACAATAAATAATTTCGTGAGCTTTTGTGAATCTCATCAACTGAATCGCAGTTGAGAAAGCTTTTTCTACCGTACATAGTTTTGACAAAAACCACAATTAAGGGAAAAATTGATGACTTTTTTTGCTTTCTTGGCTTTTTCTGCAAGGAAACAAAAAGTTTTTATCTCAGTTGTCAAAGCTCAGTGAGGTATGCTTGTTTCCTCACTTTTAAATATACCTTTTTATATCAGCTTTTCCGTTCTTTTTCTTTTTTTTTCTTCACTTTTTTCAATAATCACCAAAGAAAATCTTCTCTCTTTTAAGTATGTATTGTGTTTTAAAACATAGAAGGTGTTGACGAGTCTTTACGGCCAATTCACTTCTTAAGCATTTTTCATTGTCGAGTGCATCAAGCGCAATGAAAAATCTCGGTTCAGGTGATAAGAGCTGGAAAAAGTAAGGGTTGAGATGATACGGCTTCAGGGTGTCCAATTTCAGCTAAAAGACAAATTCTACCTTGTCGGTCAGAAGAAAATGAGATGGGCATTAAGTAAATATAATAGTAAGTCGAATGCACAAAACACTACAAACAAGACAGAAAAGTATCGCTTCGAACCCCTGTCATCGGACTTTTTTTTCCAATTTGGCATGCTTCTGATGAGGACTTTCCTTAGTCTAGTCTCGTTAGTCTAGTCTAGTCTCCGGACGGTGTCGAGAGTTGGACCTCAATTTTCCCCATATGTTATTCCATCGAAATCTGTTCACTCGTGAGAAATAGCTCAGAGAAACGCGGAAAGTGACGTCAGACTTGAACGACAAGTCGTTCATGAAATCAAATCAAATCAAATCAAATCAAATCAAATCAAATCAAATCAAATCAAATCAAATCAAATCAAATCAAATCAAATCAAATCAAATCAAATCAAATCAAATCAAATCAAATCAAATCAAATCAAATCAAATCAAATCAAATCAAATCAAATCAAATCAAATCAAATCAAATCAAATCAAATCAAATCAAATCAAATCAAATCAAATCAAATCAAATCAAATCAAATCAAGAACTTAAATCAATTTTATTTGGTGAATTTCCACAATTGAGTAATATCGCAAGAAAATTCAAAAAAGTTTTGCGATCGTTCTGAAGGTCTCATTCTCTTCCCACTCAATGCAGTCATATCTCTTGTGTAAAGAAGTCTTCTTTTTTCAAGTGAGCAGTCTTCGTTGATTTCTCGCTGATTCTCTTCTATTAGCTTCTCGCATGGGACAAGCCAGAAAATTCTTAAAGGCAATAACGCAATAACGATTTCACCAATATTGGTCGAATTTCTCCCTGTTATTGAATTTCACCTGCTGAAATTTGAAAAGTTAGATTTTTACTATAACTCGTCTTTGAAGGGTCTCAGTGCACACCCGCACTCCGGACAGATTGACTTAAACCAATAAATTTTGGTAGTTCTTGCAGGAATCTGACTCCCTGCTACTACACACACTGGCAGTCACCCAAGGCACGGGCACTGGTTATAACAGAACAGCTCTGTTCCGCATCGAACATATACAGCGAAGAAGATTTTTTAAATATAAAACACATCTTCTAAAGATTCGAGAAAAATTCATTTTTATCTAATTTTCTATAATTTTTTTCTTCCCATGATGCTTTGTGCAGTTTCTTTTACAACGAATCCGCTTCATGCGCAAGTATAACTGAGAGTTAATAAAAAATTTTCAACTTTTTTTATCAATGAGCGAAATGACAACGTGCAGGGATGACTTGTTAACTTGTGGTAAGAGAGAGACGGCTGGGCTCGATTTCTCCCTAGGAACCCTTTTTAGTGTGCTACATATTTCCATATTCTACGCGTTGAAAGTCTGAGATTTGCTGGACTTTTGCTTCCCAATTTACACATGCATTTAACCCATGAGTTTCGTTTGATTGAACCCAGGAACCGAAGAAGAAGAAACTTCATTAGCAATCTCGAAAAAGACAATTGGTACAAAGTTGAAAACGGAAACCAGGAACTCGTATCTTAGTAACATGAAAGTTTGCTTCTAGCAACACCGGAATCCGGTGTCAATAACGTAAAAACGTTGGTTCTAAGCTCGCCGAATAAATCTCTCTTATGACGAATTACTCTACGTTAAAGATATTATAACTCAAAAAAATGCTACAATTTTTTTTTCAAAATGCTGCTATACATATTACTAGAACTACTCTGCTAGCAGAAATTGTTTAGCTACTATTATTAATAGCCGAGAAAATGGATATGATATAAGCATTTTGCATGAAAAAGCCAAACATCAACTCAAGTTTCAACTTTAATCTCTTATTTCACATCATAAATAATCTAAAAGAACCTTTTCATACCCCTTCTTAGAGCTAATCGTTTTAAATAATTAGAATACTATTTTAGCGCGCAGTAAACTGCTTACATAAAGAATACCACAACGGCCTTCTGAAACATTTTGTTCAGTTTGAGATTTATCTAACAGTTCCTTAGAGAGAATTAAACTAGCGTGTTATTAGATATACTTCAAGAAGTTATAACATTACATGAGCCATCACAGTATGTACAATATAATTTCGCTGAAATGAAATTTTTAAAAAGTTTTTCCAGTGAAAGTATTGGATTACGATGGAGGGTTTTCCGTTTCAAGAAACTTTCTCAATTTGAAAACTTGATTGGATGGAATATTTTGGATGACAATAGAACCCTTCTAACAGCTTATTATTTCAACAAAGAAAAAATTTCAATCAGTCACTTGAGCTTTGCATAAAAAATAGTACGGAATGAATAAAACTCGCTAATTTGAAAACTCCATAACAAAATTACGGTGTTTGCGGGTCGAATTTGATTGTTCTTTCTTGTGAAATTTGACTGCATTGGGGCGAGAAGAGGTAGAAGATAAGAGGAAAGACTCCGCAAGTGGAATCCGCACTCTGCTGAATCGAAACACGTGCTTGTGGCTCACCAGGTCCTCGAACTCCTTGAAACAACAGCTCAGTTCTCCCTCTATCTCTTTATCTCTCTCTTCCCCTCTCTCTCTTACTCTCTCGCTATCTTCCTATCTCTCACTCTCTCTCTATCTCCCTCTCTCTCGCTTTCTTCCTCTATATCTCTCTTTCTTTTTCTCTCTCTCTCTTCCTCTCTCTCTCGCTTTCTTCCTCTCTCTCTCGCTTTCTTCCTCTTTCTCTCGTTCTCTTTTTCTCTCTCTCGCTCTCTTTTTTCTCTCACGAACACAGAAATTGGTTCTTTCTTACCTTTCTATATATATTTTCCTCGCTGTTTTCTCTCCCTCATCTCTTTTTCTCACCTTCTTCCAATCATTCTTATATCTTTCCTCTTCCTCACTTCAATCTTCCTTTCCTGTTTTGTATACCTACTATTTCGTGTTTCTTCCTCTGCCTACTAACGCAGTTCAAGGTTTAAATGTAGAGCATGCTTTTTGTAGTGAATTTTGTAGTTCATACTATATGCTATATGTATGTACATATCGTTATCTATCCATTCTCACTTTGATGATGGTATTTGCGGTTGAGACAGAGTTAATGTGCGCCTCTGCGAATCTCTTCAGCTCGAGGAAGGGCGAATCAGTTCCTGCAAACGCTTCACTCTTTTACAGACCTGGTTTGTACGATTGGAACAATAAAGTTCACACGAAAATATAAAAAAATTCTCAAATTTTGTTTTTCGGTAAAAAAAGTAATAATCAAATTTGGTAGTATTTTCTGATTTCTTGAGGTAATATCTCACTAAAAGAGCATCGATTGAACGGTTCTTCTATGGGACATTCTGATTTCTTGAGGTAATATCTCACTAAAAGAGCATCGATTGAACGGTTCTTCTATGGGACATTCTGATTTCTTGAGGTAATATCTCACTAAAAGAGCATCGATTGAACGGTTCTTCTATGGGACATTCTGATTTCTTGAGGTAATATCTCACTAAAAGAGCATCGATTGAACGGTTCTTCTATGGGACATTCTGATTTCTTGAGGTAATATCTCACTAAAAGAGCATCGATTGAACGGTTCTTCTATGGGACATTCTGATTTCTTGAGGTAATATCTCACTAAAAGAGCATCGATTGAACGGTTCTTCTATGGGACATTCTGATTTCTTGAGGTAATATCTCACTAAAAGAGCATCGATTGAACGGTTCTTCTATGGGACATTCTGATTTCTTATATATATATTTTATCTACATCTTTCGATGCAATAAGGCACAAATTCAATTACAATTGAAAATGAGTAATGAATAGATCAGCTAAACAATTGTCAAATACGATAACAAAAGCGATACATCAATTTAACTTTAATATAGCGAATTAAACGGGGGAAAAAAAAAACTATATAAGTAGAACAAATTGAACGACAAAAAAATAAATTAAATAAATTAGTTCTGAATTCATGACGAGAGAAGAGTAGATAGAACACCACTTTTTAATTGGGATTTAAAATATTTCAGGTTCATATTATTAATCAAGTTTCGAGGTAGTTTGCTGAAAAGGCGGGATATTCGCATTCCATAAGAGTTGTTTCTAGCTGTATTCTTGCTACCCTGAACTAATAAGCCATTTATATTAGTTCGCGTTTGGAATAGTCTCTTTGAAAAATCGCTTTTATCTATTATCGACAGTCCATGGAAGATCTTGAAACCCATAACTAAGTCAGAAAATATCCTCCTCTTGGAGAGAGAAACGAATCCAAGGCGGGCAAGTCGATTGGGGTAAGAAGGAAGAGACCTCGTATTAACTTCATTTGCGAAACATCGATGATGAACTATGCGAGTGAATTTCCTTAAAACTTTCTCTATATCATCACAATCTCTTCCATAGTATGGATTCCATATATTCGAAGTCCAAGTGCGGCATTACATAAGTAGTCCAAGTGCGGCATTACATAAGTTTTAAAGCACTTGACCAGTATACCAGGATCATTAACAGTTACCACACGGAGCATAGCATACATTGCTTTGGATGCCTTTTTAACTCGGTCTGCTACAGCCTCTTTCCTACGCAAAGAAGAAACTATTTGTATGCCCAGGTCACGTATCTGAGATACACATGAAATGGAAACATTATTTATACTGTATGAGGAATATAAAGATCGACCTCCAATGTGAATATGGAGAGACTTGGATGGAGAAAGAGATAGTTGGTTAACTAAACACCAATCGAATACGGAATCTAATGCTGATTGCAGCTCTCGAGTTCGTTCGCCGTATGAGTTCTTATCATAAGAAACATAAATCTTGAGATCGTCTGCGTATGCTTGATAACGAATATTAGGAAAGTTCTCAAGTACCTCATTTATATCGGATATATACAGAGTAAAAAGAAGTGGCCCCAGGACAGACCCTTGGGGCACACCCGATGTGGCATTCATTGGATCAGAAGTGACATCACCCATACGCACAGAGAAAGATCTATTTGTTAAAAAAGACTCAAGCCAAGAAAGGAGTGGGTCAGTAATTCCATAATGTGTGCATTTAGACAAAAGCTTACTTATACTAATGGTGTCAAATGCACGAGAGAAATCAAGGTAGATGACATCCGTTGAAAGACCTTTGGCTAACGAAGAGGTCCAATCATCTTCACATATTAATAAATTGGTTACTGTGGACGCTCCACGCCTAAACCCATGTTGATTGATAGGTATAAGAGAGTGCTCGGATAGATGATTGATTATGAAAGCTCTAACAAGTCGCTCCATCGTTTTAGAACAGGGAGAAAGGATGGAAATCGAACGATAGGAGGACACCAAGTGAGATTCCTTGCCCGGTTTCAGAATAGGGGTCACCAGAGAATGTTTCCAGTAAGACGGTATTTGACCGCAGATAATACAATAGTTGAAAATATGGGAAAGAGGAAGTGCAAGAGACTTGGCACATTTCTTGAGGACAATCTGAGGGATACCATCTGAACCTTTGCTACCCGTTGGTTTAAGCTTCGAGAGGCTTTTAAGAACAGAAGAGGGGAAAAAAATAGGAAAGGGGCTCATAGTAGGGGCCGCTTCAGTTTGCAATGCGATACGTTGGTTATCATCCTTAGTATAATGAGAAGCGAATTCGGTAGAGAGCAGAGAACATTTAAGTTTATTTTTCAATACTATATCCCCTGTAGTATTCAATAGATATCGAGGAGGCACAGGTTTAGGCCGAGTGAGGGATGAGATATGTCGGAACAAGTCCCGAGAGCGAGACAATTTCTTGAGGTAAATCTCACTAAAAGAGCATCGATTGAACGGTTCTTCTATGGGACATTCTGATTTCTTGAGGTAATATCTCACTAAAAGAGCATCGATTGAACGGTTCTTCTATGGGACATTCTGATTTCTTGTTATGTAATTTATTCATTGATCTAATTTATGCAGAGAGCTAAGAAGTAGAATTCATACACAACTATAGGCTTAAGCAGAATTATTGCAATTGCAATCCGTTTATTAACCGATTTTTTAAGAAGCCGAAAAATCTTTCCGTCTCCATTTAAAAAATTTGGTTTACCACATTAGTAAGTACATCCAGTAGAAATTTATTTCAGAACGGGCTCTTTGTTAACGAATTACGGTATTCAGACGTTGTGGATGTCTGACTCTCAAAAAGTACTCTGGTGGAAATGTTTTCCAAGCTCTCTTTCCAAGTTTTTTCCAAATTTCCAAAGTGATGGAAAATGTATTAATCATTCAGATCGATGATTACTTAGAGAAGAATGATCTACTATTTCCCGATCAGTTTGGATTCAGAAGCAAAAAGTCGAAAGTTATTTCTCTAGTACAGTCGCACTCATATCTGCCGCACGTTTGATCTACTATATGAGGTGATCTCAATAGTCACATCAGAGAAAAAAGGTCGTAGTCTCATTTTGAAAATCTTCGAGCTGAGAGTCTTGCACAGATTTTCCTTTCTTCAATTTGGTGTAAGACGAAAATTTGGCAATTGTCAAAGGGATGACAAAGAAAGAAGTCGAAAGACCGTGAGGCAGAAAAGCCGCTTGTTATTTGTACCAAACAAGAAACGCTTTCATAACACTTTTACTGTTTAACACTATGGACAACACTTTCAGTCTCAATGGCAGCTATATTGAAAATTACTCTGTTATAAGTGTGTTGCTTGTTTGGTACAAATAACAAACGGCCTTTTGACTTATTCTATCACTGTACGAAATGCTAATAATTACGGAATGTTAACACACATTAGCATATTAAATTTCTACTTTTCCGACTTTATGGTCTATTTTTCATTCTCTCGCACCGCTCGTTGTTTACGTCGTAGTTTTAAAGAAAGTTCGTAAACGTAACAATGAGCTCACGCTCTTTACTTGACCTTCCACCTTTTTTCTGTGTTATTAAGACTGAGAAAAATAAAAATTCATGTGTCAGACATCGAGCTAGGTGGCCGGTCGACGACCGGTCACCTAGTTAAAACAGAGATTGAACGTGTTGCTGGTCGACTCACTGTCTCATGGAAAGCCGTAGATGTCATTCTTCTTGACATTTCTAAAGCCTTTGACTATTTTGATCATATCTTGCTTATACTTAAACTAGAAAAATTAGGAATCGATGGTCCTCCTTTAAAATGGATCGCTGACTACCTTAGTGAAAGATCGCAAGCTGTTTGCATTGAAAGTCAGTTCTCTAGTTCTGCTACCGTTATGAGTGGTGTCCCACAGGGGTCAGCAATTGGTCCTTAGTGGTGTCCCGCAGGGGTCACGAATTGGTCCTAAACTTTTTTTCATGTTCATACATATATCACTTGAATCATGTTGTTCCTGCAACTGTCTAATAAACCATCTATGCAGACGATATTAATCTTTATGCTCAAGTTCCCGAATTCTCCTCTGATCTCCTATTAGCATTGGATAACATCTCTAATTGGTGTAAACAGTCGAGACACCGTAATTTTGTTACATAATTTTAAAGTTTTTTCTTGTTTTTATGCGATTCACTCAATATTTTGCACAGCACTTTTTTTTTACTGTATGAAGAATTTTCCCATGTTGGAAAATATTAGGCAGTTAGAAGCTTTCTCTTATTATCCAAATTCTGATCAACGTTTCAAAAACGGGAATTTTCCTCTAACGGAAAACTGTTAGGCGCTATCATAATGTCTCTTACATATACAGGGTGCGGGAAAAGTTTAGGTGGACAGTATTTTTCCGATAAAAACTTAACGGATTGAGTAAATCAAACAAATTTTTAATCATAGTTTATTCAAATAGTTTGGGATATAACTGCGTTTTCCAATTTTGAACAGCCCTCCTTTCTCCTTGACACAGGCGCGGAGTCGCTTGTGGAAGGCACCCACCG
Organism: Allodiplogaster pararmata; assembly: GCA_964056735.1. Taxonomy (NCBI): domain Eukaryota; kingdom Metazoa; phylum Nematoda; class Chromadorea; order Rhabditida; family Diplogasteridae; genus Allodiplogaster; species Allodiplogaster pararmata. Next base: position 20,899,435 of record OZ057405.1, read on the forward strand.
TGGTGGACAGGTAAGCGACATCAAGATCATCCCACGCCTTCTGTAGGGCGCACTTCAAACTTTCCAAGTTCTTGTGTGGAGAGCACAGGCCTTGCTCTCAAGGACCGACCACACAGAGAAGTCCAGAGGATTCAAATCAGGTGAGTACGGAGGCCATTCGGCGGATGTGATCATGGAGGGGAAATTGGTCTTGTACCATTTTAGCCTTGTGGGCGGGCGCAGAGTCCTGCTGGAACGTCCATTCGCGTCCCGCAAAGTGATCCTGGCTCCAGGGAAGTACTTCCTTCATGAGAATGTCTTTCAGGTAGTTATTGGCATTTATTGGCCGGCTTGAACCGCTTTGACAGTTCACGACATCTCCGAAGACGAGTCGCCTTCATCTGGTCCGTCAATTTGTGAGTATTATGCAGCTTGATGGGGCAAAGTCCCATGCGAGATTTGACGATACTACGAACAGATCTATCCGAGATGTTCAGCTCCTTTGCGACTTTTCTGAGATTCCGCTTGGGGTTATATCGAATCTTGTCTCGGATGATTCTCACGTTGTAGGAAGTGGTCGTGGTTACTGGTCTGCCACTCCTGGGACGGTCATTCGTCTTACCAGTCTCACGAAAGCGACGCATTGTGTTTTCAATGGTCCTGCGGGAGAATCCAGTGGTTCTGGCGATGTGCTTTTGAGTTTGACCGGACTGGCTCAAGCGCAGAATGTAGCCTCGGTCCATATCAGAGAGCATTACCGGAAAACGAAAAGAGTTATCATTCTGATTTTCTCATTTTATGTTAGCAACATCATGAATAAAATACAAATGAAAAGTCACACGACCGCTACACCAAAAAAAAAGATACAAAGTCACAAAGTTGTCCACCTGGACTTTTCCTGCACCCTGTACTGTGATGACTCATTTTATTTTAGTACTTTTTAAAGTATCTCTAAAGGACTGTAACTTATATTTTTAACTGATAAAAATGTTCAAACAGGTCTTTATGATATATTACACATGTATCAGCATTTTTGGGCAAGAAAATCGTACGCTTAAATCGTACGCCAGTTCAAACCAACACGATAAGCCATATGAAGGAAGACATGCGAAATACAGCTCTTTGCTATTTTATAATAATAAGCTATAAAATAAGACACTGAAATTGGAACTAAAACCAATGTATTTTTATATTTATTTATTCATACATCAAGTTTGATGCGATAATACATTGGTAATAACAATGATAGCAAGTGATGCACCTTTTTTTTGTAATTGAATAGTAATACAACAAAACAGTTTCACAACCAAAACGAGTCACTGGAACAAATAACAGGAAAAAATTCAATTTTATGCAGTTAAAAAGTATCTATATCAAAATCAAGAAGGCTTAGAATATCTATGCGTTTTAACCTATTCTTGAACACTCGAGAACATGGCGAAGTCATGATTTCAGAAGGTAGTATAGTCATCCATTTAGCAGTTCTCACCGCGAAAGAGTTAAAAGTCAATTTCTTTCTTGTGAACGGGATACGGAAATTTAAAGTAGACGTTCTACCGTTTCAAGGTTTAAAAACATAAAAATCACAAATTTATGCCTTAAGGGAACGTTAAAATTCAAAAAAGAACATTTCTTTGTAAGATGCAGAGAGCGGTAATTTCGTATGTTCATTTGTCTCATCACGAATTGCTGTGAAGTACGAATGAAGTACGATGTTTTCATTGAAACTTTTTGAACAAATAAATCACTTTCCAAGCACAAGGGAACACTATCTAATTCACTGGCAATTCTAAAAGGATTCAAACCGCTCCAGGCCGAACCGTCCCAGCTAAGTTTGACTACTTCAAACATAAATCAGAAAACCAAGAGACAATATTTCTGAATAGAACCGATAATGCTTTCTAAAGTACTTGAAAAATGATCAGAAGGAGATTTTTTAGTTCAATAAATTGAAACGATTCGCTTCCCCAAATCAGCAAATCCCTCAAACGAGTGAAATAACTATTTCATGTTTTCTATCTGTATCGTCCCCAAAGAGACGGACAGAAGGACGAAAGCCGCCGTCCAGAAGAAAAAAGTCCGTATTTTGCTGCAATCGCTATGTTACGTGAATTGCTGATGGTAGACCACATCGCGAAGACTTTCAGGATGATCACAGGTCGTAGCATCCTGAATCTTTTGCCAAAACTGGTTGAATGCAAAGAAGTGTCAGAAAGAGTTAGAGGCAGAGAAAGAGATAGAAAAACTCAGCCTGGCGAAACGGAAACTATGTAGCCATTTAGCAAAAAACAAATAGTGCATGCATATTTGTAATACTTGCAACAAAGGTCGGGAACTTTATCGAATCTGAAACAATAAATAATTTCGTGAGCTTTTGTGAATCTCATCAACTGAATCGCAGTTGAGAAAGCTTTTTCTACCGTACATAGTTTTGACAAAAACCACAATTAAGGGAAAAATTGATGACTTTTTTTGCTTTCTTGGCTTTTTCTGCAAGGAAACAAAAAGTTTTTATCTCAGTTGTCAAAGCTCAGTGAGGTATGCTTGTTTCCTCACTTTTAAATATACCTTTTTATATCAGCTTTTCCGTTCTTTTTCTTTTTTTTTCTTCACTTTTTTCAATAATCACCAAAGAAAATCTTCTCTCTTTTAAGTATGTATTGTGTTTTAAAACATAGAAGGTGTTGACGAGTCTTTACGGCCAATTCACTTCTTAAGCATTTTTCATTGTCGAGTGCATCAAGCGCAATGAAAAATCTCGGTTCAGGTGATAAGAGCTGGAAAAAGTAAGGGTTGAGATGATACGGCTTCAGGGTGTCCAATTTCAGCTAAAAGACAAATTCTACCTTGTCGGTCAGAAGAAAATGAGATGGGCATTAAGTAAATATAATAGTAAGTCGAATGCACAAAACACTACAAACAAGACAGAAAAGTATCGCTTCGAACCCCTGTCATCGGACTTTTTTTTCCAATTTGGCATGCTTCTGATGAGGACTTTCCTTAGTCTAGTCTCGTTAGTCTAGTCTAGTCTCCGGACGGTGTCGAGAGTTGGACCTCAATTTTCCCCATATGTTATTCCATCGAAATCTGTTCACTCGTGAGAAATAGCTCAGAGAAACGCGGAAAGTGACGTCAGACTTGAACGACAAGTCGTTCATGAAATCAAATCAAATCAAATCAAATCAAATCAAATCAAATCAAATCAAATCAAATCAAATCAAATCAAATCAAATCAAATCAAATCAAATCAAATCAAATCAAATCAAATCAAATCAAATCAAATCAAATCAAATCAAATCAAATCAAATCAAATCAAATCAAGAACTTAAATCAATTTTATTTGGTGAATTTCCACAATTGAGTAATATCGCAAGAAAATTCAAAAAAGTTTTGCGATCGTTCTGAAGGTCTCATTCTCTTCCCACTCAATGCAGTCATATCTCTTGTGTAAAGAAGTCTTCTTTTTTCAAGTGAGCAGTCTTCGTTGATTTCTCGCTGATTCTCTTCTATTAGCTTCTCGCATGGGACAAGCCAGAAAATTCTTAAAGGCAATAACGCAATAACGATTTCACCAATATTGGTCGAATTTCTCCCTGTTATTGAATTTCACCTGCTGAAATTTGAAAAGTTAGATTTTTACTATAACTCGTCTTTGAAGGGTCTCAGTGCACACCCGCACTCCGGACAGATTGACTTAAACCAATAAATTTTGGTAGTTCTTGCAGGAATCTGACTCCCTGCTACTACATACACTGGCAGTCACCCAAGGCACGGGCACTGGTTATAACAGAACAGCTCTGTTCCGCATCGAACATATACAGCGAAGAAGATTTTTTAAATATAAAACACATCTTCTAAAGATTCGAGAAAAATTCATTTTTATCTAATTTTCTATAATTTTTTTCTTCCCATGATGCTTTGTGCAGTTTCTTTTACAACGAATCCGCTTCATGCGCAAGTATAACTGAGAGTTAATAAAAAATTTTCAACTTTTTTTATCAATGAGCGAAATGACAACGTGCAGGGATGACTTGTTAACTTGTGGTAAGAGAGAGACGGCTGGGCTCGATTTCTCCCTAGGAACCCTTTTTAGTGTGCTACATATTTCCATATTCTACGCGTTGAAAGTCTGAGATTTGCTGGACTTTTGCTTCCCAATTTACACATGCATTTAACCCATGAGTTTCGTTTGATTGAACCCAGGAACCGAAGAAGAAGAAACTTCATTAGCAATCTCGAAAAAGACAATTGGTACAAAGTTGAAAACGGAAACCAGGAACTCGTATCTTAGTAACATGAAAGTTTGCTTCTAGCAACACCGGAATCCGGTGTCAATAACGTAAAAACGTTGGTTCTAAGCTCGCCGAATAAATCTCTCTTATGACGAATTACTCTACGTTAAAGATATTATAACTCAAAAAAATGCTACAATTTTTTTTTCAAAATGCTGCTATACATATTACTAGAACTACTCTGCTAGCAGAAATTGTTTAGCTACTATTATTAATAGCCGAGAAAATGGATATGATATAAGCATTTTGCATGAAAAAGCCAAACATCAACTCAAGTTTCAACTTTAATCTCTTATTTCACATCATAAATAATCTAAAAGAACCTTTTCATACCCCTTCTTAGAGCTAATCGTTTTAAATAATTAGAATACTATTTTAGCGCGCAGTAAACTGCTTACATAAAGAATACCACAACGGCCTTCTGAAACATTTTGTTCAGTTTGAGATTTATCTAACAGTTCCTTAGAGAGAATTAAACTAGCGTGTTATTAGATATACTTCAAGAAGTTATAACATTACATGAGCCATCACAGTATGTACAATATAATTTCGCTGAAATGAAATTTTTTAAAAGTTTTTCCAGTGAAAGTATTGGATTACGATGGAGGGTTTTCCGTTTCAAGAAACTTTCTCAATTTGAAAACTTGATTGGATGGAATATTTTGGATGACAATAGAACCCTTCTAACAGCTTATTATTTCAACAAAGAAAAAATTTCAATCAGTCACTTGAGCTTTGCATAAAAAATAGTACGGAATGAATAAAACTCGCTAATTTGAAAACTCCATAACAAAATTACGGTGTTTGCGGGTCGAATTTGATTGTTCTTTCTTGTGAAATTTGACTGCATTGGGGCGAGAAGAGGTAGAAGATAAGAGGAAAGACTCCGCAAGTGGAATCCGCACTCTGCTGAATCGAAACACGTGCTTGTGGCTCACCAGGTCCTCGAACTCCTTGAAACAACAGCTCAGTTCTCCCTCTATCTCTTTATCTCTCTCTTCCCCTCTCTCTCTTCCTCTCTCGCTATCTTCCTATCTCTCACTCTCTCTCTATCTCCCTCTCTCTCGCTTTCTTCCTCTATATCTCTCTTTCTTTTTCTCTCTCTCTCTTCCTCTCTCTCTCGCTTTCTTCCTCTCTCTCCCGCTTTCTTCCTCTTTCTCTCGTTCTCTTCCTCTCTCTCGCTCCCTTTTTTCTCTCACGAACACAGAAATTGGTTCTTTCTTACCTTTCTATATATATTTTCCTCGCTGTTTTCTCTCCCTCATCTCTTTTTCTCACCTTCTTCCAATCATTCTTATATCTTTCCTCTTCCTCACTTCAATCTTCCTTTCCTGTTTTGTATACCTACTATTTCGTGTTTCTTCCTCTGCCTACTAACGCTGTTCAAGGTTTAAATGTAGAGCATGCTTTTTGTAGTGAATTTTGTAGTTCATACTATATGCTATATGTATGTACATATCGTTATCTATCCATTCTCACTTTGATGATGGTATTTGCGGTTGAGACAGAGTTAATGTGCGCCTCTGCGAATCTCTTCAGCTCGAGGAAGGGCGAATCAGTTCCTGCAAACGCTTCACTCTTTTACAGACCTGGTTTGTACGATTGGAACAATAAAGTTCACACGAAAATATAAAAAAATTCTCAAATTTTGTTTTTCGGTAAAAAAAGTAATAATCAAATTTGGTAGTATTTTTCTTTTCAAGAAGACCTCACGATACTTTAAGTACTAACCATTGCAAGCGAAACAAAGATTTGAAGGAACAGGTGCAAATACATCTGTCCGAAGGCATACAACTCTGGCTGTCACCAACGCCTTCCAGTCCCACGAAAGAGTAGACAAACGCCATGTGTGCAAATATATCTGTCAAATAGCACTTCCGGTTTGTTAAGACTTTAGTTTCTGAAGTTTCGCTTCTCAATTATTCTAACCGGACCGAGAATCCCGGCCGGTATCAAGGAGGACTCAAGGAGGACTTGAACACTTTGAAACCGTATTGTGCGAACCAAAATCTGTCTAAACTCTAATACTTCAAACTAATCATCAAAAACATGAGGACAAAATGCGAAATTGTTTCAATCAATGGCTCTTTCATACCCTATGTCATCGATAATGAAATTTTTGAACTCGAAATTGAATTTCGTTCTCTTGAAGGCTTGAAAGACTCGCTTATGCGCCAATGAGCACGGTACCTATAACTCTATGTGCTCCAAAAACTCTTAAAAATTAATACTGAATGAAATTAAAACTAATTCTGACGAGTTTTGGTGAGTGGATACTTTGAAGAATGCGCTCCAGGCCTCGCTCTTGCGAGCCCTTCTTGGTTTGAATACAGAAAGAGCGAATCCGGAGCATCTTGTCGGATAAGATGTCCGCGAGTTCCTCCAGATCAGGCGAGTCACAGTTCATCTATTTCCAGTCGAAGATGATTTTTGGCCTCACCTCATTTCGTGTTTGGTGTAATTTACTAACAGAGATATTCTATCTTACTTGTTCATGTGTATGTATTATTATTATAGAAAAAAAGTAAAAGAGATGATAAAATTTAATTTATTTACATTTAAGATATCACTGCTGAAAATATAATGTAGCAGAAGTCTGTTTCGCCCCAACTTTCTAGTAAACATAACATGTTCATAACAAAGATTCTAGTAAACATAACATGTTCATAACTAAGAACATAACAAAAACATAACAAAGATTTAAGTTTCCAGTGATTCAAAAAATCAATCGTTTGATGTAATTTACTACGTGATTTTTCTTCAAACGAACAAAACTATTTTGTAGAAAGAGCCGTTATAACGGTGAACTCAGAATGCAAAGAAAAGCCAAACCATGAAAATATCAAAAGCGCGAGATGGCTCTTGAAACAATTCAGCCAAATGTTGCCTCTTCCCGGTCTCAATAAGCTTAAAATTGAATTCAATCTACGCTTCAAAAAAATTTTAGAAGAGAGAATAACTAGAAAAAAATCAAAATAGTAATTCTGAAGGTCTAAAAGATTTTAAAATTTTTTAGACCTTTATTAAAAAATCGAATAAAGAAGGCTGGGGTCGCACTATTGAGACAAGTTTTCAGAAAAATCAAAAACAACAGGGGTGTCAACAAAAAAAAAAGAAAAAACATTCAATAAGTAGAAAAATTTTTTTGTTCGCATTTACACTGAAAACCTCATAAAAAGTCATTGTAGTTACTAACCTAGTCATGGGAAACAGAATCGGCGGAGACACTCTAACCCATGTTTCATTGTGAACGTCTTTCCAGTGACTGCTTTCCTTGCATGTTTTCTCGGTTTCCCGCTTCTCGTCGTATAACTTGCTTTGCCTGGTGAACTCTTTGCTGTCAGCTAGTTTCATCTGATCTTCTCCATGTGCCGCACATTTTCTGCAGCTGAGCCGCACGACACACTTTTCCTGCAGCAAAAGAGAGAGAGAGAGGTAGAATGGGGGATAAAGAAACAGTAAGAAAAAGAAAACTTCAGTTTCGCTATATTACGATCTTGACCGCTCCCAGTATGTTTTTTTAACGAGAAATCCTACTGTAAGAATTAAGACATTTCTTTAGAGTCTTATATGGGTCGAAATGAACTAAAAACATGAAGTTTCCTAGATATCCACCACGTGATTCTTTTCGCGTAATAAAAAGTTCAAAGGTCATATGTTTTTAATTTTTAAAACTGAAATATGAAGAAGTAATCGTAAAAACTTGCCCAAATATTTTTTCTGAACCCTCAAAGGAACTAAATAGCGATATTAGGGAGAGGGGGGAGTTTGAGGCTGGTTTAAGGAATAGCATCGCATCTTAATTTTAGGACATTACGTAATGGTTGTATGCGCGACAATTGTGCGGAGGGTCCAATGTTCAGATTCCCTTCCCCCCCCCCCCCCGACAAATCAACCTAAACCAAGGAGGTCATGATATGTTGGTAGTTTTCTTGTTGGTACTTTTCTCTCTCCTCACTGCTGCTACACAGACTAGCAGTAATCCATTAGTGGGCAACCACTGGTTTTTTAAAACCAGGATAGATCGGTCTTGCAGCTCGGGGAGTGCCTAACCTGCCACGAGAACAAGAACAAAAAAATTACTTTTCATTTAGAGGACAGATTTCTAAAAAAATATCTGGTGTAAGCCAAAACACTCGTCCTACAGAAACACTCAGTTTTTTCTAAACTAAACTTTTTTCGAGCGATCAGCAAACTTTTCAGAAAAAAATCTATTTGTATATAAAAAATCTGCATATATTCTGTGACTTTGAAACTACAAACTGAAGCGCTCAACAACAACAGCAACAAAAAACTACAAACTGAAAAAACAACATTTTTTGTCTTTTGAGAAAAAAAAGATTGTGCAATGAACTAGAAATCGGCTGCGAAAAGTCAACCATAGTTTGATAGCTACAAGCTTGAGGGGAAATATTATACGTCTACCGAATAACTGTGGAACGTCCACCTGAACAGTCTACCAAACACGTTCACCAAATAATGTTGACATGTCCACCAATTAAGTTCACCCAATAATGTTGACACGTCCACCAAACAAGTGCATGAAATAATGTTGACATGTTCACCAATTAAGTTGACCAAATATATGTAGGTGACACATCCACCAAATATTTTTTCTTTCTGTTTTTCTCTCTGTTTTTTCTTTTATGTTTTTATTCTTCGTTTCATCTTACCGGCAAAATTCTACTTTAGGGGGGCCACGCTCTACTTGAGGGCGGTTAGGTTACTTTCTACTGATTTTCTCGCTCAGGCTTAGGTAAATTTTATGCTAACGAAGCCGTACGGTAGACCGTATGGAATAATTTGCCCCATTATTAATTTTTTGCCGATTCATTGACTGAATTGGTCGAGAAACAGAGAAAATGGTCTGATTAATACAGTATTACGAACACACAAAAAACAAAAGCGTGGCCCCTACAAGCAAATTTGTGCCGAAAAAATAGAAAAAAACAACAAAATATAACAAGAGAGAAAGAAAAAGCTGAAAAAGACGTCTAATTTAAGGTGAACTTGTTTGGTGGACATGTAAACATTATTTGGTGGATTTGTTTGGTGTACTTGTTTGGTGGACGTTATTTTGTGAACGTGTCAACATTATTCGGTGAATTTGTTTGGTGGACTTTTTTGGTGGAATTACTTGGTAAACCTTCCACATTTATTTCGTCGACGTCCAAATAACGTCCCCATCTGAAGGTTTCTACATGAATCCTGCTTCTTTTCGGTGTAATTAGAGCCCCAAAAAAACCTGGTTTCTAATTCGAGTGAATGAGAAGTAAATGAGAGAACGTTAACTTTTAATGACAGAAAAACTTTGACTTCCACTTTTGGTGGCAGAAGACAAGTCTGATGCCTACTTTTACAGAGAAAAAAAAAAACAAAATAAAAGAGCACGCTAACTGTTTTACATTATTACTAGCAAAATGCAGAGGCTAGAACATGAAAAAGAAAAGGCAAACAAAAACTTGAATTCTTGCCAAAAGATCATCTGCAGAAACTGACGTCACTGCAGTCTATCTCGACCCTCAAAATGGGCGCAAAAACGCGGAAGGAGAGATGGCGGAGTATGAGACGCCGAATCCGGTGGCAGCTGAGCGAAAGCGAAATCAGACTTTGGCGCGGGAGAGGCTGCAGAATCCGAAGGAGCAGTTCCGGAGGCAGATCCCGCAGGAGCATGCGGACTAAATAGAGCTGTCAGTTAAAAAAAAATGACAGCGGGTGTTTCGGCCGCAGAGGTGACAATGACGTTGGTAAAAATGAAGAAAGAATACCAACAAAAAAAACAAAAGTATGGCAAACTTCTAAACACAATCCATTTTCTCAATACTGCTATATATTGTATGAGAGTATCTACATAGATTCAGGAAAAAGGACCACCTATCAAGTGCTTTGTAGATAGTTTTCATAGAAAAAAACATTGTTTAATGAATACCGTTTCCAGGGGAATTTTTTTTCTCAAATTGAAGTTTTATTATATAATATTTAGACTGATGTTTTTTGTGAAGAGCTTGCGACATCGGATGAGAAATTAGTCACGTTACATCAACAATTTGGGACACGCAATGTAATTGATCCTAACGATTCCGCCTAGGAATTTATTATTTTTTATATTAAGCATCTGAAATATTTTCACCCGAACAAAGAAGTGAGAGATCAAAAGCAGCCACCTCATTGGCAAAAACTCTCAAATCAACACCTTCTGCAAGGATTTTTGGTCAGAAGCGTTCTCTACCCAGTGGGAACCAAGTGAAATGAAATCATTTTGGTTACAATGGTCCCGATACCAGCCCGATAAACTTCTACTTGCTTTTAACGTTATGACAGGCAGAAAAGGCAGAAGATAGAGAGATGTGAAAAAGAGAAAGAGAAACAGAGAATTACAGAGAGAGGATAGTTATACATAAAGGAAGAAGAAGAAGAAAGAAAAAAAGAAAAAGTCGAGGATAGAGACAAAGAAGGAAAAAGAAAGAAATAGTCGAGGAGAGAGACAAAAAAGGAATTAGAGAGAAATCTGCCTCTTAAAGAGGTAGAAAGCGGGAGAGGAGGGTCAAATACGAAGAATGTTCATTCCTCCTCTACTGCACTACTCAATCAGATAACAAACAACTTCCATGCAATACACTATACTTGCCGCCGATTTTTCTGCCTGTTACTCAAAAGCACGTAAGAGTGTAAATGTTTGGAGAATGTCCATATAAAACATATAAAAAATAAGTTCAAGATTTTTTTACCATATCGATTCGAAAAAATATGGAATGAGCTACCCGAGTAATTTTTTAATTGCTCATATAATAAGTTTAGGTATTTGCTAGAAACCTCGATAATCAATTGACTCAGATAATTGGGCCACCTTCCATCCTTCCTCCCTACCTCCGACATTGGCGGTCCTATGTGACCGCCTCTCAAACCGTGTGCAATGGACAATACAACCCCAAATGAAGCAGTCCAATACCTCACTTTGCCCCCATCTCACCCCTGTCACGATAAAGAAATAAATAAAATATACTTGGTATTAATAGTTTTTTTCCAACAATGGAAAAATACGGTACTATTTCTCAAAATTATTTACTGCTGTCCACGTTTCTTTCAAAACCTACATAATCGAAAAACTGTCATAGATTGCCAATTTCAAACTGGTTTTCTTCTTCAATGTGCATAAGTATAACTATTTGAAAAAAGTACGTTATCTCGTAGAAGAGCATTAATCAGTAGAATAGTTGGTTATAAGCACAGGAATCGCCTTTACTGAGCCCTCTCTAAACTTTCAGACGAAAGCATAACTCGAGAGAGTTTTAACTGGCAACGCTTGGAACTCATTATAAAACTTCAAGGTTTTATGAAACACTCGACGCTTTAAAGGTTTCTTTTTGAAAAGGTCTTTTGAAAAAAACTATTCAATATTCATGTCATTCAAATCAAACTAGTATAATCGAAGGATGAACTGAAGAAAGCCTCTGACGAGAGCGTTTCACAAGTCCTTGGATGATGTAATGAGCAAAACAATGAAGATGGAGAAGAGCAGATAAGAGCTGAGAGAGGCACAGCGTCAAAATGGTCTTTCACTAACACTTTCCCGCAGTTTTACTATATGAATTACTCATGCACATATCATTGAATTTCTCTAAAGCTTTCCTGAGCAAACACTACAAATTGGAAACTTTCGATTGCTCTACTACCATATTTGCTCTACTACCATATTTGCTCTACTACCTTATTTCACCACAAAAAGAGATGAGCATCAAGATATAAGCTAAAGTTAGTTCAGTTTGAACTTAAGACAGGTAATACAATACCTCGGTTTAGCTGTGTGTCCTCTAAAATATGTAGAGAGGAGAGGTGGCTGGGTTCGATTCACAACCACTGATGAACTTTTTTGGCGGAAAATAAACAAAAACTCATAAGGATACAGTTTTAGGTTGAAAGTACTTATTCTGACGACTTCGTAAGAACAGTGTGGAAGAGGCCACTATGTGTCTCAAAAGACCGCAGTTAGGCATTAAGCCAGTTAGAGATAAATTAAAATTTGCTTTTGCTCTAAGTGACCCACAATTAGTGCTGTTGCTGCTCCCTCTTTCTCTTTCGCTCTCTCTCTCTATCTCTCTCTTTCTTTCCTTCTCTCTCTGTCTCTCTCTCTCTTTCTCTCTCTGTCTTACTCTCTCCATTTCTCTCTTTGTCTCTCTATGTCTCTCTATCTTTATCTCCATCTCTCCTCGCCCTCTTTCAATTAGTATATGTTTTTGTAGTGGTTCCAGCAATATAAATGTAGGTCCATACATTGCATCTCTTATCAAACTCTTCTTTGGAGCCAATTTTATAACTTCAAACATCTGTACATAAAAAAGCATTAACATGGTAAATTGTTTTTTAAAGGTGGAAACTCATAGGCTCATTAATATCTACATAATATTTATCGCACGATTCTACTTGCCGGACACCCTCTACAGTATCTCTGTTGACCTCCTTAACACTACAAAAACACAGCTACTAGAACTCCATGTCTGTTTTGAAACACTGTCTTCATTATTCAGAGCACTTGCGATTAACAATAACCACAATATTTGCGGTTTGTACAGAGAAAAGGTTTTGTTAGTAGTTAGAAGTATGCTGTTAATGACTTGATACCGAAACTATAAACTCTTATGACGGTTTTTCAACGCATCTCGGAAAAATTTTTTTTAGTTTGAAACGATGCGTACGCTAGTCCGCCAACCTTAATAGTTGACCTCTCTTTCGAGTTCTTCAAAGATCTCGCGAAAAAGTAGCTGAACGGTAATGAGACTAACGAAGAAGAGTTAAAAACAGAAGAAGAGTTGAAAGCAGCGTCATCAGGACTTATAACTCACGCTCCGCTCTCAATCTCGAACATGAAATGCCAATAATCTCAGCGGTTCCTCCGGAGTTTTCTCTACTTAACAAACGTTCAAGATGTGGGATGTATTTCTTGCATGATAACGAGCTCCCCTTTACCAATGAAACGAACTCAGGTGATATCCGGGGTCGGGGAAGTGACAAAGGAGTTCAGTGGGACAAGCACAAGCCGGAGAAGAACACTAAAATGGTCGAGAAGTACAATGGGGCGAGCGGTGATTGCAAGCAGCCCGATAATTAGAGAGAAAGAGAACAACGTTTAGGATTTTAGGAGAAAGTGTCTTTGTGGTATAGAGACAGAGAGGGAAATATGGTGAAAGTGAATGGAGAAGGAAAGCAAGAAAATATAATAGACAGAGAGTGAAAGTAAGCGATAATCAGAGAAAGCAGTACAGAGAAAGAGATAAATAGGGGAGAGATAGGGGAGAGATAGGGGAGAGATAGGGGAGAGATAGGGGAGAGATAGGGGAGAGATAGGGGAGAGATAAGGGAGAGATAGGGGAGAGATGGAGAGAAAATTTGAGCAGAGAAAGAAAAAGAGAAATGCATAAGAAATGCAGCATGGAACTCGTTCTGTATGTTCCTCAGTGGTTATGCTTCCTGAGCATTTGTGAGATATTATAATCCAACCCTATTCACAAGCAACGAGTGTTTCAAATCGAGTCAGAAAATACGAGTCACTAAAAAATGTCGAGCTGAAAAATGTCAAAATTTTTGGAGTTAATAGTCTATCGAATTGAGTTGATTCATCAACATAAAGGCATATGTGGAATGAGTACACAAGCGTGACACTTTAACAATTAAAGTGAGAAATTCATTTCTCGAAAGAAGAAAAAAATACTGAAACAGCGGAAGAAGAGAAAGAAGAAAAAAACAATTCATGGATCGGGTATTTTATATTTAGTTCTGAAATCATGACTCTAAAAGATTTTACTGAATTCGCTGAGATTACCGATAGTGATAAACTGTTCCATTTGATAACAATTCTAACTGAAAGAATATTAGAATGCGCTACGCTTTTAATTTTTGCTATAACAAGGCTGTATCGATGAGATCTAGTTTCGAGTTCTTATCTAAAACTCTGGAATTGTTTTTCATTTAAGATGTGAAATATTTGAAGTCATTATATTTATATTTGAAATAAACAAATAAACTAACACGTATACATACATGTATATTTAAAACTTTATGAAATTAGAGAATATTAAATCGAATTCGGGACCAACCTGAAATTTCCGAACGGCTAACCGATATTGACAAGAATCACTTCCCAATTCTTGAAAGAGAGGAAATCCGGCAGCTTAGAGTGGCTCAGATTATGGACTCTTGGAAACTCTGAAAAAGAGGCTCAGACTCTGAAATGAAAAACTGGAAAAAAAATTGAAAAAATTAAGAAGAAAAAAGTTCAAAAGGTTCAAACAGAAGGAAAGCTATTTTAGGAAATTTTGAAGATTTGCGAAAGCTATTTCATTAGCTTTTTGGAAAGACTTTTCAAATTAAGAAGTTTTAAAACCCAATCCTGTAGATTCTGCAAATTTAAACATTATTCAGAAAGCAGAGAAGAAACAAAACACGTGAAATATTGTAATTTTGTTTTAGATTAATTTTAGATGAACCGTCAAGATTTGCCAGTTGATGATTCTTGGTGAATGGACAATTGAGTTTATTGGTGCACGAAATGTCATTGTTTAGATCTTTCTAAGCGGCGTTTCATGACAGTCAGAAGTTGCGATGACAAGGGCCGACCTGAATCAAACTTTTTCTTTTTACTGAACAGTTCCTCACTCGAGTAGAAAAAGTTTCTCACCGGCCCCTTGCGAAAACAAATCGCTAGCGTGAACTTTTTAATGAGCTTACGTTGTATTCTGAGCTTTGATCAGTTTTAGAGCTACTAATTAATTTTGAATTTTTTTTAATTTTGCAAGAAAATAGGAAAACAAGAATGTGCCAAGGTTTGTTCTAGGTCGACCCCCCCCTTTTCAGGTTAATAAACTAAAAAAAAAAAATATCGGTAGCGTTTGCAAATCTCATACTCTTTTCCTGTTATGAAAACTATAAACTAGTAGTTACAAAGAAAACAGCTGCACGCTTCAATAGTTAGGTTTGTATATTTAATCAGGAAGAGGAGGTCTCAAAACGGTAATCAGCCCAAAAAAGCTCCGGACTGTTTTTCTGAGTGCTAAGCGTATTGAATGATCGTGTTTTTGACCCAATCAAAAGTCACTGAACCGGGCGGTTGAGAGCAAAAGGCCTTACCTCCGAAGTCTCAGAATCTTTCTTTATCTTTGAAACTACTCGTATTGCGAACTCCGATTCTAATTCAAGCGTTCTTGCAAGGCCAGCTAAATGATGTTTCATGCGGTTAACATTTGCAGACGCAGTGCTCCAAGAAATTCGAGCCATAAAACAAAATTTTTAAATCGAAATCGAGGCTCCAAATTTAAACTGCGAACAGTAGACTAGAAAACTCTTCAAACAAAGAAACTAAGTTAGCTCAAATATAAATGAGTTCAACTTTTTCCAAATGTTAATACTTGCTTGACCCTATAAACTTATAAACTTAATCGACTTTTCAATTGGTACATAAAAAAATTACTAATGTAGCGTTAGAATTGAACTTTTCACTTTCTCAACGTAATCTCTGCTAATTGTTCTCGTTGAACGCTCTACGGATTTCAGTGAGAATGAAAATAGACTACGGTATTTTTTATATTATAACTTTTACTGTTGTACGTGAATATAAAACACCTTAGTCCATTTTCATTCTCACGACAATTCATGGTGAGAAATCGGAACGTTCAACGAGCAGAAATTACGTTGAGAAAGTGAAAAGTTGAGTTCTAACACTCCATAAGTGTGAGGTACGATGAATCACCTATTGTTAGTATTTTGCATTTTATTCATTCTGTGCCGTGTTTACTCTTTTTCGTCCATACTTCGAAAAGAAAAACTAATGAACTCAGTTTTCAACACATTTCTTCCTCTCATCAACCACGAGAAACAATACCGTGTTGAAAATATCAAGAATGCGGCAAAAAGTTAAAAGCAAAACTACAAGATTGACAAATTCGTCAACTTGTAGTTTTTTTGTTTTTTTGTGTTGCTAGCATCTTATTCATAATGTTGATACATACCCTGAAAAAGAGAATGATAACTATATAACTTTCTTATATGGACCGAGGCTACATTCTGCGCTTGAGCCAGTCCAGGCACACTCAAAAGCACATCGCCAGAATCACTAAATTCTCCCACAGGACCAATGAAAACATAATACGTAACTTTCATGAGACTGGTACGACAAATAACCTTCCCCAGAGCGGTATACCAGTGACCGCGGCAACTTCAATCAACGTGAGAAGCATCCGAGACGAGATTCGTTATAACCCCAAGCGGAGTCTTTGAAAATTCGTCAAGAAGCTGAATATCTCGGTTAGATCTGTTCGTAGGATCTTCAAATCTCGCTTTGGACTTCGCCCCATCAAGCTGCAGAAGACTCACGCATTGACGGACCAGATGAAGGCGACCCGTCTTTGGAGATGTCGTGAACTGTCAAGCCAGTGGACTGTTTGGATATTCTTTTCACCTATAAGGCGACCCGTTTTCGGAGATGTCGTGAACTGTCAGAGCCGGTGGACTGTTTGTATATTCTCTTCACCGATAAGAATTTGTTCAGTATTGAGAAGTCCTTAAACCACCAGAACGATAGGATTCGGTCGAAATCGGTAAACGGGACCAATAAGAGTGACCGTTAGGTTTCGAGAAAGGGCCATCCCGCTTTTGTGGCAAGACTTCACTCGTTTTTGTCGTGCAGGGAGTCAAAGTGGATGCCTATAACTACCTGAACGACATTCTCATGAAGGAAGTACTTCTCTAGAACCAGGCTTACCTTTTGCAGGACGCAACTGGACGTTACAACAGGACTCTTTTCCCGCTCACAAGGATAAAGTGGTGCAAGACTGGTACAAGACAAATTTCCTCTCCTCACCTCTGCCGAATGGCCTTCGTACTCGCCTGATTTGAATCACCGGATTTCTCTGTATAGTCAGTCCTTGAGAGCAAGGCCTGACAGTCTGAAGTTCGCTCTCCAAAACGCGGGATCTTGTCGTCGCTTACCTGTCAACCACGGTGGGTGACTTCCACAAGCGACTCCACGCCTGTGTCAAGAAGAAGGAAGGACTTTTGGAAATTCGAAAGTGCATTTCTATTCTAAACTATTTGAATAAAAATTGGTGAAAATTTTTTTATTTACTCAATCATTTGAATTTTATCGGAAAAATACTATCCACATAGCTTTTTGCCGCACCCTGTATAAACAAGTTGGAATGAACTACGAGTATTTTATAGGTAACATATGTAGTATGTAGTAGGTGATAGTCCATACTCTACACTAGAAAAATTCATAATGGCTAAAAATCGAAGTGATGGATTTTAGAGTCGGGCTGGGCTGTCAAGGAATGTGAATTGCTTTGAGACTGCCTACGAAAAAAGTCAAAGCTTTAAAAACCGAACATGTGATTTACTCCTCAAAGACAACTCATTCTTTTTTGCTTGCAATGCTCTGGACGGTCCACTTTCTCTTTGCTATATGCTCAAATCATACCTTTCAATCTTCAGGACTTAACTGTGTTTCAAGCAGGAACCGTCAAAGTCGTATCCTCCTTTCCCAAAAAAATTACAAAAAAGGCTCTGAAAATTTTTTTATTAAAAAAAAATTCGAAATTTTCTTATTTTTCTCTCTCTACGTCCCTACTACCCTCTATGTCTCTCTTTCTCTTCCTCATGCAATACGGTAAAATCCATCGCTGTTCACTCTCATTTACTACTGGTTGTCCATCGCTAGAAGGTCTTTCTTTCCATGATCAAATTTAAAACATATTCATCAGATTATCTTTATAAATTATCCTTCCCTTGCTAATGCCCTCTGAAATAATGAACATAGACACTGCAGTTGAATTTTACAAGACTGGTCGGCTTTAAGCGAGTTAAAAACCGGAATTTTAGCTAGGGATGACCATTAAGCAACAGAAACAGGGACTCCATTTCTTCCAGGGACGCTACGAGTGACCATTAAGCATAAGTACCAGGGACTCCATTTCTTTAACAAAAAGATTTTTCAGTTCCAAATTTGAATCATTCAAAAAAATCCTAAATTTTGCCTGTACCTGGATTTAAAGTCAAATTTTGAACTCCTTTATAAAATCGTCTAAAACATGAAAAAGAAGGGGTAGGGAGAGGTAAAAAAGTATACCTTTTTTAAATGGGAGAATGAAGAGGGCCCTACCTAAGCGAAGGAGGAAAGGGTGTCCTGAGAGGAAGGGGGCTACATAGGGAGAAGGGAGCCTATGGCAAAGGGGTAGGAAGTTTGAGTTTGTTACTTTAGATTTAATTGGTTGTGATGATCAGTTAGGCGGGCCACAGTTGAAGTGTGGGTTTCGGAAAGAAGCTCCAAAATCAGTGTAATACCTAGTAGAATCAGCTTACTTCCCTCTCCTTAGAGCTCCCTTTTCCTATTTAATGCCCCCTCCCCCTTAGAACCCCATTCCCTTCTTTGCTTTTTTTCTCAAACGGAGGAAGTTAACAGCTTCGGAACTTTTTCTTCTCAAACGGAGGAAGTTAACAGCTTCGGATTGGCGTATTGTTCGAGAAAAAAGAGAAAATTTAATACTATGAAATAATAGCATTTGACGGGAATTAATTCGCTTTTCAAGGGAGCTGAGGTTTTCACGGAAGAAACAAATGTGATAGAGATCGAACAATTAGCCTTCAGTAAGGACTAAGAAAAACTGTTATTTCCGCTTTTCCTTACCTTCTTTCATTCATTTCTTCGTTCAGTCTCAGTATTTGCTCTTCAAGAGTTTTCTTAAAACATTTCGGACGATAAAAGAAATTTAGTCAAACAAATAGGAAAGTTGTTACTTACGATTCCGTTTTACTTCCTCAAGAAATCAGTCAGGCACAGCAGATCCCAAATATACATGCGATTCGTTTGTCCGTGCGGGATCCGAGATGATATTTCAATTGTGATGATATTCAATGATTTTTTTAAAAACATAAACCAGAAAGATTAGAGATTTACTCATCATTCTTTGTGTAGATTTATCTGCGTAAAATTTTAAAAAAATTTGTTTTGTAGTTTATTTGTTTTTTTGTTGTTTCCTAAAGTGAGTTTTTCTACTTGGAAGTTTAATTTAGCGTAGAAATTCATTGAAATGGGTCCATTGCGTTTTTCGAAGGCCTTGAACTAAATGAAGCAGTTCTCCGAGTAGTTTACAGTTCCGATTTCCACAGTGAATTTGATTTCAACTTGCAATGGATTTCAGAAAAACTTTCGAATCGCTGAGAAATTTATTTGAGTGAATTGTTTGGATTAGTGATTGCATCTGTACCCGGAGAATATCGACTTTCCGAACTGAACATCTTTTCTTCATTAACATAACTGCTGTGGTCTTGCCACTCAAACACTTCTTACGCACTTACGTTTACATGCTCAGCCTTTTCTCCTCAAGACCCCGCGCTGTCATTCAAGACGCTCTTCAGCTGAACTTCACAAATCACGAATAAGCTACCAAGGAAACGTGGTTGAAACCCACATAAAAAATTCTTCCGGTGAAGATATTTTATGTCCCAGAATGCAAGTTCCCTCAAAACCTGCCATTCTTCTCTGTGAGTATTGAAAAAAATTTCGAAAAAACCTCTGATCAATTTTTTAAAAATTTGCCTATGCTGTCTGTATTACATCTCATTTACGTTACAGAGTGGCGCAGTAGGGCGAAGCCGTGGATCAAAGCCGTGAGGTGGGAATTTCTGTACCGTCTGGGTAGGTTTTATTTTGCTGATTTGAAGTAGCAAAAAAATGTTTCAATTAGATTTAAAATGTTAGACAAGTAATAGGAAATTTTTCAGGGAGAATATAATGTGTAAAAGTTGTGGGCGAGTCCAAAGAATGTTGAAAATTCCAAAGAGAAACTTCTTTCAAAAAAAAAAGTTCTCAAGAAAAATTTCCCTTTTTTCTTCTTCAAACATTCACAGTATTTGGTTCAAAGGTGCTTATAAAAAATTTGGTTCAAAGGTTTCTTCTTCGTTGTTGTGAATATTTTACTGACGAAACTTGGTGCTAAACCTACCTTACTTACACCTCCACCGACTATCAGAGAGAGAAGAGTTTCCGAAAGGTCAACTAGGATTTTGGAGAATGGGAGATTGGTCGAAATCGAGGAAGAATCAGAATCGACCAAAATACGATTTTTTCTGAAATTCATTGGGTAATATAGAGATAATGTCTTGATACTTTTTTTTCTTGGACCTATGATCAATTCTGTGCTCCTAGATTCATGAACGTTCTTCTGTACAGTTGGAGAGCTGCTGGGTACATATAGAAATCCATTCCAATTCGAAACTCTCTCACAATATGCTTCCACTACTATCACGGAGGAATAACCTTTCTCTAAAATGTGTGCCTGTGATGAGATAATGTATTGTTTAACTTTCATAGAATTTCTTGACAGAGTACCAATACCATCGCAGAGTAATTTTTCGCGCAATATTTCTTTTTGAAATGTTTTTTTGTTAGTGAACGATTTTTTAATTAACAATTAAATTTATACGCTTCTAAAACTGATTATTGAATCGCTTTATTGACCGAAGGAGAGTTTGTTAAAACCGTCACTAATATCGTAAAGAGAAAAGGGAAATGAGGATCAAATCAAGTTAAGAAGAGCCATTGGTGAAATTTACATACTTTATCTCATACTTTCAAAAGCGTCAAACCGAAGACGATGAGGATTGATTAGGGTCGAAAGTCATTGGAGAACAAAAGGGCTTGATACAACCATCTCTGGCACTCAGAGATGTCTCACTTGATCTGTGAATATGGTATGTTATTACAGCTGGAGCTTCAATTATGAGTTTGTAACACATTATTGAATTTAATGTGTTACAAACCAGCACAATAAACCTTAGTATTCGGAACAATAAACCTTAGTATTCAATAAACCTTAGGAACAATAAACCTTAGTATTGGAACAATAAACCTTAGTATTCCTTCTCCTTACCCTAAGGGACCACGCTGCCACTTGCTGGCTGTGAACACGTATGAGTGTGAAAGATAGACAGTGCAAAAAGAAATTTCTTAAGTTTTGAGGGTTTTTTTTTTCAGAAAGGTTTTTATCTTATTCACAGAGGAGAATTGCAAGTTTTGAGAGAACCCGCATCTTGTGACAAAGAATATCTTCGCCGATTCACCGAGAGAAGTCTTTCTTTTTTTCATTTTCCATATGGATTAGAGTAAAAGTTGACACATCACCCATGAAATCGGGGGGGGGGGGGAATTTGATTTCTTTGGTTCGGTTCTTTGATTGCTTCTCAAACCTTTAATCGCTTTAAACTGTAGACCAAAAACAATCGAAGTTGGCGAATGAACAGTTATAGATTGGGTAGGGTTTTCCTCTAATGACAGAATTTAAAAAAAAAAACAATATTTTTTTCAACTTTATTCTTTTATTGCCCTTAAAAAAACTAGAGACAAACCCTGTGTGTTTCTTCTGCAAAAGTAAGGTTTCATCTTTAAAATTCACGAAGAATTGTTGCGTCTGAAATCGGATTTGTTATCACCACTTAAATGTTTTTTTTATTGATTGAGCTACTCGAAGGAGAGACCTCAAATTTGGCTCCCTTTGGAATTCCCTTAGACCTACAAGTAATAGCGTCGGTAACATCCCACCCAGTTGAATAGGCGTTGAAGGCAATTGTAAGGCTTAATTAGAAATGCATTTGTGTTGTGTTTCGGTAATCAAAGCTGTTGTTAAACTAACACTACTGAAATTGATGAGAAAGAGGCCCAGTTCTATCAAATGGCTAACCACTATTGATAGTATTCGGTAAACTTGTGAGTACTAATTACAAAACTACGAAAACTGTTGTGATGAACAGTTTATCTTTTTTTTCGGAACAAAAATGATTGATGTGCTATTCTATCATGTGAATTGGAATAAATGATTGATTGATTGAAGTGGAAAATTCCGCTCGATTGTTGCTTTGATTCTGAAGCTGAAGTCAAGAAACCCAATGTATTATGATTTTGGCGCTACTGTAGATGTTCAATGAAAGCAAGTTAATATGCGTATAGGGCGCTGCTTTCAAGTATTTGGACTACATAAACTTCTGCTGTACCTATAATGAATAAATCCATAATGAAAGATGCTGTAGCTACCATTAAAATTGTTTTCTCTTTTGAACTTTGTTTCTAAAGTCCCTCAATTGTAAAACTTGGATTGTTTTTTTTAGAATACCGCTCCACCGTAATTTTATGTTTTCATCTCTTTATATGAAGAAATCGACGCTTTCTCGTTCCTCTCCTACTCCAAAGAATATTGATTGAACTCTCCTCATTCTTCCTGTGCGTGAAATAAATAAATGAATTGTAATGAATAGGTTTTTTTGTAGTTTTTATTTTAGAACACGAATGGTGTCTGCATAAATTTAATAGACAAGCTAGAGAGCCTCGTCTGCATAAATTGAATAGACGAGCTAGAGAGCCTCGTCTGCATAAATTGAATTGACAAGCTAGAGAGCCCCGTCTGCAAAAATTGAATAGACAAGCTAGAGAGCCTCGTCTGCATAAATTGAATAGACAAGCTAGAGAGCCTCGTCTGCATAAATTGAATAGACAAGCTAGAGAGCCTTGCTGCATAATTTGAATAGACAAGCTAGAGAGCCTCGTCTGCATAAATTGAATATACAAGCTAGAGAGCCTCGTCTGCATAAATTGAATATACAAGCTAGAGAGCCTCGTCTGCATAACTTGAATAGACAAGATACAGAGCCTCGCCTGCATAAATGAGCCAGATGTCCATGGTTTTCTATATGCCGATGACCTCAAAATTTTTTCCAAAAACAGAGACTCTCTTCAGAAAAGTCTGGATTCCATTTCCGATTACTCACTGACCTGGGGACTTGTGATATCAACTCAAAAATGCTTTATCATGCACTGTGGTCCTAGGAATCCAAAAGTAACATATAACCTAGAAGACAATATCATACCAACTACTTCATTAGTGAAAGATCTTGGCATTACATTTCAGGAAGATATCACATTCTCTAAACATATTGAACTAACCTCCCTAAAGTCCCAAAAATGTATAAACATGATCTTCAGAGCCTTTAAAACCAAATCAATTAAAGTTCTGCTCAGAATATACACCACATACATAAGACCCCTTATTGAATATGGGAGTGAGGTATGGTCCCCAGTAACTATCGGTCTCGTTAACTGCATAGAAAAAGTGCAAAGATCATTTACACGAAGGTTACTACAAAGGGCCGGATTACCCAAAATGAGTTATGTTGCTAGACTGAATTTTCTTTCCATCTCCTCGCTTGAATATAGAAGAAATGTGGCCGATCTTGTGTTCATCCATAAATGTCTGCACGGAAATATTCAAGTAGATTACTCAAATATGTTTAAACTTTGCCCATCGCCTTATTCGCTGAGAGAATCGAATAACTACAGAATATGCTTGCCGTGTAAATATCAAAGCAGAACAAGCACTTGTGCCTCAAGAATGATTAATGTCTGGAATAAGTTACCTTGTTCTTTGGTTTCTACAAGCTCTTCTAGCATTTTTAGAAATGAACTTATTAAGCTTGATTGTGAGACCATTGTCACCAACTCTAGAATACATTTTTAATTCAAGTGCTTTGTTTCTTCAAATGTTTTGTTTCTGTTTCTCCTCTTTTTTCCATTATATTTGTGTTCTCGGTTAGCTCTCGAATGATAAAGAGTGAGTTGAATTTTTGGAATTTCAAGTTATTATTGCGGATGAATAGTTCTTAATTGCTGATGAATAGTTCACAACTGAAGATACAAGCTTTGCTTTCTTTGCTTTTTTTGTGTGCTTTCCTATTTTCCTAAAATGAAATGTTCCTCATTGTTCTTGTCATATTTAGATCTCACTTTTCATAACCTTCACTGAATTCACTTTTCTTGTGACAGTGTCATCTGTTTCGTCACTTAACATTATGTTTTGTTTCAAGCGGAATAAAGAATTGAATAAAGAAATAGCGTATAATTGTGAGAGAAAGAGAGAAAGAGAGAAAGAGAGAGAGAAAGAGAAAAAGAGAAAAAAGAGAAGAAAGAAAAAGTGTGTAATTGTGAGATAAAGAGGAAGAGAGAAAGAGAGAAAGAGAGAAACAGTGTGTAATTGTGAGAGAAAGAGAAAGAGAGAGAAAAGAGAGAGAATTAGTTTGTATTTGTGAGAGAAATAAAGAATAAGTAAGAGAGAGAGAAAGAGATAAGGATCAGCTATAGTGATTCTTTGCGGTCAGAGAAAAAGTCTCTCGATGTGACACGCCCCTTTAAATCAATCGATGAAAACTGGTCACAGACGCATCCACCTCACACAGAAATGCCGTACTCCCAGTGAAACAATGTTGTGAAACAAATTCAAAGTACATATAGACACAGAAACAAATATTGGAAGTAAGACGAAGTAAATGTATGTGTATAAATTTTTTCATAACACTCAAAAAAACAATACGAATTCTTTTAACTGGGAAAAAAGCTCTTCACAACTTATGACATTCAAATATGGGAACTTTTCATGAACGATATTTGTGGCTTGTGGAAGCCAGACACTGTAGTGGTCGTGACGATTTTCGGCTGACGACCCATTAAAATTCGGTACGCCGCTTGACGCATATCGCGATTTGCCAGCAGAATGGCTATGCTGCAAGACTCCGCTATTTTTTAAGGTGATCTTGAGGAAACGAAATGTGATGAGAGAGAAAAAGAAAAAGTGGAAAAGGCAAAGACAAGAGATAGAAACGGGTAAAGTGAAAAAAGTAAACTGTAAACATAGAGACAGAGCGAGAGATATGAAGACGATGAAAAGGAGAGAAAAAAGAGAGAGAAAGAGAGAGAGAAATAGAAAAATATATGCATATGTATATACATAGTTAGGCATACAGAGAAAGAGAAAGACACTTTGCCATTGTAAGTTTCATTGGACCCTAGCAAAGAAAGTGACCTATTTAAGTAACTTTTAAGGAAACTCGATCGGTTTTGCTTCTTCTAGTGTAACTTTATCTATCAGAATTTTTGACACGTAAAACACACTATAGTTTTCAGACGAGAAGGCTTTAAAAAAACAACTTTTAAAGCCTTTGTGTTTTTTAAATTTCTTTTTACGCTTTAAAACAAGAAAGTCTTCTTTAACGTCGCGTATGCATACATATATAAAACTATATACAGAGTATATACATATACTACATATACTACATATACTACATATACTACATATACTACATATACTACATATACTACATATACTACATATACTCCATATACTACATATACTACATATACTACATATACTACATATACTACATATACTACATATACTACATATACTACATATACTACATATACTACATACATATACTACATATACTACATATACTACATATACTACATATACTACATATACAACATATACTACATATACTACATATACTACATATACTACATATACTACATATACAGAATTTGGCAGAAACACGGAATCATAAATTCAAGCATTCATCTCAATCAAACGGAAGCAAACAACATTTTTTGAAGCATGAGCTTTCCTTGAAATGTTCTCAATAAGATAAAGTCAGAAGTTGGAGATGCAATCCTCTTTTGCCTTCAATGTGGAATTTAGACGCTTGGGGTATGACTCCACCACTGCGAGTAGGTAGTCGTTATTGATCTCGTCTCTGAGTGAATCCAAATTTGAATGCGCTGTCGAGCAGGCCTTTTCTTCCAGTTCTGCCTATATGAAATGATCTAACGAACTCAGATATGGGCTGTAGGGCAGTCACTTTGAAGTCAAAGTGAAGTCGCGAGCACTGTTTTGAAGTCAGTCCTGGGTATTCATGGCCGTGTGAGCCAGTGCTGAATCCTATTGAGAAGTCCAATAAGTGCTTTTGTAAAGTGTTTTGGCGAAAGGATTTACTTCCTTCCTTAGAATCATTTCTTTGGGATATTTGACAATCATCTTGACGCTGGGCTCGACGAAAACAAGGTTGTTCTTTCAAGTGGCACATATCCCCGTCAAAAACATCACCGAGCACGGGTGTCTGGACCGATTGACGATCTGACCACGTTGGAAAGCCGTTGGAGTGCTTGGAGCAAGAATACAGTCCTTCTGACCGTTTACTACTTCTTCGATAACGAAGAGCTTCTCAAACGTGAACAATGTGATGAGGTGCTCACCAGTGCGTGTCATACCCCAAAAGTTTGAATGCCATATTGAAGGCAGAAGGGAATCGTATCCCCAAATTTTGCTTCAAATGTTTGAAAAAAATGTTAGATGAAGCTTTTGCTAAACAAGAGTTGTTAGATTTCGTTTTTGAAATTGAAATTCTTTATTACCATAGGATAGCTTGTAAGGCCATCGCTTATACGGAATCATGAAATAGGAAGGGAAATAATGGATTTGATTGAATTGAACGCATTCCGGCTTTCGGCGCACCATGTATAGGTAGAACAATAAATACACTAGTTTAATAATTAATTTTTGATTCTTTTTTAAATATATATTTTTTTATTTCTTTATTGTTATTACCTGTCACCGCCAATGGCGCTCACCCAGACGATGGTCGCGAGTATAAAAGTAAGCCATTGGCCGGGCTGAAGAAGAGGAACCAGAACGAAGGCCGACATGATGTCGCAAAAGAACAAAGATGCTTGGGCGCAAGCCTGCAATTCATCAACTGAAAAACAAGGGCAACACTTACTTTCAGAGAAGTTTTTTCGTTGAAGCTAAAATACATTTTTTCCTTTTAAGTTAACGTCAAGTTTTAAGTTATGCGATGTTTTCGAATGTGATAACTCACCGATTCGTTTAGAAAGTCGAATAACCAAGATACAGACTGAATAAAACTAAAAAAAACTGTCTTATCATCATTATCATCATAATCATGATAACCTGCTTATACAGAATATATCCAAAATCAACTTGCAAACTTTTCTCGTAAACAAGAATTTTATGAAAAAAAGAAAGAGCGAAGCTAATTCGAAATCAGCGAAAGTTCGTGTTCTTGTTTCGATTTGAAAGTGATGAGGGAGTGATACTATTTGAAGGGATGAAGGAAGAACACTAGTTTTTGAGTCAATACAACACTCGCTCGTAACAGGTTTCCGCATCCCGTCCGTCTCGGAAACTAGAAGCGGAAATAACCTGATAGAGAAGTTGGAGTTCCTTCTTATGATGCGATGAGACTACTCCCTGCTTCCGGCGCATCGCCTAATCAAAGCTTCCAAAAATTCATGACATCAAAAACAAAGAGACTGTTTGACGAAACAATTATTAAGCTAATACACGATGACTTCAATCACAAGTGTTTTACTCTAGGAACGTTTCACGACTGATTCGAAACTTCGGAGTTAAATATTTCGTGATTTCTGAATAAAGGAGCATGCCTTCGTTCGGTACTAGTTTATAACTCATGACTTCATTCATAACTTCTTCCATGACTTCTTCATGACTTGCTCCGTCAGTCTGACTCACTTGCAATTGATGGAAGCGGACAAAACTGGCCATGTCGAGTGAACCCACGATGCAGAGCATGGCGAGGTAACGATAGAAGCTGCTGTTCAGTCGGAGTTCTATACATTCCGGTTCTTCACTGAAGACGAATGCCCAGCTCTGCTTGTCCAAGAAGTAGTCACAATCGGCTAAATAACTTTTGTAAATTGTGGAGAGAAAACATCTACATATGTGACCTACTAAAAAAACCAAGGTTATGTACATCCGTAACTATTTGGTAGGAAGAATTCAGTAATTATGTGAATTATTAGTTATATGGTTAAATTTTCAGCGGTAAATACTATTTCCGAATTCAATAAACTTTTCCGACGATCAAACTGTTTTTGAAATTCGACTATCGGGTGAATTTTTCATATTCAAAAGTAACTTTTAAATATGCCTCTTCAGAACAGGTGCAGTTGTTGTAGTTACATTACTAAGAAACTTGATTCCATTGAATCACACAAGAAAGTTCCCATGCTCCTCTATCGGAGTTTCCTACTTGAGTGTTGATTCTTGTTTTGTTAACCCTTTACCTTCAGATTGTTTTTATTTTTAAGATCGAGTAAGGTGGGAAAATTTCGAAAAAAAATTTTATTCGTTTCATTTCTCACGCACCTTTTTAAATTTATTTCAAACAAAAGAAGAGTGTAGTGTAACAAAGATAACCGTATACAATGTTAAGAATGTTAGATTGATGTTCTAATTGTTTCAATGCAGGAACTTCCCGTAAGGATTTTTCGGCGTTTTTTTTTCGCTCAGTGCGTTTCTTATTCTGTTCATCAGAGTCAGTGAACATTCAGGTTTAACATCAGAAAGAAGATACGGATGCGAGGAATTGTGTAAGCAGTGAAAAAACTTCAAGCTCAATGTTGAACGATCACACAAAAAATAAGTATGAATAGTCATACTTTTGTTCATACTTAAAAGTATGGAGAACATATCTAACTTACATGTAACGAATGTTTACTATAAGAAGAAAAGACTCAGAAAAACTCAAGGAGCAAGAAAAATGCCCAGTTACATGATTTCAGACCTGAATAGGACAAAATAAAAAAAATCGATGTAAAAAAAACAGGAAAAACTTATTCTTGGGACGGTCACGAACCCAACTGTTTCTTGGCTTTTTTTTGTTGAAAAACTAGTAGTTACCGGGTCCTCTGAGCTCTGGATTGGCATATCAGAAAATACCGTAATTATTATGCTATAAACTACCATATTCAACAAACAACTTCCGAGAGCACAATATTCAGTAAGATTGTAATACCTCACCTATCCAGTAAGTGTAGATCAGCAGGCAGATGTTGCAACAGAGAGGAACACTTAGCAGGAGGACAATGAGGATTTGTTTCTTCTCGCTCATGCCAGCTAGAGGAGAGATGGTTGCATGGGTTCGAGTCCCCCCCCCGGTGACTAGCTTTTTTCCGTGCGATGGTTTGATCAATTTGGCATATAACTTAGTGTTTTATTACTGAAAAAACTTTTTAAATAATCATTTTTAAAACTAATTAATTGTTCCTTCTTTCCTTATGAAGGCCCTCTGTTATTAAACATTTTGATTCAAAGTTTACTTGTAGTGATTTTTAATAATCTCACAGAAATACCACTATATGTTTTAGGTTTTCTTTCATATTTTCTATCACTTTCTGATTTCTGCTTTGAAAACTTTGTATATGCACATTCCCTAATTTGTTTTTGTTTTTTCACCCCCCCCCCCCTTCTCACCATTTCCATTGTACTAGGGCATGACCCATCATGTTTTCAATCCCACAAGTCCACAATCTCTGAAGAAGATCAGAGGAAGGAAACAACCTCCCCGTATTTCTCAGGCTCTTTGCGGTAAAAATTTCGCATTTGCAAGATGATGAGCACAAAGATTGACAACAACAATTCTTTGGAAACAACACAGCGAGTATAGAAATCAACCTGAAGTATGAAGGAAAAAATGCAACATTCAGCAGCTTATTGACAGGTATTCTCAACTTCAATCAAAGATTATGGCTATTCTCTAAGCCCGGATTGAAAAAGTATCACAACAACTCTCTTTTGATTTGTGAATATCCATGTAGGACATGGAAGTAGATCGATACATAGTTTTAAAAGAAACTATTATACCAATGTTTTTAATCTCCACTTCATGTATTAGTTAGTTAAAAAGTTTTCATAACTACGTATTCAATCACCACTTCTTAAAGTAATAAATTTTAAAAAAAATATTAAAACACTGTATTCAATCACCACTTCATAAACTAGTTACTTGAAACTTTTTATCATAACAATGTAATCAATTACCACTTCATAAACTAGTTAGCTGAAAATTTCATCATAACAATGTATTCAATTACCACTTCATAAACTATTTAGCTGAAAATTTTATCATAACAATGTATTCAATCAACACTTCATAAACTAGTAAGTTAAAAATTATTATAACAATGTATTCAATCTCAACTTCATAACTTATCTAGTTGAGAAAAAAAAATGCTAGCAATGTATTCAATCACAACTTCATAAACTAGCAAGTTAAACAATTCTCACAACAATGTATTCAATCATCACTTCATAAATTAGTAAGTTTTTAAAAAAATATTATAACAATGTATTTATTCACCACTTCGTTATTGGTTAGTTAAAAAGTTATTATAACAATGATTTCAATCCCAACATCATGAACTAGTTAGGTAAAAATTAATATAACAATGTAATTATTCCCCACTTCATAAGTTAGCAAGCTAAAAAAATAAATTATTCTAACAATGTATTCAATCACCACTTCATAAATTCAATTTCATTTTAAACGCTTTATCAAGATCAACAAGCCACATCGGGAATATAACATCATCGATTATGGGATCTGAGCGTTGAGCGGAGGTTGAGCGAGGCAAGCAGTAGCGATCGAAGTGCTACTCTTCCTCTTCTGTCGCTCATCATGGCGCTACGCTCCCGGAGCGCCAAATAAGTTAAATTAATTTAAATAAGTTAATTTAATTTTAAAAAGTTAATTTTCATAAATAAGTAAGTTAAATTCTCACAATAATGCACTCATACTTCATAACTTAGTTAGTTGAAAATTTTTTCTATTAATGTATTCAATCAACACTTCATAAATAAGTACATTTTTGAAAAAAACTATCCTAACAATTTATTCAATCAAAACTTCATAAACAAGTAAGTTAAAAGTTATTATAACAATGTAATCAATCACAACTTCATAAACTAGCAATTTAAAAAAATCTTACAACAATGTATTTACAACAATGTATATAAAGATGTATTCAATCAGCACTTCAAAAATGAGCTAGTTAAAAAATCATAACAATTGAATCAATTCCGACTTCATAAAAGTAGTTAGTTAAAAAATTATCATATAGGTAATTGATATACTGGAGAGAGTAAGACAATAAGGTGGATGCGAGGCTCCTATAGGCATAAAGACCGTTTTTTAAATGAGATATACTCAAACCCCAAGCACAGGACCATTCATGCAAAGCGTCTATTGTCTTCTGAAGTGGACCAAAGTCATTTTCAATGTAGATTTTCGCGTCATCTGCAAAAAGTATACAGTGAGCTCCTTTTGAGAGGCAGGCAAACAAGCCATTTATGTATAAAATAAAGAGAAGAGACCCCCCAATACACTACCTAAGGGTACGCCGAGTTTAACACTGAGAAAATGATTGGTTGATCATAACTGATCGGGTCCGGTTCGTTTAAAAATTACTTTATCCATTCGAAGGCACACCCACCAATTCCAAAACTACCTAGTTTGGTTAGTAAGAGGTCATGTGGAATGATGCCGGAAGCTTTTGTGAAATCCACGAATACAGAAGAGATATATGTAGGAACCTTTTTTGAAAGCTCAGTGAAATTCAGACAAGGATGATAATAATGCAGAAGAGCAAGACCGTTTAGGTCTGAAACCGTGCTAGGAAGAAGAGAGAAAATTGAATTCTGTTAAGTAAATTGTGATAGATGCGCATAGTATTCTTTCAAACACTTTGCAGATGCCAGATGTAAGATAAATAGGTCGGTAGTTCAGAGGGTCATGTATGCTTCCTTTCTTTTTATAGACAGGTAGGACGCTCACCATAAGGCGAGCTTCCATGCAGTAGAAAGCTATTGAACATCATTGAAAATGGTACTGAAATAGCTAAAGCTGTCCCTTGAGGAAAACACTTGGGAAACCGTCCGGAAAATTAGACTTCTTGTTTCTTAATCTGGCAAGACACATCAAGCATAAACACACACAAAAAAAGGAATAATCTAAATTGTTAAAGTAATGAATAAAGGAATGAATGACATAGTAAACGAAAGGATTAATGATCAAATTAACTAACAACTAGCGTATTGTGAATGAAGAACTTTTTTGATCCAGCGAAACTTAGAAAATCCATGAAGAATCAAATGAACTAAGAATACGAGATTCATTATAAGCTATCCGATTCTGTCGAGAGAAAAGTACTCGAGAGGAAGGGCATCGGCCAAAGGCAACCAAATCGAACCTTGTTTGGACTTTAGAAAAAAAAACTGTCTGAGTAAACGGATGGATTAATAATGAAATGAACTAACAACTTCAGATTGACATTGTTGAAACAGTAACATGTAGTATTTTTTTACTATGAAATAACCAACATTGAAACCCGGCTTTTAAAAATTGGTAAAACAATAGTCGATGTTTCAACGTTTTATTCCAAGTCATCGAATAAGTAAACGGAGTGAATTGAATATAAAAGTCAGCAGTCAAATTATTTGTTGAATAATTAGACAGGTAAAACAAACGTTCATCTTTTGGGTATACCGGACTGAGTTCCTCAGTGTAGTTACTTATGGAATATGGATAGAATCGCTTCTGACAGGATTAAGCTAGGGTCTAGTAGGTTATGAAACCCTTCATAGTGATCATCTGGAGCATCAGTGAGTTGTTTTTAACATCTACAAAAAACGAGGGAAATTCAAAAAACAGCTCAAATGAAAGTTGAATAGACTCAACCCATCACGTTGTAATACGATAAAATTAATTTAGACATGTAAAATACCTGAAGCGATCAATTATATGTATCAGAAAGATGGAGAGGCATCACCCTATTCAGGCGAATTAATTCAGATTATTTAGCATGTCTCAATAAAAAAACTAAGTCGGAACACATTAGGATAAGAGTAATAATCAGATGGAGGCCCTCTCAAATTCAGTCAGAACGTCTGTAACCAATTACAACTAAAGTTAGGACAAGGTAATGCCCCCTATATAGATGATCCGGGAAATTTCAGGAAGATGACCGGCTAGAGAATTTTTAAAGCGTCTACGTTGAACTAATAGGGGTGATCGCAAGAGAATACGTGTACTTTGGTCAGGTATTATCGAATTTATATTTTTATTCATTAGCATCAGAGAAATCAGTCAATGAAAAAGCAGTTCATGAGTTTACAATCATTTATTCCTTGTACATTAAATACATCGGATAAAATCGCGGGTGCGAGTTCAATAGAGATGAACAAAAAGAGATAAAATGGGTGATAGGCACACAATTGAAATCACACATGCAAAATAGAATGAGCAAAATTTTTATGTGAGGCGAAGCTTGGAATTCGGAACAAACTTTTCTATAGGTAACTGTAAAATTGCAGATTTAAACGCTGTGGAAGATGAAAAAGTCACTATTTCAGATGGTAAATAGTTCCAGGTATCAATGCATCTTGAAACACACGTAGAGTGACAACTGGGAAGTTTAAAAGGTAGTAAAATCCTGAGAGAATGAGAGTTCCTATGAGTATATGGGGAAGGATGAATTTTCAGTAAATTACGGCAATCGAGAGAAGTATTTCTATGAACAATTTTATGTACGAAGCATATATCAAGAAGATTGCGTCTATACTCGAACGTAGTCAGAGACAAAGCATTCAGACGAGAAACATAGTCGGTCGAAGGTGAACCGGCCCGGGCGAATACTCGTCTGGAGAAGGTTCTCTGTACTCTCTCCATAGATTTTATAAGGCCTATGGCAGTTGGGGACCACAACTCACATCCGTAATCAAGCAAAGGCAGAATGTTAGTCTTGTAAGCTCTCATAAGCACAGGGACGGAAGAGGTCTTGAAGCTGCGAAAAAATACATTCATCGTTTTGGTAGCCTTTTGTATAGCTTGAATTACATGATCGGGAAATGAAAGAGAACTATTGAACACTATTCCTAAATTTTCAACACTTGTAACGGAAGGAAGTGATATGTTATCAATATG
This sequence comes from Allodiplogaster pararmata, assembly GCA_964056735.1. Lineage (NCBI taxonomy): Eukaryota > Metazoa > Nematoda > Chromadorea > Rhabditida > Diplogasteridae > Allodiplogaster > Allodiplogaster pararmata. Next base: position 20,933,370 of record OZ057405.1, read on the forward strand.
GTAAGTAGTGGAAGAGTTAATCGAACCAGAGGACAAAATAAAACATTTGTTGATAGAGATTGTCAGAGCCCATTTGATTGATTAGTTATGAATGTTGTCTAAAGCTTTCTGAAGAAGGGAGGGAGATGAAGAAAACATTTTGACATCATCGGTATACATAAAACAATACATATACACCTTGCGGAATTTGTTCGACTATATCGTTGATAAAAATAGAAAAAAGGAGGGGACCAAGACAGCTTCATTGAGGAACTCTTATCAATGAAGATTTTGGATCAGATAAGCATTTATCTATTTGGACGCGAAAGGATCTACCTGATAGAAATGATTTAATGAGAGAGAGTATGGAGGACTGGATGCCGTAGCGATGAAGCTTATGCAAAAGTATACATGATCTACTCTATCAAATGCCTTGGAGTAGTCTATTAAACAAATATCGAAAGGGGTTTTATTCGAAAGAAACGAGAGATAGATCGAGTGAGAATGAACTAAAGATGATACAGTAGAACGTTTAATGCGGAAGCCATTTTGACAAGGATGAAGGATAACATTTCTCTCAACATGGTTATAGATCAAATTGAAAATGTACTTCTCAAAAACTTTAGACATGGAACATCCTAGTGTAATAGGTCTAAAGTTATATATATCCGATCTATTTCCCTTCTTATGAATCGGTTTGACAAGTCCTTTATTCCAGCGGGAAGGATAGTGACCTAGGGTTAGACAATTCGGGAGAATTATAGAGAGAGGAACTGATAGATTCTCTACAATTTCGAATGAAAATATTGGGAAGAGAGTCAGGGGAATTGTTAACTTTGGGACTCATACAGGATAAAACTTCATTTAGTTCAGAAGGGGTAACTATACAATCATAGGAGAGCATGGAAGAACAATAATCTGAGGTGAGGGGGTTAAAAGCAAAAGGAACAGTTAATGACTCAAAGAAATCGGAAAATGCATTTGCTATTTCAGGGGCAGAAGTCACAGGAAAATGGTTGACAATGAGAGAAGAGAAAACATTACTGGCTTTTGTTCTGGTTGCCATTGCACGGAAAATTTTTCTATGATTGTTGGGCATATGAAGTGAGACCTCACACTTACATTCGAATCTAAATATTTCTCTATGTAGTTTTTAAAAAACATATTTTCGAAGTCAAAGATGAATCAGGAGAGCGTCTTTCACAAGATGAATCAGGAGATCGTCTTTTACAAACATTAAAGAAATGAAAATATCTTTTTAAAATAATCAAAAAAACTATTCATTAAACTAGTGTGTTCTAGTCGATCGATCGTTCTAGTCGATCGATTGTTCTAGTCGATCGCTCATCATTTCGAGTTTTAGATCAGTCATTTGTTTCGATCAATAATAGATATTTCAACATTAAGTATGTACTTGTTCTCTCATATGACTGAAATTTCATACTAGAAAGGGACGTAGTAGCTGATAAAACGTTTTTTATTCACTCCAATAATTCGAGAAACGGAAAGTTTGATGCAGTTAAAAGTACTTTTATCAATGCTTGGAGAAAAAAAAGATGTCTTTGAATTTTTCTCTCTTTTCCGGACCAACAAACTTATTGTCGTCACTCAACTGAACTCATACGAAATTCGTATCTTTGAAGTTCGTCTCCCATCCCCATTGCCAGCAATTGCTCACTTCCATTTGGTACGAAGGCTTTCCTGGAAGACAACAACGCGGCTCAAGGTAAGAAACATGATCCGTTTCATTTTTGCCAAAAAATCGTAAATAATATTTTTTTGTGTTGAGACGTAGCACAAGTAGAAATACATTCTAAACAAAATCATTATATCGAAAAAAAAACAAAAAATAAAAACTAAATTTTGTTTCAGTTTCAGTACAGTTTTGTTTTTGTTTTGTTTTCAAGGGTAGAAAAAATCCGTAAAATCTAAATAGTAATTTAAATATACAAAAATATTGAGGTTGAACATCATCCTTGGCATCGCTTTAATCATTCTCCGGCCTCTCTTCTTGCTATGTTATATAATAGTCAGTTTATTTTCGGCTCAATTTTACAGGTAGCTTCTCCTTCAATTGAACACCAGGCTACAAACAATACCAAATGTAATTAGTGGATCACATATAAAATTGTTGCATTACTACTAATCTTCCTCGCACTTTTTCCCCCCTCGCGGCAGGGTACGCGCTCTCCTGAGATGTCCTGGACAGACCTATCCTACAAACAGTGGCTGCCTGCTAGAAGACTGCTAGTGTGATTAGCAGCAGTGATGAGAGTCTGATTCGTGCATGAGCACTACTAACATTTCTTAACCCCCTTGGTTTGGGTGGATATGTCCGGGGTGGGAGTCGAACTCGTGACTCTTCGCACAATGGTCGAACACACTACCATTATGCCACGCCCGGGCATAAAATCGTTGCTTTACTGGTTTTCCAAATACTCTCTAACAAAATCAATTGAACTAGCAAGGAAAAAGAAGCAAATTTGGTGAACTAGTTGGTTTTAGAAAACAAAAAAACAGATTTTTTTTTTCTTAAGCTGTGTTTCCAGACGACGTTTTTGGGAGTTCACTCAACCAGGCATGTGAATTTGTATCAAATCGTAAGCTTGTGAGCATTTTTTATTGGAGATCGTGACAGAGGTTCTTAGTGATGGAAACGTAGGAAAAAGTAAAAGAAGCATCCCAAACAACTTATCAGCTCGACTAGGTGTTTCAGTTCCCCAATTCTCGACTAGGTGTTTCAGTTCCCCAATTCTCGACTAGGTGTTTCAGTTCCCCAATTCTCGGGTGGGCAGAATCGTGAGATCGCCTTTCATGAAATTTCTGTACTATTCCATTTCTTTCGGTTCTTTTCTTTCTGGAACAAAAACTGTAACATTATGGAATTTTTTTGGAGTTTTTGTTTTGCGGAAATACGAAGACTGATTTTATAATAGTATCTCAGTTTTTTATTCATCATGGTATTTTCAAAAATTAGTTTTTTCCCAAATCCTGTTTTTCGTTTGCTCATTCATTGATAATTTTTCGAAGAACGGTGATTGTTTCTAACGATTTACGCTCTTGGATGAGAAAAATAGCTTATAGCACAGTCGGTTCAGGCTTCTTTCTATAGTTGAAAAAAAAGTTCAAGTCATCTGTACACTTCGGATTGCTAGCTCATTCCAGTTTAAAAAATTAAACTTTTTCCTTTTCAACACATAAAAATTTCTATAATTTCATATAGTAATATAAGTTACCAAAACCTAGTAAATACCCTTGTCGAGTAATGGAAAAGCTTAGGAGCTTATAAAAAAAAGTTAATAAAAAATTTTAGTGTTCGTAAATTAAGAGAACTTTATATACATACATATGTATATTTCGTGGGTATTAATGATATTAATTTTTCCATTTAATTCCTTTTCCTACGATTTCAAACCTGAAAAAAAAGATTTCTTTTAGTCAAGAAGATTGTAAAATAGTAATAAAAACTGAAAACTATCAAAGAATTCGGCAAGTTTCTTTGAATCACATTCAAAATAGCTATGACCTATTTTTCTTTTTCAGCATGTTCTTAATAACATATTGTAAAATTTTACTTAAGGATTTTAATGTTCATGATTTGAAACGATCAAAGCCGTGTTATAGTTTGAGTAGAAGTCACTTCCAACTAAATTCATAAGTTCTGGAAGGCAAATTCACAACAGTTAGTAGGAAAAAGATCAAAATGCCGAGAGAAAACTTTTTTATAGTCTATACCGGAGTTCCAAATCTCTCCGAAACTTAGTAGGTGTGCTTTGCAGGATGTTTTCTCATTCTGCTTACTCTCGCCACTTTCGAGGATTATCGATCGATGAAAGGAGACCGCCGCGGGGAGCAGTTTCCTGGTAAGATGCCCAGGTTACCACTCATCCATTTTTTTTAATTCTGTCGGTGTTTTAGCCGAACGATTCCAATCGTTAGTTCAAATAACTTCGGATTTCTTTCTCACTCGGGTGACACGGAAGGCACGCAATCTCGACCTAGACGGATCGGACGTGGTGAGCTGTGTTGCTTCTCAGCCAAGTTGCCGTAATGTTTATGATGAGTTCAGTAAAGACTGAAGATTTAAAATGGTAACTAAATTGCTAAGTGGCAGATGAAACCGTCATTTAATTTTGTCGATTTAAGCCAGAGTTATTCTTGCAAGGTTCCAATAGTAACCTTTTGAGTTGAATCTCAGAAAGAAAAGTTTAATCAAAAGTGTATGTTCAAGAAAGGAAGCTTTTAGAATTTTGAAGTTCTTGAAAAGGCATATTGACCCAATTTCGAACTGCATGTCAACCGATCGTGGGCCGGCGCCGATCGTTATTGAGTGTCTGGTAGTCATCTGGGTTCTGGGTCAGTGCAGATAATTAAAAGTTTTTGTTGCTGAATGTTTAATAGCTGGTTTTTTTCTCTCAAAGAGGGTGAAAACGAGCTAGTTGACAATGAATATTTGAAGCGATTCTGAAAAACATGTCAATTCACCTATCTGAGGGCTGATTTGAAGTTCAACAAGGGAACATCTACGGAATGTGAAATGAGAAATATGTATGTACAGTAAATAGATAGAAAGAAACTGAGATAGAGAGAGAAAGAGAGAGAGCCAGACGAGAGACCGAGAGAGAGAGAGAGAGAGTAAGAGAGAAAAAGATAGAAGAGATGGAGGAGACAAGTTAATGTCTCCTTAATCAGGTATGATGTGGGTGGAAATGAAGCAGCTCTGGGAAGAGGGCCTTACCAAGTATCGCAAGCAATGGTGGAACTGGCTCGACTTTGCAATGATCTGCCTCTACTTGTACACAATAGCAATACGGTGAGAGCAAAAAATTTCTTTTTCGCTTTCCCTTACGTTCATTTGTCTAATTACGAATTTTCGGGGATCTTGAAGGGATAACGATGTTCTCACTACATTTTTTCCGAGAATCTTGAGAATTTTGGGAATCGTGATAAAAATACACAAGTGATTTAATTTTTGAACATCAAAATTCCATTCACTTCTTTAATTGCATGGATCAGTAGACGGTGGGCGTCGAACCAAGAACCCTCCGAGTAATAGTCGTGCACACGACCATCATTATACACCCGGACTATGGGCTTGTGGCGTGCATGGCGGGCATGGCGTGCGTGGCCTGCTTTAGTAATGGCCGGACGTTGTATACGTCATACGTCGTATAATACCTGAAACAGATTTTCAAATAAGGGTCAACACGACTTGTTGAAAAGGTTGCAACATCAACTCATAATCATCTGAAATTTTAAATTAAAACCGCATGCCTTTGGAAATGCGTTTCAGCTTTGCAAAACATGAAAAAGAAGATACACTTTGATCTGTGTCTTGCCTTGTTGATGCGTTGTTGAGAAGAATAGGATTTCGAACGTTTCGCTTTATAAAAGCATCGTCAGCGAAATGAATCACCTAAACACAATGGTGAGCACAGCAGAAATATGTATAAAAAGGATAAGAAAAACAAATACAAATCAAAATAACGAACCAAATAATGGTGATACAGCCAGAAGAGGTGGCTGTGATATAGAACACAATTGAAGAACCACCGAAGAAATAATACGAGAAAAAACAAACAGAAAACAGAAAAACAATATAGATCAAAACAAGCGAGATGATCCTAAGGAAGGGGCAGGAGGGAGAGGTGAGAGAGCTCTTCTGCCATTTCGCTCTTGTTGTTAAGGTCAGGTTTGTAAGTATCAATCAGCAAAGCCTCAATAATTCTACGGCGAACAATATTAGTTTCAACATGCAGGATAGAACCGGTGAGTACAACTGTTTCTTTAGGATGAGAAACAAGAACGTGCTGAGAAAAGGCATTAGTTGCGTAGGAAGGGGCCTTTGGGTTCTTAGTAGCACGTATATGTTCCGTGGCCCTGGTATGAACTGGACGGCCTGTGTGTCCGATATAAAACATTCCACAAGAGCATGATATCTTATATATTGCACCTACTGTACAACAGACACCGGATCTCGCAGAAGGGCAGAAAATGCATGTTTCTGTATTGTAGCAAAGACGGTCATTATTGCGATTTCTACATAACAAGGTCTGAAGGGAGGCCGGCGACCTCTCTGAAACATCAACATCGTCTAACCCTACATCACGAACAGCACAGCGAATATCTCTAGTAAAGGCATCAGAGATGAATGGTATAGAAAAGATAGCTCTGCTGTTTCGTTCTGTGGGTAGGATTGCCCTTCGGCTGTGAGGCTTCTTGGAACAATTGTACCCATTTTGGTTAAGAATGCTTTTAGCTTTGGCTATAGATGCAGAACGAAACTCAGCAGAGCTAACCTTTGAGGCTGTTAGGATAGTGTTTTTCACGATTGCACGTTTGATGTGAAGAGGATGGTTAGATGTGTTATGTAAGAGAATGTTTTTGTTAGCAGCCTTCCTGTACCATTTGGTAAGTACACGTTGAAGTTAGTGTTACATTTAGAAATGGTAGACAGTTGTTAACAGCAGCTTCTCTGGTGAGATGAATCTGGGTGGCCTGAGCGTTGAGATAATCGAAGAGGGTATCGATTGCTGCTTGATCCCTGCTTATCACGATGTAGTCATCGATGTACCGCTTCAGAAGCACAATATCACAAGCACAAGTGCAACATAGAAATAGGTTTTAGAAATTTTTGAAATCAGAAGGGTTTCTTTACCCCTTATGTTCTGCGGGCGGCCTTTGTCTTCCACATCTAAAACCATATCCTATGGCGCTCTGAATTTCTGAAGATGAAAAAACATCACTTACTAATAGAGTTCAGCGAGGCCGATCGAGAAAGAGCTTATTATCGAAATGAAGATCATACAAAACTTGAATACATCGAAAAGCATACAGGGTGGCCCATATATTCGCAAACCAATCTTTCGGCGTTTATAATTCAATTTGTAGTGCACGCTGAGCTCCAATTTTTACATATGTTCTTCTCATATGAGAGAGAGGTGATCCTCGATTAGTGCGCACCCCTAACAAGATTGAGGCCATGAGGAAGCGAGTCGGTCGAAATGCTAGGCGTAGCTTGAAAAAAATGGCCTCCGAGATGAACTTATCACGCAACACTCTTCAAAGAATCGTTGGAGGACTTGAGTCTCCCCCCATATCGTACTAAAAAGGCTGCCATCCTAACTCTAAAGAACAAGGAGAAAAGACTCAAAAGGTGCCACGCCCTAATCCTCTACACGCGCGACAGTGCTCACCTCAGGACAGTCTTCTCGGATGAGAAGCTGTTCACTATGGAAGAGGCCTACAACCCTCAAAATGTGCGAGTGCTTGCTCGGGACTCACAGGCAGTTAATCATACCGGTGGATTCTTGCATAGAGCTTCCCATCCTGAAAAAGTCATGGTTTGGGACGGAGTGTCCGCCACCGGCAAAACTCCCCTTGTTTTGTTCGAACCAGGAGCCAAAATTAATCAGGAATACTACCGCCAGCAGATTCGTTTGCGAATATATGGGCCACCCTGTACATCCGAGTGAAATCTAAAATACAAAAACTTGAAACTCTCATTCCTTGAATTTTCGTCAAAGTTTGAATATGAAAATTCAGTATTTTAAATAATAAAATCATGATTCGTGTATGCACATGTCGTTATAGTATTACATAAGTTAACGCTCAAATTAGCGAGTAACTCACAGAAACGATTGTTTTCACCCATATTTATTACCCGGTTTACATGTGTTCATTGTGTAAAAGTCATTGTAACGCATCATGAATTACTCTGAAGAGAGTTCTCTCAGGTAGTCTTTCCCTCAAAATGCCTGTCTGACGACGAAAAGGTTTTTTTCTCTGTGAAACGAAGAGATGCCGCCTCTAAATATCTATTACAAATACTTCATTTTACTTTCGTCACACTTTTGATGTTAGTACGCTTAAAATCTCGATTGTTCTAAAATTTCAAAGTGAATTTTCGTTTTTTTTTCTTCACCATGTCGTGTCTGTACTAGCGAGTATGAAACTTGATTTTAACTACAGGGTGTCCCATCATAAATTGATGATCGAATTTCGTTAATAACTTTTTGCAGAGTTGACCGAATATGATGAAATTTTCAGAAGCACCTACACTCAGGATAGGACGCATGATTCTGAAGTTTCAGAAAATTTTCATGAATTTGAATACCCTTTAAAACTTTGAGCCATATTTGCAGATATACATATTTTTTCTTCTAAGTTTTTTTCACCAGAAATGTTCTTCAAGTAACCCTTAACATGACCTGACTTTCAGTTTTATTGCTTTCAGTTTTTTTAAATCAGTTGAGTGCAGTTTAAAACGAGTAATTTTGTCATTTTTTCGAGTGATTTTGTGGAGAGCAACCGCTCACTGTGAGGATAGAACGGAAGAATGAAATTTTTTTGGAAAGTATGCCCGATTTGCATATCGAATAAGTCAGAGAAACTCATTCGACATCAACGAATTTGCATATCCGCATTGAAAAAAGTGACAAAATCACTCGTTTTAAACTGATTTAAAAAATTGAAAACAATAAAACTCAAAGTGAGGTTAAAGGTTACTTGAAGAACATTTCTGGTTAAAAAAATTTAGAAAAAAGTTTATGTATATCTCCAAAAATGGCTCAAAGTTTTAAAGGGTATTCAAATTTATGCAAATTTTCTGAAACTTTAGAATTATGCGTTCTATCCTGAGTGTACGTGCAACCCATTCGGTCAACTCTGCAAAAAGTTATTAACGAAATTCAATCATCAATTTATGATGGGACACCCTGTACATCAAAATCTAATGCATGGAACGAAATTGAACCCAGTCACTCTTATTTCATCGGGTGAAATCTGCACAAATGAAAAAGATAATCTTGACCAGTTCAAGAAGTCACTTTTGGCAACGATTTACCAAATAAACTTGTTAACCTATCATCATTTTTAACGAAACCTGAAGAGGCCCCAGATCAGGATGAGTCTGGAAGAGGTAGATAATGCGAGCGAAGGAGAAGACGTTGCCAAGAGCGAAGAGAGCCTCCGCTACCAACATCGGCTCAAAGTCGATCCTGAACGAAGCGAGACTATGTCAATTGATTGGGGAAGGGGTTATGAAGAAAAGTGAAGTACTATTATGTTATGACCCAAATTTTATACAATGTTAGTACGCCAATTACAATAAATCACGTTGTCCTGAGCTATGCAATTGGAAAACTTTTGATTTCAATTTAGCCCTTTTCTTCCTTTACGCTATACCATCTCAGTGGAAAGCTCAAACCAAGTATCATGTATAAATGTTTTTACAATTAATTTTTTTGTTATTATAAATTTTCATTGTATTTTTTTTGAATAATAATAATTATGTATATAGCTTAGAAAACTCGTCGAGCCAGAAAAGCTTCTGATGTAGTATAATTGGCGTCTTAATGTTCTATAGAAAGACACACCCAAGATTTGAGTGTTGATACATTCGAGAGTATTAATGGTATGTTTATGTACAAGCAGTTTTACGTACATTGCAAAAATAAAAGCACACTTATGCCAAATAAATACTCTGCAATCACACACTTGCTGCTTTGTTTAATTAAAACATTTTTTAAAGGTTTTTTATCATACAAGCAGACTTTTTCTCACTTAATTCAGAATTCATAATTGAAAGTTCACCATCGATGTGTAAATTTCTATTAGTGAAACGGTCTGGAGCATTCTTATATTGGAGCATTCTACAATACATACAAAAAATAAACTAAAAACTACAATCCATATTAAATGCCCGTTTGATTTGAACTTCATATCCAAGAGTCATATCAATGTAATAGCTCATTTTTCAGTGTTTATCGTAAGTGACCGGGTTTGGATTACTAACCAAAATGTCCTGAATATGTAACGCTCTTAGTCTTCTCGGAAAGAAAACAAGTAGTAAGCAGATGCTCTGAAAAATTGACAGAACTTATCGAGCTTGCGCTAATACTTATTTGGAAGTACATATTAATTTTGTCCTTCCCTAGCCCCAATACCTCAAAGTCGGTGGGAAGGTGTAAACTCACTCAGCCCTACTACCGTGATTGCCGGAATCACGACGTTCTGAGTGAGGCTGAAATTGGACCCCCTTTGGACGAGTCCACTTCCGGCAGTGGTTCTATCCGCCATTTGGCCAGGCGGAGAGGGGTTAGTCCAGGCCACACGAGTCGAGGCGTATTTTCGATTAATCTTCTGCTTTTCTACGGTCAAGGATTAGCAGGAACTCCCGACAAACACGTTCCGCGATGCCAGGCTGGATTGACCATCCACTCAACAGGCCGATCGCATGAATACCCTTGTTGTAAACCATGGCTTCAAGTTCTTCAAGATATATCACCAAAGCTAGGGCGTCCCCCGGAAGCGACGCGGTCTTACCTTGTCCGCTAGGACCGTCAAATATGCGAGGACAGGCAGCTACCCATGGGCGGGGTATGTCTGCGCGGCGTACAGCCCAAATTCGCCTCGTCACATTGAATGTTGGAACACTGACGGGACGCAGTAGAGAACTGGCCGCAATGCTAGAAGCAAGAAGGGTTGACATTGCTGCTGTACAGGAAACGAAATGGAGAGGAAGCAAGTCGAAGCCGATAGGAGACGGATACAAGTTGATATACCATGGCACGTCATCAACAAGAAATGGTGTTGACATTATCCTCTCCTCGAAAATTGCTGATGATGTAACCGAAGTCATTCGCTCTACAGATCGAGTCATGGCCGTCCGAATTTCTTCGTCCAACAATCACTTCCTTGTCGTCTCAGCATATGCACCTCAACAAGGATGTAGCGACGCTGATAAGGAGGACTTCTACGACTCTCTAGAGGAAGTTATCAAACTCCGAGAGTCTCATGAAGACATCTTAATCGGCGGAGATTTTAACGCTCACATCGGTTCAGATCGACAAGGTCGTGAGAGAGAACATGGAGGACATGGAATCGGAACGATCAATGCTGAGGGTCAACGGCTACTTGACTTCTGTGCTCGATGCGATCTAGCAGTCGTGAACTCCTTTTTCAAAAAGAGACGATCTCACGGACTCACATACGAGAGCGGAAGAAATCAGAGTCAAATCGACTTTTGGTTAATCCTGAGAGCAAAGCTGCGGAACGCGAAAGATGCAAAGGTCATTCCATCAGACCATGTTGCATCTCAGCACCACCCTCTCTTTATGGACTACAGCGTATTGAAGTCGAAGAAACAGCCTTCTCGTAATCCTGAATGCACACGTGTCAAATGGTGGCGCTCGACTGGGAAAGCAGAACGTCTCTCTCTCATGCACATCATCCATCAGAGGACATAAATGAACATTGGAAGCTTCTTGAAGACAGCATCAGAGCACCCGCCGCAAGCATCCTCGGAAAGACGAAACCCGGAAAGCCAAGAATTGAGAAAGACACCTGGTTTTTCACCTCCGAAGTTCAGGATGCGATCAAGGCGAAAAAGAATGCCTACAAGAGATGGAGGACGTCAAATGAGGCTGACGACCGCGCTGCATACAGCTCAGCCAAGAAAGCCGCCAAAAGAGCTCTCGCAGTTTCAAAAGCCTCCTACTTCCGCGATCTCTATGAGAAGATGAACCAACAGCAGGCGATAAAGCCATCTATCGGCTCGCCAAGGCTCGACACCGCAACACCTTGGACACCCAGAGAGCAGCCACGATAAGGGACAAACAAGGAAAGCTCGTCACTGACCCTTTAAAAGTCAAAAACAGGTGGCGCGAACATTTCGAAGAAATGAGCGGCCAAGAGTTTGAGCACCCTCCCATCCCTACTTCCCACGCCATACAAGGACCCGTGCCAACCATCACGACCGAGGAAGTGAAGAAGGCACTCTCTAAGATGAAGACTGGGAAAGCGGCTGGACCGGACGACATAGCCACCGAAGCCTGGAAACTTGCGGGTGATGTTGGACTAGCACATCTCGTGCACCTGTTCAACACCATCGTAAAGCAAGGCCAAATCCCACATATCTGGCGCTACTCCACGACCGTTCCACTCTTCAAAGGAAAAGGCGATGCCAGAGTGTGCAGCAACTACCGTCCAATACGTCTTCTCAACCACACTATGAAGATATTTGAGAGGATACTGGATTCACGCATACGAGATATCGTCGATATTTCAGCTCAGCAATGCGGGTTTGTGAACGGAAAAGGCACAACAGATGCAATATTTGCATTCCGTTTACTCGTCGAGAAGCACGCAGAGAAAAGATCACCTCTCCATCTGACCTACCTCGATTTGGAAAAGGCGTTCGACAGAGTCCCCCATGATCTTATTTCATATGCATTGCGCGATCATCAGGTTCCTGAAGAGTACATTCGATGGACAATGGCGATGTACGATGATTCAAAGAGTACTGTCAGAACTCCGGTCGGCATCACAGAGCCATTCGCAGTAAACGTTGGAGTGCACCAAGGGAGTGCTTTGTCTCCCCTTCTCTTCATTTTGGTTATGGATACCGTCACGCGTCCTCTACTGACTCCGGCTCCGTCAACCATCGCATACGCCGACGACATTCTCCTTGCTGCTCCTACACGTGCCGAAATCGAGAAACGCACCCAAGAATGGAATGACGCTCTTAGTAGGCATGGCTTACGCCTCAACATCAAGAAAACCGAGTACCAGGAAAACGGAGTGCAAACGACGGGAACTGTTCACATCAGCGGTGAACCGCTCCCGAAGACCTCCGAATTCAAGTACCTTGGTTCTGTCATCTCCTCAGACACGTCAACAAATGCAGCGGCACGCCAAAGAGTAAATGCAGCTTGGATGAAATGGAGAGAAGCTGCAGGTGTCCTCTGTGATAGGAATATCACAGCTGGCATACGCGGAAAGATGTATAAATCAGCAATCCGTCCCGTGCTTCTCTATTCGACGGAGACCTGGCCTACAACGCGTATAACCGAGAACATTATCCACACGAATGAGATGAAAATGTTACGCTGGACACTAGGACTGACTCGCCTAGATTGTGTGCGTAACACGATTGTGAGAGGGAGACTCGGCGTTGCCCCAATACAAGACAAGATGCGAGAAGGAAGAGTTAGATGGTATGGACACGTGATGCGAAGAGACGCGACCAACATCGCAAGACACGCCCTTGACATGGAAGTACCAGGCAAACGCCCTCGAGGCAAACCGAAGACAAGATATATGGATACGCTCAACCAAGACCTGCGCCTTGCAAGACTCCACTCGGAAGACGCAACGGACAGATGTTTCTGGAGAGCTAGAAGCCGTACAGCGGACCCCTCTCCGACCTCGGCCGGCGCGGGACAACGCTAAGAAGAAGAAAAGACATATTAATTTTGTATTCAGTAACTTCACATTTTTCTTGAGGACTTAAGAAATCGATGGAAAGGAATTTCTCGAATGAATTGGTTCGTTCTAGATATTAGTGAATTTAGAACTCAATTCAATTCAAATGCTTTATTTTCGATGACATGGGACATGAAGCGCCATTAAATCGAACGGCTCTATCTGGTTCTCCGTACATTACAGTAAGAATGAGAACATTGAGTGAAGATTGGAGTGTCGATCATGGTTTTGTCGATTTGGAGTGGAGTGTCGATTTAGAGTTACGATGTGCCTTTACTTACATAGAATCTAACGCTTAGAATCCTAATAAATTTTCTTTTTCATGTTTTGCAAAGCTGAAACGCATTTCCAAAGGCATGAGGTTTTAATTTAAAATTTCAGATGATTATGAGTTGATGTTGCAACCTTTTCAACAAGTCGTGTTGACCCTTATTTGAAAATCTGTTTGAGGTATTATACGACGTATCATAGTCCGGCCATTACTAAAGCAGGCCACGCACGCCATGCACGCCACAAGCCCATAGTCCGGGTGTATAATGATGGTCGTGTGCACGACTATTACTCGGAGGGTTCTTGGTTCGACGCCCACCGTCTACAGATCCATGCAATTAAAGAAGTGAATGGAATTTTAAGGTTCAAAAATTAAATCACTTGTTTATTTTTATCACGATTCCCAAAAATTCTCAAGATTCTCGGAAAAACGTAGTGAGAACATCGTTATCCCTTCAAGATCCCCGAAAAATCGTAATTAAACAAATGAACGTAAGGGAAAGCGAAAAAGAAATTTTTTGCTCTCACCGTATTGCTATTGTGTACAAGTAGAGGCAGATCATTGCAAAGTCGAGCCAGTTCCACCATTGCTTGCGATACTTGGTAAGGCCCTCTTCCCAGAGCTGCTTCATTTCCACCCACATCATACCTGATTAAGGAGACATTAACTTGTCTCCTCCATCTCTTCTATCTTTTTCTCTCTTACTCTCTCTCTCTCGGTCTCTCGTCTGGCTCTCTCTCTATCTCTCTCTATCTCAGTTTCTTTCTATCTATTTACTGTACATACATATTTCTCATTTCACATTCCGTAGATGTTCCCTTGTTGAACTTCAAATCAGCCCTCAGATAGGTGAATTGACATATTTTTCAGAATCGCTTCAAATGTTCATTGTCAACTAGTTCGTTTTCACCCTCTTTGAGAAAAAAACCCAGCCATTAAACATTCAGCAACAATTTTTTTAATTATCTGCACTGACCCAGAACCCAGATGACTACCAGACACTCAAGAACGGTCGGCACCGGGCCACGATCGGTTGACCAGCAGTTCGAAATTGGGTCAATATGCTTTTTCAAGAACTTCAAAATTCTAAAAGCACATTTATTTTCTTTTTTCTAAAACTTTTTTAGCTATTTCCAGGTGTATAGCTAGTTTACTGGGCGGAAACAAACCCTGCTAACTCGCATATCTCAAACTGGGAGTTCAAGCGCGTCACCATTATATGCCTTGTTCTTTTGGTAGCCAGGAGTTGCTGGGTAGATTGTGAGCATTTATTTTTTTTACTCGAGAGTTAAACATTATAACTTTTTGCGAATAATCAGCGAAACGACATGTGAAATAATGCTGTCCGAATCCCTGAGATTCACCTCTCTCCTTTTTTCTCTCTCCTCTCTTCTCCTTCCTCTTTCCTCCCTTCTCCCTTGTTCTTCATCTCTCCTTCCTGCTTCCCCGCTCCTCCCTCCCCTCTCCTTCCTCCCCTCTCTCCTCTCCTCCTTCCTTCCTCCTCCCTTCTCTCTCCTCTCTCCTACCATTTCTTTCCTCCCTCCTCTCTCTTCTCTCATCCCTCCCCTCTCTTCCCTCCTCCCTTCTCTCTAAACTCTCGCCTCTTCTTTCTTAGTTTTCCCTTTCATTTATACCAGTCATGTCAAACAATACAGCAAAGTTCTGTCGAAGAATAGTTAATTTCAAGCTTTCAGTTTCAGTTCAACCAGCTTGACTAAGCTCCGATAATTGCTTCTTTTTCACAATTGCACATACGTAGAAGCGATAAACTTGAGCATTTATAAGTTTTTTTAAAACTATTGAAAATTCAAGAGACAATTTTGCATCAAAAGTTCTAAATTTTCAGCTCCAAACTTTTAGAACTTGTTCGATATTTTCCAAAAAGATGAAGTGAAAACGGCTCGAAACATCACACCAAATCTTATCAAAACTGGATGACCGAAGAAGGAGTTGATTGAAGGAGTTCAGAATTACCGTTAGCGGATCGAGCAAGTCGAATAACGTTGGAGTGTAAGTAATCGAAGGTTTAAATTATTGGAGAATATGAAGATAATTTGATTGTCGTAAAAGAACGCTTTTTCGTTAATGCAGTTTTATAGAATAGCCTTTTGACATTAGTCTCAACTTTTTTAATTGGTAGTCCAACTATACTCAATATGGCAGCTGACTTTTCCTACTGAAAGTCCTATGTTCATTTTAGTTTCTTTATTTGTAAACATGAGTCATCGAAATAACTTCTCAAGTTTTTTAATACTCGTTAACCTTCTCAAAAGCCGTGAGCAGGTTTTGTAATCTTTTTTATCTCAAATACACACAAAAAATAGTATGAATGGTCATACTTTCGAAGTATGAGAATGGAACTATATACTTTAAAAGTATTTCAAAGTATTACTATTCTCACTTTTAAAGTATTACTGTTGATAAAGTGAAAGTATGCTAGGGATACTTTGAAAGTATGCTGTCTTTGCAATGAAAGTATGCTAAATATACTTCGAAAGTATGATGTTTCTTGAGTTTTTCATTCAAAATTTTTTCTTTGTTTTTTGACTTTCTGGAAGAGCCTTTTTCAAGGAGTGCGCTTCACATTCAAACATTCATTTTCCCAATGCCTTCCTTTTATTATGGCAGGGTAGAATGATCAACACGACACGATTTGTATGTATGCTTCTCTCGAGATGATAGATGTATGTAGAGCAACCTAAGTCAACCGGGTTTTATAATTATAAAAGTGCCAAGAAAAGGAAGAGAAGCCACCAAGGCTTGCTTTCAAAAGTATTCCATTCATACATTGATTTCATGCCTCTCTAGCATACTTTCATACTTACGAGCAGGAATACTTTCAGTGTTAATATTCATAAATCACATGTATGGCTTTTTAGCATACTTTCCAAAACTCATCCTTTTTTGTGTGTTTCGGCTTGGAATACCTTGAGTTTGGCGAAAAAAAGTTCGTCCCCAAATTCATGAGCTTTCCTCGGCTTGTACTCTTCTTCAAGTTAAAAATGCGTGTTGTCATCATATACAAGGCAAGTTTTTTTTACAATATAATATTTTACTCCATTTTACAATATAATGTTTTACTCCATTTTACAATATAATATTTTTCCATATTCAACAAGCATGATTGCAAATGGAATGTGTCTGTCGAAAAGCCTGTGGAAACAACGCTAAAAGTTAGATACGAGAAATCTCGAAGTAACCGGTATTCATCATCTTGCTCTTGAAACTTAAAATGATCCTCACTTAAAACGTAAAACTTGCTTAGATTATGTTCTTCAAACCCGATTATCTACGCGTGACCGCCCCGCGTAGACAAAACTCTGCTAACTGGAATAAATTTGACGAAGCGACACTATCTGAACATTGTAGTGGATATCCCAGTCCACTTCAAGGAGATTTCCATAAAACAAAAGATGTAGAATCCCCATTGTGCCCTAAGGTGAAAGTACAGTACCGCCCAAAAATGTTATAATATATTGAATTATTGAACATAACTTTTTTCAAAAAAAACGAATGAAGATAAAATTTTCAGATATTTTTTACAAGCCAAATGCACATGTTTCGAGTAATGGAACAAGTTTGGAAAATGCTTTATTAGGTTTATTCGTTAAAAAAATGGAAATAGTAAAAAGTGCTTATAGAGATGTTCAGTTTTTTCGAAGTAATAAAACAAATATTCTAGTATTTGGTGGCATATCCTTTCGAGTCAATGACTGCCTGACATCTACGAGGCATAGAATCAATCAAAGAGTCAATGGTTGCCTGCGAAATCGCCTTCCATTCCTCCTCTAGCTGCTTAAACTTTTCATCAGCATTTCTGCATGTTCTTCCCGTCAATTTTCGTTGCAAATGTTCCCATAAATTTTCGATGATGTTCAAATCGGGAGACTGGCTCGGCCAGTCCAAAACATCCACATGCCGACGGCGAAACCAGTTCTGAACGTGCTGAGATCGATGTTTCGGGTCGTTATCTTGTTGAAAGGTGAACCCACGGCCGAATTTGGAGAGGGCCCAAGGGCGCATAGTGCTTTCCATTATGTTCTCATAGCCGTAACGATCGAGATTTCCGACAATACGTCTAATTGGACCCATGCCGCTGGCGGAAAAACAGCCCCAGACCATCACAGAACCACCGCCATGTTTGACTGTGAGCGACTGGTATTGCGGCAGGAAACGCTTGCCCGCTGGACGTCTTACCCACCTCAGACCGTCACTGCAGAACATATTAAACTTGGATTCATCGCTCCAAACAATCTGAGACCACTCACGGCGTGTCCAACTGAGGTGATCCTTAGCTCACTGAACTCGAACTTTACGATTTTTTTCGCTGATGAAAGGCTTCTTTGCAGGCCGCCTTCCATTCAGTCCAGCGGCTTGCAAACGGCGTTTGATGGTAGTTATTGAAGGAGCAGGAGTCGCGGGCGTTGATATGATAGCTTGAATGTCTGTAGCAGTGCGTTTCGGGTCTTCGCGAGATGCGCGCAGGATGCTTCGGTCCATGTACCTCGAAGTTACGCGGGGTCTCCCCGAACTTGTCTTCACGATGACTCGTCCCTGCAATTTTTTTGTGTTCCAAAGTTATTCAGTTGTAGAAAATTCGTTTACCTGGGTTTGAAAACGCCGGAGGATATGGGAGATAGCGCTCTGAGTTACCCCGAACTGCTGAGCGAGCTCGCTCTGTGACCGGCCCTGTTTCGCCCCAGCAACAACAGCTTCTTGCATTCTTTTACTTGTATTTCGATGTCCAACAGTTCGAACCATGACTTGAAACAAAATTTTTATGAATGAAGTTCGGGAAACAAAAAAAAATCAACTAAAAAAATCATGGAGAAAAACTGAAAAATGGAAGATATACCAATTTCGGTGTATTTCCTGGAGATAAATAATAAATCACTCAAAACGACGTCCGGTACGGTACAGACACCCAAAAAAACTTCTGTGAAAATTTGAGCTTTGAATTTTATCTTTGAAAAAAGTTATTTTCAAAAACCCTATATATTATAACATTTTGGCCGGTACTGTACATTACCCAGCTCACTTGACCAACAAAGTCGAAAACAAGAAGTAAATGAAATCATACTCCTATTACTCAGACCTGATTCTTCCTGAGATGAAAATGTTTCCCAGATTTCCCGGCTTCAAAAACGTTGAGGACGCTCGCTCCAACTACTGTTTTTTTTTCAATACTAGCTTTAAAAAATCTCATCTTTTTGAAACGGAAGCCTGTAACAAGAGAGTTTGCTGAGAAAAGTGTAAAATCGAATAAATTTGACATTTATCGAACAGACATGACATTTAGAATTTGCTTCAAGTTTCTGGAATCCGCACTTCAAAAAAGACGTCGAAGAAATAGAGAAAGTTCTCAGGTCTTTCACGAGAATCGTATTCGCTCGCTGCTTTCCTAACTGTAGCTATCCTCACGGAAATACATCTTATAAAAGTAGACTCTCTAAGCTAGGTCTCATGTCTTTAGAAGAGAGACGAGTATATATGGATTTGACCATGGCATGGAAAATAATCAATGACAAAACCATCATTAAGAAACAACATTTTTTCCAAAGAACCAAAGAAACGCGAACTAATTCTCACGGAGTTTCAATAGAAGTAACGAAGAATAGTGCTAGGTACAATTCATTTAGTCTGAGAGTAGCCCGTTGGTTTTCTCGTGTACCAGAAATGCTTGACATAACTTCTTTCAAAATGTTCGTAGAACTGCTTAAAAATAATAATGTGATGAAAAACCTTGCCATTACGAACAAAGTTGACTGATTACAGCCTTTTGCGATTTTTGAACAACAGACGACGCAACAGCAATAGTTTTCACTCTTGAAATGAAATCTCGCTTCTGTTCATCATACGTTTATCCAAAGTCGAGATCTCGAAGTTCTTCACGGAGACATATATTTCCAATCATCATCGAAGATACCCTTGTTCATCCTACCCAAAAAGTCAAAACCATCAATTATTAATTCTTTGCCAAGGGCAGCCGATGGGAACCGGGGGACTTGGTCGGTGAGGAGCAGCTCCTCCACTGCTGATGCCTACTCAGTCAAACCAAGTACCGCTCAAGGTAGCCGCTCTCAAATCACTCGTCAAAGCTATCCTTCTGTACTCCTCCCGATCCAATCACGGCCTGTTCCACCGCTATCAAAAAACTCAAACACGTGGATTCGTCACCCGCATGTTCTCTCATCGATCTTGAACTCTGGAAACCGTTGGGCACCCAAGGCTCCCTAGCTCCCAAACTACCCTACAATTGCATTTTTCGAAATGTAGATAAAATATATATTTATGCAAATAATTTCTAAATTTTTAAAAATCCCAAAAAAAAACCACAACGGAAAAATTGAGTCAAGGTTTGCGAACAACGCGAACAACTAAATGTCGAGGCCCTGGTGTGGTTTCCTCCGTATGATTTTCCGGTGAAAATAATGTCCCGTTATGTTTTAAAAAAAACACAAAAAGGTTTAGATGCGACGCAGAGTTCGGCACGAAGCCAAATACACTACTTTCAACAAACCGATCTCCCATCTAAGCTGCCATGGTATCTTTATCTTCAAATTTCACCTGAGCCTCAGCGAATTTTGATTTTCAAAAAAGTTTTTTCTAAATAATGTCTACGCCTCTTACTTATGTCAAGTTAAATCCGAAACATGAGAAAAGGTAGTTAGAATGTGGAATCAAGCAGTAAATTCTACCAACTGAAATGTGCTTTTGTCATGTCAAGCTTACATCTTGGCATTCAAGAAACTAAAAAGAAATTTCTTGACGTCAGGTTTTCGATTAATCTTATGTCAGTAATTAAGTCCCTCTAACGTTTTCATGACTTTCATTTTAAAAAAAAAAGCTCGGAGAAGTGAACAATCGGGGAAGAAAAAGAAAAAAGAGAAGAAGAAAAATAGTAAAGAAGAACAGAGAGTAAGAAAACGGGAAAAGAGGAAACTCAAGACAAAGAATGCAGTTTTCCCCTACAAAAAACACCGGATCAGTTTGTGACGGAGTTGACGTGACGTGACGAAGAATCTAAAATTGAGCAATCTAGAAAAAAGTAAATTGAGTTGTAATACAAGAAGGTCACTTTTTGGCATTAGAAATTTTAGAAACCGACGTTTGAAATTAGTTTAACTGCTGCTGAAATTTACCTCACGTCGTGGGATTCAGAACGTCTCTCCTGAAATTAATTCAGAAATAGATTTTGAGACATGTACAGACGAGTCTTTTGTTGCTTTGAAACGTTTGATACAGTGCACTTTTGAAAATTAATTCTTATACTCTTCATTTTTCTAGATAATCTTCATTCATACAGTACCGCTCAAAATGTTATCATATTTTGAAAAATTGAACATAACATTTTTCAAAAAAAACGAATGAAGCTCAAATTTTCAGGTATTGGCCAATTTCACATGTTTCGAGAGTTAGAACGACTTTGGAAATGCTTTATTAAGTTCATTGGTGAAAAAAAAATAAAATAGCAAAAGTGCTTATAGAGATGTTAAATTTTTTCGAAGTAATAAAACCAATATTCTAGTACATAATTGGTGACCTATCCTTTCGAGTCAATGACTGCCAGACGTCGCCGACAGTCAAACATGGCGGTGGTTCTGTGATGGTCTGAGGCTTTTTTTCCGCCAGCGGCATGGTCCACAGATACGTATTGTTGGAACTCTCGATCGTTACAGCTTTGAGAACATAATGGAAAGCACTATGCGCCCTTAGGACCTCTCTCTCTCTCTCTCTCTTTGGTCGTGGGTTAACCTTTCAACAAGATAACTACCCGAAACATCGATCTCAGCATGTTCAGAACTGGTTTCTTCGTCGGTATGTGGATGTGTTGGACTGGCCGAGCCAGTCTCCAAATTTGAGCATCATTGAAACGTTTACGGATCATTTGCAATTAAAATTGGCGGGAAAAACATGCAGAATTGGTGATGA
Organism: Allodiplogaster pararmata; assembly: GCA_964056735.1. Lineage (NCBI taxonomy): Eukaryota > Metazoa > Nematoda > Chromadorea > Rhabditida > Diplogasteridae > Allodiplogaster > Allodiplogaster pararmata. The sequence continues at coordinate 20,954,818 of OZ057405.1, forward strand.
AAAGTTAAAGCTGCTAGAGGAGGAATGGAAGGCGATTCCGCAGGCAACCATTGACTCTTTGATTGATTCTATGCCTCGTAGATGTCAGGCAGTCATTGACTCAAAAGGATAGGTCACCAAATACTAGAATATTGGTTTTATTATTTCAAAGAAACTGAACATCTCTATAAGCACTTTTTGCTATTTTAAATTTTTTTTCCTACCAATGAACTTAATAAAGCATTTCCAAAGTTGTTCTATCTCTCGAAACATGTGAATTTGGCTTGTAAGAATAATTGAAAATTTGAGCTTCATTCGTTTTTGTTGAAAATTGTTATGTTCAATAATTCAATATATGATAACATTTTGAGCGGTACTGTAAGAATGAAGATTATCTAGAAAACTGGAGAGTAGAAGAATTAATTTTCAAAAGTGCACTATATCAAACGTTTCAAGCAACAAAAGAATAGTCTGTACATGTCTCAAAATCTATTTCTGAATTAATTTCAGGAGAGACGTTCTGAATCCCACGAAGTGAGGTAAATTTCAGCAGCAGTTAAACTAATTTCAAACGTCGGTTTCTAAAATTTAAAATTTAAAAAAGTGACCCTCTTGTGTTACAACTCAATTTACTTTTTTCTAGATTGCTCAATTTTAGATTCTTCGTCACGTCACGTCAACTCCGTCACAAACTGATCCGGTGTTTTTTGTAGGGGAAAACTGCATTCTTCGTCTTGAGTTTCCTCTTTTCCCGTTTTCTTACTCTCTGTTCTTCTTTACTATTTTTCTTCTTCTCTTTTTTCTTTTTCTTCCCCGATTGTTCACTTCTCCGAGCTTTTTTTAAAAATGAAAATCATGAAAACGTTAGAGGGACTTAATTACTGATATAAGATTAATCGAAAACCTCTAGATTTTTTTTTTTTCCTTTCAAGGCTAGTTTTTTCTTCGTTTTAAGGAAATGTAGGGATTAATTGAGGTTTTCTGCCCTTTCTAGCGTTTTTATTCAAAGCTTAAGGTCTGCTTTATTGATAATCATTCGGCATCCCTGAATGTCTTAAGGTATTCGACTGCTTTTTGTCATATTAGATCGTTCATGGCACGAACACTTTATTTAATCGGTCAAATTATAATATATTCTTCAGACAGCAGAAACAGAAAAAATTTATGAAATTTTTTTTTATTCGTTCTTGTCGTAAGATTTTCTTTATTCTCATAAATTCAATAGTTTATTTCTGATTATCATCAAAACCGTATCGCCGATACATTATGAACTTTTTGTTTGAAAAAAACTATCGACGACATGAAACCTTGCCTCGGAAAGTATTCAAAGACTGACGATTGAGGAAGTGCGTGGTCGGACAGCCACCAAGATGTAAGCTTGACATGACAAAAGCACAGTTCAGTTGGTAGAATTTACTGCTTGATTCCACATTCTAACTACCTTTTCTCATGTTTCGGATTTAACTTGACATAAGTAAGAGGCGTAGACATTATTTAGTTTTTCGAAAAAAACTTTTTTGAACATCAAAATTCGCTGAGGCTCAGGTGAAATTTGAAGATAAAGTTTGTTGAAAGTAGTGTATTTGGCTTCGTGCCGAACTCTGCGTCGCATCTAAACCTTTTTGTGTTTTTTTTAAAAACATAACGGGAAATTATTTTCACCGGAAAATCTTACGGAGGAAACCACACCAGTGCCTCGACATTTAGTTGTTCGCGTTGTTCGCAAACCTTGACTAAATTTTTCCGTTGTGGTTTTTTTTGTTGGGATTTTTAAAAATGTAGAAATTATATGCATAAATGTCGAATTTATTCGATTTTACACTTTTCTCAGCAAACTCTCTTGTTACACTTTAAAAGTGAGAATAGTAATACTTGTGTGCGGAATGATTTGAAATACTTTTAAAGTATATAGTTCCATTCTCATACTTCGAAAGTATGACCATTCATACTATTTTTTGTGTGTATTTGAGATAAAAAAGATTACAAAACATGCTCACGGCTTTTGAGAAGGTTAACGAGTATTAAAAAACTTGAGAAGTTATTTCGATGACTCATGTTTACAAATAAAGAAACTAAAATGAACATAGGACTTTCAGTAGGAAAAGTCAGCTGCCATATTGAGTATAGTTGGACTACCAATTAAAAAAGTTGAGACTAATGTCAAAAGGCTATTCTATAAAACTGCATTAACGAAGAAGCGTTCTTTTACGACAATCAAATTATCTTCATATTCTCCACTAAATTAAACCTTCGATTACTTACACTTCAACGTTATTCGACTTGCTCGATCCGCTACCGGTAATTCTACTCACAAAAAAGAGCATAACTATTGGGAAGTATGCTAAAAAGGATAACGGCTATTCATGAATAAAAATACTTCGAAAGTATTCCTGGCAGCGACAATGCGATATCCCTTCAACAATATCATGCTAATTTGAATTTTTTAAATACAATACTTGTGAAAGTATGCCTGATTGTAAAAATCAAAAGCGTGACACGAAGTAACGTTAAAACTCAAGTACTGTATCAAAAAACTCTTATTTTACAAAGTTGACACCGTTGAACTTTCACCTGTGTCATGCATGGGATCACACTCATGCTTTTTATGGTGGAATTTTACTTTATACATTTTGCTTTTTTAATATCGAAAAGTATTTTAACAGTGCAGTTCGCTTATGCTTAGTAAAATTTCACGCTAACGAGGCCGTATAAAAGAATTAGTCACAGTTTTTTATGTTCTGCGAACTATATAAAAAATGTTAATCCGTTTGAATTCGTTCTTGCTGTTGTTGAGATTCACTCAGGAGACCATTATTTGAAGAAATTAAGTTAAGAACTTGATCACTTGCTCATCTTGTTTTCTCTTCTTTTACGTAAACTCAAAAAGAAAGGATCGCTCTCAAAATTATTTCGCCAGTTCTTTGTTAATTTATGACGAAGTAGATTTCCAAAAAATTTCATGCTTGGTACATAGAAGGTAAAAATGTATTTGTTGTGCTGACTCTAATTTTGTTATTATAATAACAAATTTGTTATATATTACAATGTTTGCTGGTTGATTGTGATTATAACATTGTTTGCTGTTAATAAATATAAATTTATTGATTCAATCATTAAAAAATTTGACTCCAGAAAAAAAAAAAAAAAATACTATCGACACAAAAATCAAGGAAAAAAAGAAACGGCTTACTTCAAAGTATGGCCTGCAATACTTTGATTCCATGAAAAAACATGTTTTCGAAGTATGAAAGACAATACTTTGAGAAAGTATTCCTCGGAATACTTTCAAACGTATCGTTACGCATCCCATGCATTGCTGGTATGAATTTTCATGTAAAATTTTTTGTGAGTAAGCTCCTCCCACCAACTCCTTCTTCGGTCATCCAGTGAGTAAGCTCCTCCCATCAACTCCTTCTTCGGTCATCCAGAGTAAGCTCCTCCCATCAACTCCTTCTTCGGTCATCCAGAGTAAGCTCCTCCCATCAACTCCTTCTTCGGTCATCCAGTTTTGATAAGATTTGATTTGATGTTTCGAGCCGTTTTTACTTCATCTCTTTGGAAAATATCAAACAAGTTCTGTAAGTTTGAAACTGAAAATTTAGAACTTTTGATGCAAAGTTTTCTGGTGAATTTTGAATAGTTTTAAAAAACCTATAAATGCTCAAGTTTATCGCTTCTACGTATGTGCAATTGTGATAAAGAAGCAGATATCGGAGCTTAGTCAAGCTGGTTGAAGCTTGAAATTGATTATTCTTCGACAGAACTTTGCTGTATTGTTTGACATGACTGGTATAAATGAAAGGGAAAACTAAGAAAGAAGAGACGAGAGTTTAGGGAGAAGGAAGGAGGGAAGAGAGGGGAGGGATGAGAGAAGAGAGAGGAGGGAGGAAAGAAATGGTAAGAGAGAGGAGAGAGAAGGGAGGAGGAAGGAAGGAGGAGAAAAGAGGGGGAGGAAGGAGAGGAGGGAGGAGAGGGGAAGCAGGAAGGAGAGAAGAAGGACAAGGGAGAAGGGAGGAAGGAGAAGAGAGGAGAGAACAGAGAGAGGTGAATTTCAGGGGATTTGGACAGCATTATTTTACATGTCTGTTCGCTGATTATTCGCAAAAAGTTATAATGTTTAACTCTCGAGTAAAAAAATTAAATACTCTTAATCAGCTACCTCCTGGCTACCTCACAATCAGCTAAAATACAATCATAACTCCTGGCTACCAAAAGAACAAGGCATATAATGGTGACGCGCTTGAACTCCCAGTTTGAGATATGAGAGATAGCAGGGTTTGTTTCCGCCCAGTAAACTAGCTATACATACACCTGGAAATAGCTAAAAAGTTTCCGAAAAAAGAAATTAAATGTACGTCAATTTTACATCTACCCAACAAAAAACTCCAACTACTATAGTGAAGCTTCATTTTATTCATGAAAAGTGACCAATAAAAAAACGTCAACTTCTCTTAGTGAGAAGTCAACCTAATTTCGGGACTCGTCAGCCTGAAAAGATGACACGTCAATCTAATACGCTGTTGAACATTTTTAAAAAAAAATTGCCTTAAAAAATCCACAAAAAAAAGTCGACAAAAATCAAGAAAAATTCAAAACTTAAACCTAATTTTTAAGTGTGTTTTTAACCAATTTTGGTTGCCTTTCATCCTAAACAATTAGAATATCATACAATTCATGTGTTTTTTTTAAATATTCAATATTCAAACGAACATTTTGCAGTGAACTCAAAGAAAGCTCTAGTTAATTAAATGAAGTTTTTCTCCATTTTTATGTTAATTTTCATTTTCTGTTTCTATTCCTAAAAAGATGTTCACTTGAAATTTCTAAAACTTATTCTTGGAATAATGAAAACTTTGATTTTGAATAAAACTCGCATTTATTGGTTTTATGATAATTTGTTAAAATGGTGATAAATTTTAGGAAAAGTGAAGTTTAGGCCCCCACTTTACTTCTCCCCCCCCCCCGTGGTAGAAGAGGTCCCCTTCATAGTAAAACGGTCCAAAATGGGGATCGAAAAGTAAAGGACCAAAATGGGGTGGGACTGAAGTAAATTGAATTTTGACCCCCCCCCCCGCCCACCATACAAAACGGAGTATTGAAATAAATACCCGGACCTTATTTTACTTTTAGTCCCCCACTGACTAACATTTCTCCAGTAAAATGTTTGGTTGAATTTTAACCACCCCCCCCCCCCTCAAGGGGGTTAAAATTCAATGACGGAGGACCAAAATTCAATTACGGGGGGTTAAAACTCAATGCCAGGGGGTTGAAATTCAATGCCGGTGGGTGGAAATTCATTGACGGGGGGGGGCTAAAATTCCAGGCCGGGGGGAGGGTTCAAATCAAATGATGTCTCCTCAGTGAGGGCCTAAACTTCAATATAGTCCCCCGTCATCAAATTTTAGTCTCCAGTCATTAAATTTTAGTCCCCCGTCATTGAATTTTAGTCCCCCGTCTTTTAATTTTAGCGCCCCCCCCCCCATCAGTGAATTTTAACTCCCCTTGAGGGGGGGTTAAATTTTTTTTAAAAACATAAAGTAAACAAAACATATGTTTCATTCCTCCAATCTATTACTAAAACGACAAAAAAAGCATAAAATTGACGAGCAATGCGGTGGACAAAACTTGAACAAGTTTTATGAGGACATGATGACCAAATTTGCAAATCCGGCTACAGACCGGTTTCCCCTTTTAAAGACAGAACTCCGAAAGGAGTAGCAAGGATTTGGAAGGTTTCAACGTTGATAGTAAATTTAAGGGTGAGCTTTGACTATTTGATAATTTTCTCCTATCTATACTTTCGGATAAACCTCAGGATAAATCAAAGATACGCGCAGTACCCTCACTAACGTACAAATTAGCTGTCGTTGCCTTTTCACTCAAAGCAGTTATAATGATCATATTGTTTTTTTATGCTGATAGGAGACAAAAATGCTTCAAATGCTAATATACTCGCTCTTTAGACCAATTCCCGAGAGAGAGAGAGAGAGATAGAGAGAGAGAGAGAGAGAGAGAGAGAGAGAGAGAGAGAGAGAGAGAGAGAGAGAGAGAGAGAGAGATAACATACAAAACGTCACAAACAATACAAACAAAGTAGTAAACATTTTACAAAAAATTTTACATTACAAAACTTTTACATTACAAAAAAAAACGAAAACATTTTACATTCACTTGAAAGCTTCGAGGCAGCTTCCCCGCCAAAAAGCCATTCCCGAACCTGCCAATCTCATTCTCTCTCTCTCTCTCACACACGCGTTCGCGCTCAAAAACAAGTCAATTAAGGAGCCAGTAGAGGGAGAGAATTAGAGAGAGAAATAGCAGATAGCCAGTAGAGACAGCGAGACAGTAGTAGCAGAAAGCCAGTAGACAGCCGCAAGACAGCATTAGAGAGAGAAATAGCAGATGAGGGGGCTTGTTCTACAACATACTTTCTTACAGTGCAATTGCTCTCAGGCGGGGGACTAAAATTCAACTTACCCTAAAAAATTTAAAAATTAGAACGGTGCCTTTAAATTTCTCTTTCAGCACTTTAAGCTTTCTTTGTTAAAATTCTTCGAAGCTTTCTTGCTAATACTTTCTGTATCACTCTCACTTTTATCTCTCGCACTCGATCTCTCTCTATCTAAAACTCTATTTTGACAAAGTTGTAAATTTTCAAACACGACGGGGAGTGTTCTAACTGCCAGAAAGGAGAAGTTTCACTAATACCCTGCAAACTTGGTAATCAGAATAAGCTTATAATCATAAACAGATAAGGTCGTTCTCACCGAAGGAGGAGTTTGCGATTAGCTTGAGCATTATCTCTTATCAAGGTAGAAATCTGGAAAACTGCGTAATGTATAGGCGAATCATATAAAAGCATAGGTGGAAAGTTACTAAGCACAGATCTCTTCTCCAATTCCATCCCTTCCAACTCATTCTTCTGGTTAAACGTTAATCTTATTTATTTTATTTCATTTTTTTTATACAAAAGTTGCATCTACTCAAATTGTTAAGAAACAAACAGAGCGTTACATCGGATACTATTCCTCTTCTTTTTCTCTAACCTGTTTCAACTCCCTTTCTCACTTTTTTTTTCTTTCCTGTCTTCTCTCTCTCTATCCCTCACTCTTCCACCATTTCGAATTAGGTTAAAATGCTTTCTTAGCACTTTTCTTGCACTCTCATTCCTACTTTTTTATCGTGATATTATACACTTCATGTGTTTGTTTTGTCTTTTGTAATTTTATCAACATTTTAATTATTAATCCCTCGAAGATAACCTATGCATATTAAGTCAATATCTATAAATACAATACTTATATGACGCTGTTTATCTCTATAACTTTAGTTAAAATAGTTCCGTAAAAATTACCGAAGTTGAAAAGATCAAGAGAATATGTTCGCGGTTTGGAAAGTTATGTTCAAAAAAATATTTTTAAAAAAGATTTTTGCACTGTACTGTATAAATGTATTTTTGTCCAATATCTTCCGCAATACATGCAATCCTAGGCCTGAACCACAACAGTGACACAGCTACCGAATCAACATGAATGTGTCTCGATACGCTTTCGTAATTTGTTTTATAGCTCAACCAGTTTGCGCTAGTTCCAGTTACTATCGTAGAAATTTTTCGTTAAAAAATTAGAGATTGGATCATTCTGTCTTCAAACTTGCTAGCTTCTTATTCCTATATCATGCTGTCCTTATAAAGGCGAATAGATAATATTTATTAAAAATAGATAATATTTTTCACATTTATTAAAAAACCTTATTGTAATTCAAGTTCCCCTATTTTAACCTATGTACGTGTTTTTCGTGTATTCAACTGAAATAATAATATAAAAAAAGTATTGTCTGTATCGAAAGTTTTGTAAGTTTTCTAGATTTTTTTATATTTTGATTTGAAAAAACATCGAATAACCGAGTAGGGCCTGGAAGGTGCGAGAATGTTCTAGAACCTTCTCTAAGGAGGTTATAAATATCCCCTACTGTGCGAAAGGCATCCAGTAATGAAGATTTAACTCGAGCTCAACTCCGACTCTTGCTTTACTATGAGTGGGCACGCCACGCCTCTGCAGCCGAAGCAGCCCGGAATATCACGGATGTATTCGGCGAAGACACGGTGAAAGAGTGGACGGTCCGGCCCGTTGCTTGTTCACCCGCTTTGGGCAAGTAAAATGGATCTCGAAGATGAAGGCAGGGAAGGCCGTCCACCGGCATTGGAAGATGATGCTCTACGAGCCGCTGTGCAATAGGAACCAAAAGCGACACCGCGCAGTTTGGAGAAGAAGCTGGGCTGTGGCCACACAACAATCGAACGCCACCTCCAGCAACTCGGCTACCGTAAGGTACTGTCAAGATGGATTCCACATGTTTTTACCGACGCTCAGAAGGGAACCCGTCTGACCATCTGCCAATCGCTACTCTCTCGGCCGAATCGGACTGACCTTCTGCAAGATATTGTGAATGGAGACGAATCATGGGTCCTCTACCACAACGATACTCACCATGCCGTCTGGCTCCCCCCTGGCGAAAAGCCGCCAATCCAACCCAAACCCGACTATCATCAGAGGAAGATTATCCTGTGCTGCTTTTGGGATGCGCTAGGGATGCTCTACTACGACCTCATCCAGCAAGGCAACACTGTTCCAGCTTCCGTATACATGAGTCAACTGGGTGCCCTGGCCCAAGCAGTTCGAGAGAAGCTCAGGACAAGGGCAAAAGTCGTCCTCCTGCACGACAACGCCAGACTACATGTGGTCAAGTCCACCCAGAAGAAGCTGGAGGAGCTGGCATGGGAAACCCTTTCCCATCCACCCTACTCTCCTGACCTCGCACCCTCCGACTATCATCTTTTCCGTCCTCTGAAGGTTGCCCTTAAAGACAAAATGTTCGCGAACTTCGAAGAACTCAAAAGGGCATTGGACGACTTCTTCAATTCGCGCCCAGTGGAATTCTGGAGGAAAGGAATCGAAACCCTTCCTTTCCGATAGACGAATCTTGTGACTAAGAATGGTGATTATATTGTTGACTGAGCTTATAAATGAATAAATAAAAAAAACACTGAAATTTTACAAAACTTTCGGGACAGCCTAATAACCGTTGGTTTAGTAAATGTAACAAGATAAGAGTGTGATGAGTCGCGCATTCATTACACTGTCATGCAAAAAAAATTGCCGATTTAACCGACTCGGATTTGAGAAGAAAAAATGTTTTAGGTATAAACCCGCGATTGAGGTTGCCAATGGAAGCAATAATGATTCCGTGGACCATCATTCTACTTTACATCAAGGGCGTCGACGCGTGTATACCAATGGAGCCAGGCGCGAGTTAGTCGAAGAAAAAAGTTGTGAAATTTTGCAGTCCGGCTGACTCGGCTCAATCGTCTCAATAGCTGAAAACAATTTGAATATCTTTCATTTTTGATCATCATTTTTAAGTCCTGTAGTGTAGGGGTGAAGGAGCTAGAGTGTCAATCATTCGACAAGGGTTCGGATGCGCTGATGATAAATTATTTTGGAAACATTTCGTATGCTGTTAAATTCATGTTTTCTATTTTTTTATTGTTTATCACGCTCACGCACTCCCCTCTATATTTTTTACATTAAATTTCATTTTACATCAAAAAAATAAATTTTGTATTAAAAAAACGCTTAGGCTTAGTAAAAGTTTACGTTAATGAGGCCGTACGGCTTAGGCTAACGAGACCGTATCAGAAAAACTTGTCAGAAAATTGTTTTAAAAAAGTTTAAAAGAAAGACGAAAAAGATTAACAATAAAGAGTATTAACTTTTTTGAAAAAGACGGCACTTTTTGCGTTCAACCACCCCCCCCTAGCAGAGGTTCAATGGGTCAGATGAGAGTGGAATTTTTTTTAACGGTCTCTTTAGCCTAAGCCGTATGGCCTCGTTAGCGGAAAAATTTTCTAAGCCTAAGTGTTTTTAAATTTAAAAATTGTTTTTAATGTAAAACTTAATGTAAAAATATTTTTTTGTAATTTTAATAAGTCAGACGTATGACCCATTGAACCTCTGGTAGGGGGGTGTGGTTAAACGCAAGAAGTGCCGAAAAGACAATTGTATGACACTTTGAAGAAAAAAAACCGTAACCGTGAGCCGTGAGCCGATTGAAACAAAAAAAAAAACTCTTGCGTAGGTAAGAGAGCAAGAAAAGGGGGCGGGGTAGGGATTAATCACAATACAATACGCTCGCGAAGGGAACTAGCGCATCTCGATTAAATATTCAACCTGGCTTTGGGAAAAATTTACTTTAGGCCCCCACTTCACTTCTGCCCTCTCCGTGGTAGAAGAGGACCCCACTCCCCAGTAAAACGGCCCAAAATGGGGGGTCGAAAAGTAAAAGACCGAAATTGGGTGGGGCTGAAGTAAATTCAATTTTGACTCCCCACCACACAAAACGGGGGGTTGAAGTACATACCCGGACCTTTTTACTTTTATACCCCCGCCGTCCAACACTTCTACAGTAAAATGTCTGATTGAATTTTAACCCCCCCCCCCTCAAGGGGGGATTTAAAATCAAATATGGAGGAGTTAAAATTAAATGGGGGGGGGTGAAAATTAAATTAGGGGGAAGTTAAAAATTTTACATTACAAAAAAAAACGAAAAATTATACATTCACTTGAAGCTTCGAGAAAGCTTCCCCGCCAAAAAGCCATTCTCGAACTTTCTCTCTCTCTCTCTCATGCTCGTTCTCGCTCAAAAACTTCTCAAACTTTCTCTCTCTCTCATGCGCGTTCTCGCTCAAAAACTTCTCAAACTTTCTCTCTCTCTCTCATGCGCGTTCTCGCTCAAAAACTTCTCAAACTTTCTCTATCTCTCTCACATGCGCGTTCTCGCTCATAAACTTCTCAAACTCTCTCTCTCTCTCTCTCTCATGCGCGTTCTCGCTCAAAAACTTCTCAAACTTTCTCTCTCTCTCTCTCATGCGCGTTCTCGCTCAAAAACTTCTTAAACTTTCTCTCTCTCTCTCTCATGCGCGTTCTCGCTCAAAAACGTCTCAAACTTTCTCTCTCTCATGCGCGTTCTCGCTCAAAAACTTCTCAAACTTTCTCTCTCTCTCTCTCATGCGCGTTCTCGCTCAAAAACTTCTCAAACTCTCTCTCTCTCTCTCATGCGCGTTCTCGCTCAAAAACTTCTCAAACTTTCTCTCTCTCTCTCATGTGCGTTCTCGCTCAAAACTTCTCAAACTTTCTCTCTCTCTCATGCGCGTTCTCGCTCAAAAACTTCTCAAACTTTCTCTCTCTCTCTCTCTCTCTCTCTCTCTCTCTATCTCTCTTATGCTCGTTCTCGCTCAAAAACTTCTCAAACTTTCTCTCTCTCTCATGCGCGTTCTCGCTCAAAAACTTCTCAAACTCTCTCTCACGCGTTCGGGCTCAAAACAAGGCACATCAGTAGAGAGAGAAAGAGCAGATAGTCAGTAGAGACCGCTGTCAGTAGTACAGAGAGAGAAATAGCAGAAGTGGGGACCTGTTCTACTACATGCTTTCTTAAAGTGCAATTGCTTTCAAATGGGGACCTGAAATTCAATTTACCCCTGGTTTTTTTATCAGATAGAAAAAGTGAATCAAATAAATTGCGGGAAAATCAGTGTTTTTCTGTGTTCACTCTGGATACGGTGCAAGCACGCTTTGAAAAGCTTAAAACTTCTGGAGAACCAAAGAGTTATAGTCCCGTAATTTCATGACATAAATAGAGACCGCTGCACCATGAAAAAAATTTCGAAAAAACAAAAAATACTCATTTTTTCCGATGTGAAAGGGCTTCACAAGGAATAAAAAATGTAATTTGTGAAATTTTGCAGTACGCGCTGGCTCGGCTGGCTACATTTAGGTTCATCACTACTTTTTTGTCCATTTCTATTATGAGCGGAGCTGGGCAAAAAAAGTCAAAAAAATCAAAAAGTTGTTTTTCTGTGCTTGAAAAAAGGTTTATAATCAAAAACAGAACTCATTCCTCTTACTATAAGTTGTATAGGGCGGCTCAACACTAAAAGTATACCAAGTACACAAGGATAGCTATTGTATGTATTCAGTCAACTTTGGAGCACGGACCTTAGACTCATTAATGGGGGCCAATGAGGGTGAGGTTCTGATTCAAGAAAAACAGCTCAGAAAAGTTGGACGGGGAAAGACATTTACGATAATCCGTCATAATCCGTAGAGAATTAGAATCGATCGGGTCAATTAATTATGGGCATGAATTATTGGTCCACCATTTAAAAAAAAAAACCAAATAAAATAGTAACGTCCACCAAATAAAATAGTAACGTCCACCAAATAAAATAGTAACGCCCACCTAATAAAATAGTAACGTCCACCAAATAAAGTAGTAACGTCCACCAAATAAAAATACTAACGTCCACCAAATTTTGTGGGCACGTCCACCAAAATTTTTTTCTTATGTACTTCACCACGGCATGTATTTCTCACCTGACACTAACCTGTATGGTTATTTCCACCAAATTAAAAGTCCACCAATTTTTTCGTGAAATTCACCACGGCATTTTTTTCTCACCTGACACCAAAGGTTACTTTTTCTGCTCTCTGAGTGAGTTGTTTTTGATGGTTTTTTGTAGTGGAGATAATTTTCGCGGGAGTAAAGTTTTTTATGAGTGTTTTTTGTTGTTGAATGTTTTCTTTAAGTCATTCTGTTGAATGTTTTGTTTCAGATATAATTTAAAAATAGGCACTTCTGCAGTTTGAGTGGCAGTGCTCGTGGGCTTTAAACGCTTCGGTTTCGAAAAATTTCTTCATAGGATATCATTTTGAGCATCAGGGACTTTAGTTCTTGAAAAAAAATTTGTAAAAAATTTTTTTCAGAAAAAACAACAAAATTTCCAGAAAAAAATTCTTTTTTTCTTTAGTGTGGTTTATATCTGTATACAAATTTATAAATTCATCTATAATAGCTAAAAAAGGTTTCAAAAATTAAAAAATAACCTGGTGCAACTGCAAAAAATTATTTTTACAAAACGCTTAGGCTTAGGAAAAAGTTGGCTCTAATCTACTTTAGCCGTCCACAGATTTTTTTCTCAGAAAGATTTTAATCTTGAAAACTACCTTCCCCCTTTCTCCTTAGGGCCCTTCTTCCTCCCTTTAGGGCTTTGGGTGTGACTGAAACTGCAGTTAAGCCTAAAAAATTTTTTTGTACGAAAATGAAAAATTTTTTTGCAAGAACCAGAGTGCTCAAAATGAACATCTATGAAGAAAAAAATTGAAACCAAAGCGTTTAAAGCCCACGAGCGCTGCCACTTAAACTGCAGAAGTGCCTATTTTTAAATTATATCTGAAACAAAACATTCAACAGAATGACCTAAAAAAACATTCAACAACAAAAAAACAATCATAAAAAACTTTACTCCCGCAAAAATTACCTCCACTACAAAAAAAAAACATCAAAAACAACTCACTGAGAGAGCAGAAAAAGTAACCTTTGGTGTCAGGTGAGAAAAAATGCCGTGGTGAATTTCACGAAAAAAAACTGGTGGATTTTTAATTTGGTGGAAAAAACCATACAGGTTGGTTTCAGGTGAGAAAAAAATGCCGTGGTGAAGTTGACAAGAAAAAACATTTGGTGGACGTGCCCACAAAATGCGGTGGACGTTAGTATTTTATTTGGTGGACGTTACTATTTTATTTGGTGGACGTAACTATTTTATTTGGTGGACATTACTATTTTATTTGGTGGACGTTACTATTTTATTTGGTGACACTTCTATTTAAATGGTGGACCAATAATTCATGCCTGTATTATTTATTAGCACGCAGGCGCTAAAACTCTGTTTGTAAAAAGAACTGAAACATGTGCCAGGCAGGCAACACCAAAACCACCGCAAAAACTCTATTTTGCCCTTTTTGTGTTTTTTTTTGGTTTGCTGTCGAAATTTTTTTCGAAACTTCGAAAAAAAACTCTTGTCATACTTTTTTTTCGCAATGTCGAAAAAAAAAGTTTTTTCAACATTTTGTTTTTCGAATTTTCGAAAACAAATTTTCGACTATTTCGTTTTTCGACTTCTCGAAAAAAAGTTTTTTTCCGAAAATTTTCGAAAAACCCAGAAAAAGAAAAATTAACAGCCCTGGTCCGAACCCTCACCGAACTATTCACACTATAGCTTCTTCAGCCCCCACACTACATTACCTGTTAGAAATTATGAACAAAAGTAACCATATCCCAATTTTTTTCAGTCGATTCAGCCCGACTGCAAAATTTCAAAACTCTTTTTT
>OZ057405.1:20969221-21031013 GCA_964056735.1 Allodiplogaster pararmata
TCAAAACTCTTTTTTGAAAAATTTTGAAAAATTTTTGACTGCGAACACGGTCTGAAGATTCATTTGTTCAGCTACAGCAATTTGTCTGAGGCTCACTGGTGACACTGTATATGGTGACACGCTGCCCGCTGTTGCGAATAGAGTCGCAACGCTGCCTACGAGGACCAATTCCATGGTTAACCCGTGTCATACTTTGATTTGAAAAAAAAGCTTCGCTGGAGGTCTAAAAAATTTGGGGAAAGTTTTACTTTAGGGACCAACCTAACTTTGGCCCCCCGTGGTAGAAGAGGGACCCGGATCCACGACTTTTGCTACCACGACATTTGCTACCACGACACTTGCTTCCCGACATTTGCTACCACGACATTTGCTAGCTGCGACATTTGCTACCGCGACATTTGCTACCCACGACATTTGCTACCGCGACATTTGCTACCACGACACTTGCTTCCCGACATTTGCTACCACGACATTTGCTACCTGCAACATTTGCTACCACGACATTTGCTACCCACGACATTTGCTACCGCGACATTTGCTACCCACGACATTTGCTACCGCGACATTTGCTACCCACGACATTTGCTACCATGACATTTGCTACTCACGACATTTGCTACCCACGAAATTTGCTACCGCGACATTTGCTACCTTTGCTTTTAGCTTGTTTTCTTTACATTTAATTGTTCCGTTTGTAGTTTTTTTGTAATTATATATTATTTAAGCTTCTTTTTCACATTTAGTGTTCCGTTTGTAGTTTTTTGAATTTTTATTATTTAAGCTTGTTTTCTTTACATTTAATTGTTTCGTTTGTTGTAGTTTTTTTTGAATTTTTATATAATTGAGCTTTTTTTGTTGCATTTACATGTTCCGTTTGTAGTTTTTTTTGTAATTATATATTCTTTAAGCTTCTTTTTTACATTTAGTTGTTTCGTTCGATTGGTACAATAGTCTCACTATTATCGACTCCAAAACAGGAATATTTCCTCTTCGAGGTGGTTCTGAAGGGACCTTTAGGGAGACCCCTGAGTGTTTTCCAATCTTCGTTTAGGAACGGCTACGAAGAAGGTTTGAAGATCTTCTAGACCGAGCCCACGAGACTGTTTCGGGTGATCGACGTCTGCAGTGTTTGGCCGCCCTGCTCAAACCCATTGAACCACACCTGCCCTGTAGTTTACTCAGGCTGTTCAGACCGTATGCCTAAGCCTAAGGCAGGGTTAACAGATTGGAAGATATAGTAACATTGACCCAGAGTAGGGACGCGGAGAATGCTCAAATATCTTTGCCATCTTCTTCATAAAATGAATAAATAAACACTTCATCTACATTAGCCAATAAGCAGCCATTAAATCGTTGGTCTCAGTTATTCATTACAATAATCGCTATTTAAATCTCAATATATTTAAATCTCCCAAACGAAGATTGGAAAGCACTCAGGGGTCTCCCTAAAGGTCCCTTCAGAACCACCTCGAAGAGGGAATATTCCTGTTTTAGAGTCGATAATACTGAGACTATTGTACCAATCGAACGAAACAACTAAATGTAAAAAATAAGCTTAAAGAACATATAATTACAAAAAAACTACAAACTGAACATGTAAATGCAACAAAAAAGCTCAACTATATAAAAAAAATTTTAAAAAAACTACAACAAACGAAACAATTAAATGTAAAGAAAACTTAAGAAAACTTAAGCTTAAATAATAAAACTTCAAAAAACTACAAACGGAACACTAAATGTGAAAAAGAAGCTTAAATAATATATAATTACACAAAAAACTACAAACGGAACAATTAAGTGTAAAGAAAACAAGCTTAAATAATAAAAATACAAAAAACTACAAACGGAACACTAAATGTAAAAAAGAAGCTTAAATAATATATAATAACAAAAAACTACAAACGGAACAATTAAATGTAAAGAAAACAAGCTTAAATAATAAAAAAACACAAAAAAACTACAAACGGAACACTTAAATGTAAAAAAGAAGCTTAAATAATATATAATTACAAAAAACTACAAATGGAACAATTAAATGTAAAGAAAACAAGCTTAAATAATAAAAATACAAAAAAACTACAAACGGAACACTAAATGTGAAAAAGAAGCTTAAATAATATATAATTACAAAAAAACTACAAACGGAACAATTAAATCTTCAAATGCTCATTTGGAACAATTAAATGTTAAAAAAACAAGCCTAAATAATAAAAATACAAAAAAACTACAAACGGAACAATTAAATGTAAAAAATAAGCTTAAATAATATATAATTACAAAAAAACTACAAACGGAACAATTAAATGTAAAGAAAACAAGCTTAAAGCAAAGGTAGCAAATGTCGCGGTAGCAAATGTCGTGGGTAGCAAATGTCGTGGGTAGCAAATGTCGTGGTAACAAATGTCGTGGGTAACAAATGTCGCGGTAGCAAATGTCGTGGGTAGCAAATGTCGCGGTAGCAAATGTCGTGGGTAGCAAATGTCGTGGTAGCAAATGTCGCAGGTAGCAAATGTCGTGGTAGCAAATGTCGGGAAGCAAGTGTCGTGGTAGCAAATGTCGTGGTAGCAAAAGTCGTGATACCGAGGGACCCACTCTTCAGTAAATGACCCAAAAGGGGGGGACCGAAAAGTAAAAGACCAAAATGGGGGGTCCCTAAAGTAAATTTAATTTTGAGTCCCACCACACAAAACGGGACTTGAAGTACATACCCCGGACATTTTTGATTTTAGGGACCCACCGACCAACACTTCTCCAGAAAATTTTTGATGGAATCTCAACTCCCCCCCCCCCCATTTTACTTTAATTCCCCCCTTTTTAACTTTAACTTTCCTCTTTTAATTTTAACTCCCCCCATTTTACTTTAACTCCCCCCCTTTTTAACTTTAACTCCCCCCATTTTACTTTAACTCCCCCATTTTACTTTAACTCCCCCCATTTTACTTTAACTCCCCCCATTTTACTTTAACTCCCACCCATTTTACTTTAACTTTCCTCTTTTAATTTTAACTCCCCCCATTTTACTTTAACTCCCCCCCTTTTTAACTTTAACTCCCCCCATTTTACTTTAACCCCCCATTTTACTTTAACTCCCCCATTTTACTTTAACTCCCCCCATTTTACTTTAACTCCCCCCATTTTACTTTAACACCCCCTCCCCCATTTTACTTTAACTTTCCTCTTTTAATTTTAACTCCCCCCATTTAACTTTAACCCCCCATTTAATTTTAACTCCCCTCCCATTTTACTTTAACTCCCACCCATTTTACTTTAACTTTCCTCTTTTAATTTTAACTCCCCCCATTTTACTTCAACTCCCCCCTTTTTTAACTTTAACTCCCTCCAATTTTACTTTAACTCCCCCATTTTTAATTTTTAATTCAAGTTATCCCAAGCTTATCCCAAGCACGATTTTAAATCGAGTTATCCCATTAAATCGAGTTATCCCAAGCACGGACACGATTTGGAATAGATCACGTATCATAAATTTAAACTGATAGAAAGAATAGAACCGAGAGAGAGAGAGAGAGAGAGAGAGAGAGAGAGAGAGAGAGAGAGAGAGAGAGAGAGAGAGAAATACAATACAAACAAAAACAAAAACAACAAACAATAACAAAAACATTAAAAAAAAAACCAAAAACGAAATCATTTTATATTCACTTAAAAGCTTCGAGATAGCTTTCCCCGCCAAAAAGCCATTCCCGAACTTTCTTTCTCTCTCTCATGCGTTTTCGCGCTCAAAAACTTCTCAAACTCTCTCTCTCTCTCACACGCGTTCGGGATCAGAAACTTCTCAAACTTCCTCTCTCTCATGCGCTTTGTCTCTCACAAACTTCTCAACTTTTCTCTCACATGCGATCGGGATCAAAAACTTCTCAAACTTCCTCTCTCTCTCATGCGCTTTATCTCTCAAAAACTTCTCAACTTTTCTCTCTCTCTCTCATGCGCGTTATCTCTCAAAAACTTCTCTACATTTCTCTCTCACATGCGTTCGGGATCAAAAACTTTCAAACTTCCTCTCTCTCTCATGCGCTTTATCTCTCAAAAACTTCTCAACTTTTCTCTCTCTCATGCAACATCTCTCAAAAACTTCTCAAACTCTCTCTCTCTCTCACACACGCGTTCGGGCTCACAAACAACGCACAACAGTAGAGAGAGAAACAGCAGGTAGTCAGTAGAGGCAGCAGACAACAGTACAGAGAGAGAAATAGCAGAAAACCTGTGTTCTACAACATGTTTTCTTACAGTGCAATTGCTTTCAGGTGGGTCCCTAAAGTTAAATTCACCCAAAATTTGTTATTAAACTAAAAATCATAAAATTATGGTTACTGTTTTGAGGTGTTTGAGTGTCCCGAAACGGCGATACTTGCTACCTTCGACAACGCCGCCATGAGAGTTACCGAAGTTAGTTCCAGTTATTTCACACCACCGTGAGAGTGACAACTGTTCTTTTCCACTATTAGAGACCTCCTTTCGGTCGAATTTGCTGGTTATCTTGCTGCGAAATTTTTTCAGATTCATCTTTACTCGGTATTTAAACAACCTCAAAATACAATTTTCATCTTCTTCTTCTACGCTCTTTTTCATTCAACATATTCACAACAATTGTGTCTTTATTTTTAAAAACAAAAGATTCTTTTTTTTTTCTTACTATCTAACTCTTGCTTCAAGAAACCCGGAAAAAGCCTTGTCTGCAACGTTGGAAGGTGGTCTGAGACAACAAATGGGATGCCGACGAATGAAATATTCACACCATCAGCGAGTAATCCAATCGGATGTGTAAATGGTAGATCATCTTTCGCGTGCATTTTTGCCACACTAGCTCTCGATTGACGCGAAATTCTCCCTTTTGAGTCCGTCTCGATCTAGTCACTCGAAATGAATGTCAGAGCTTTCACAGCTAAAATTGAAAGAGAAATTTTCATTCCTCTACATAAATAGAGCGTTTCATTAGCCATAACTCAGCCTCAACCGGTTTCGAAAACTTGAATGTGAAACTTTAACATACTTGAGCGATCGACCTATTGAAAAATCAAGAGATAGTTTACCTTTTTTTACTTCTAATTTGTGTTTCTTTGAGCTGTTTTTCTGAACTTTTTGAAAACGAAATATGCGCCTGGCGCAATGAAGCCATAGCTTAAAGTAATTTTTTTCAATAACAGTTCTCTCAATTTTTTGGGTTCAGAAAAACAGCTCAAAGAAACACACATTATGTAGAAGTAAAAAAATGTTTTTTTTAACATAAAACTAGTTTTCTTTTAGGTATTTCCACAAGAAGGGTTATACTCAGGTTATACTTACGAAGAGTTTTGAACTTTTTCCAGTGTGAAATTCGCTGTTTTTTAAACAAAAGTATTTGACGAAAAATAAGAAAAAACTGGAAGAGAACTGAACAGAGGTGGAAATAGTTGGAAAGCCTTTAATAACTCCATCAGCAGGCGGAAAAAATTGGAAAATGTTTTTTGTACAATACTCTTTACTACAAAAAACATGAAAGTTTTCGAAACTCACTTTTTAGATTGATATTTCGTTTTTATAGTTACATAACAGAGTTTAAATTGATGGAATCAGGTTTTTTTAAAGTTTAAAACCTTTATAGGGTTTTATTTAATGATATTATCGAAAATAGCTAGACTAAACATGAACTGATGCGAAAATTTTTAGTATTGAGTTCTGAAATTGAAAAGTTGTTTTCAAGTTCCGAAAAGTTGAAAGGTTGTATGGCAAGATAGGAAGAAGATCAGCTTTGAACTCAATCGGCCAATCAGAAAAGTTATGACTAGATAGAAAAAATTTTCAGCTCTTACGGAGTTTTCTTCCCAAGAACACCATCAAACTACCTGTTTAACGTACCCAGTAAAAGTATTTCGTAAAAAAACTTGCTTACATGTCAGATCATGTGAGTAAGAAGAAAAAATTTCACTTGTTTGAAATAATTAGGTTCCAGTGTTATAAAAAAGTATGGGTTTTAGAAAATCTTTTATTTTTGAGACTTTTGTGAGCTTTCACTTTATCACTTTCCCGAAATCAACAAGACTCAGAGTAAGTTCAAGGCGATGCGGGCAACAGCAACAACAATGAAGACAACTGATCAAAAACTGCTTTCAATTTTTTTGGAGAACATGAACAAATTAAAAGATAAAACATGTTTTTCAAACATGAAACCACTATTCCTATTAGTATTTTCTAAGGAAGGTTTATACTCAGGATCAATTACCGATAGAGTAATCACAAAGAGCAAAAGTTGAGCCGAAATGAAGTGCACTGCTCTTACAAAAAAGCAGCCCAATTTTTTGATTTTTTTTAAAAACAGCAATCAGTAATGCAACTTATCACAGTAGTACGATTACATCCACCTAATTCAAGAAAGCTTCAAAACGCCGTAATCTACTAGACTTTACCAAAGATTTTTCTTCAAAAAAAACGATGAGAATGTGAAAACTAAACTGACAGATGAAGGAAAAATTCGATAACCGAACGCGCACAACTGCATGAACAAAAATAAATCTTCTGTTTTTTTCAGTTGTACCAGCTTGTCCGACACTCGTTTTATCTCCAAATCCACTGCCTGCTGCTACGATGAGAGTCGCAGCGGCGCCAATGACAAACACTGCCACGGTTAATCCTGGTCATACTTCAAATTTTCTTCGAAAAATTTCCACTGAAGGTCTAAAAAAATTTGTTATGAAACGGAAAATCATACTAATACAGGTGCTGTTTTAAGGTGTTTTTGTGTCCCAACACGGCGAGACTTGCTACCTTCGACAACGTCATGACAGTTACCGAGGTTAGTTTTAGTCCTTTCACACTACCGTGACAGTGACAACTGTTCTTTTTCTCCATTAGAGACCTCCTTTCGGTCGAATTTGCTGATTATCTTGCTGCGAAATTTTTCCAGATTCATCTTTACTCGATGATCAAACAACTTCAAAATAAAATTTTAATCTTCTTCTACGCTGTTTTTCATTCAACATATTCACAGCAATTGTGTCTTTATTTTTCAAAACAAGAGATTCTTTTTTTACTATCTTACTCTTGCTTTAAGAAGCCTCCAATGACAAGCCTTGTCTGCAATGCTGGAATGTGGTCTGAGACAACAAATGGGATGCCGACGAATACAATCTTCACTCCCTCGAATACTAATCAGATCGGATGTGGTACATTATTCTCGCAGCATTTACTTTCTGGAAAAGTTCCTCAAATACTTAAAATTTTCATTTCTGAGTTTTTTTTTTAGAGCTGTTGTCTGGAAAAAAAAACACATCATAAAAACTTATTACTGCTCGAGCTTGCCTCGAGGGTTTTCTCATATAATTTTTTTTCTCACGAAATTCTCCCGATAAAACAAATAAAAAAATAAGCCATATGATTCCAAGAAACAGAAATAGTAATTTCTTTGTAGCTGAAACATGAATACTTAGAGAAAACTCAAGAGGGTATTGAGTTCTATAGAGATACATTATGCGAAGAAAAGCCCACATAGACTTTAATTAATATGGAATAATACATAATTTGAAATCTCAAACAATTACAATCCACAAGAATAGCGATGAAGCGTCGAATTCTCCGTGACAAAAGTTTGTTTCAATTAATCAACTATCAATGAAAAGATTTCTTCATTTATGTGGCTGCACGCAAAATTTGACACCTCTTTGATTAGAATTATTTAAAATAAAATAAAAATATTATTGGTGGGAAATAAGATTTGATCAGGGGCCGTATGCACGTACCATTTTTGGTGGGAAACAATAGAGAAAATAGAATTATCCTAGAACACTTAACCCGTTCTCTTCGTAATTTCCGACCAAAAAGTGGTACGTGCATATGGCCTCAGATGTGCTTCGGAAAAAAACTTTTAAAAAAGCCAATTCATATGTATTAGGCAAATGACTTCGCGGAGTCTAAGACGTCTGAGTCTAAGAGCATATCTTCTCACAAAGATTTCAACTTTGTTTGGAGTAAGCTGAAATGGATCAAAGTAAACAAAGCAGTACAGTACTATTAACAGACCACTTATTTTTAATATTATGCACGAGAGCCTAGAGTGAAAATTTCTTCATGAGTAGATCAAACCTCGATCTAGCAAAGGTGCCTCATCAAGGACCTGTGAGAAACTGAATGGAGTTACTTTCAATGATTTTTTTCTTCTTTTTTGAGGCGCAACATAGGTGAACTGCGAACTGGCGATGAAACAATTATAGGGCGAGCGACCCTCTCCTTCACTCAAAATGAATATATGAGAGCTTTCACAGCTATAATTGAAAGGGAAATTTTCATTTCTCTACATAAATATAAAGTTTCATTAGCTATAATTCAGCCTCAACTGGTTTAGAGAACTGAAAACTTGAAAGTGAAATTTTAACATACTTGAGCGATCGACCTATTGAAAAATAAAGAGATAGTTCACCTATGAGGCGCAATGAAGCCATAGCTGAAACTAAATGTTCCAATAACAGTTCTCTTAAAGTTTTTGGGGTCAGAAAAACAGCTTAAAGAAACACAAATTAGAAGTTGAAAATTGGTTTTTTTAACATAAAACTAGTTTTCTTTTAGGTATTCCCACAATAAGGGTTATACTCAGGATTTATCACTGATTCAATTACAAACAAGAGTTGAACCAAAATGAACCGCACTTCCCTTTCAAGTGGATATGCAATTTTTTCCATCCTGATCTACAATTAGTGATGCGATCAATAACGACAAGAATATACATTGACCTGATACTGGAAAGCTCCCAGACCAGAAGCTCTCCGATACAACGTTTTTATGTTTTTCATACGCATTACGAAGAGTTTAGAATTTTTTTCCAGTGTGAAAGTCGTTGTTTTTCTAAACAAAAGTATTTCCTTTGATGAAAAAGAAGAAAAAACTGAAAAAGAATTGAACAGAGGTAGAAATAGTTGGAAAGCCTTTCATAACTTCATCATCAGGCGGAAAAATTTGTAAAAATGTTTTCTGCACAATACTCTTTACTACAAAAAAACATGAAAGTTTTCGAAACTCACTTTTTAGATTGAAATTTCGTTGTTATAGTTACATAACAGAGTTTAAATTGATGGAATCAGGTTTTTTTAAGTTTAAAACCTTTACAGGGATTTTATTTAATGATATTATCGAAAATAGCTAGACTAAAAATGAAATTATGCAAAAAGTTTTAGTATTGAGTTCTGAAATTGAAAAGTTGTTTTCAAGTTCTGAAAAGTTGAAAGGTTGTATGGCAAGATAGGAAGAAGATCAGCTTTGAACTCAATTGGCCAATCAGAAAAGTTATGACTAGATAGAAAAAAAACTTTTAGCTCTTACGGAGTTTGGAGATTTTGTAGGACTGTCACAGTTTTGCAAAAACCATTCTTCCCAAGAACACCATCAAACTACCTGTTTATTCTACCTAGTAATAGTGTTTCGTAAGAACTTGCTTACATATCAAATCATGTGAGTAAGAAGTAAAAAATTTCACTTGTTTGGAATAATTAGGTTCCAGTGTTATAAAAAAAATTATGGGTTTTAAAAAATCTTTTGTTTTTGAGACTTTTGTGAGCTTTCACTTTATCACCTTCCCGAAATGAACAAGACTAAGAGTAAGTTCAAGGCGATGCGGGCAACAGCAACAACAATGAAGGAAACTGATCAAAAAACTGCTTTCAATTTTCTTTGGAGAAGATGAAAAATTATAAGAGAAAAACTGGTTTTTCAAACATGAAACCACTTTTCCTATTATTATTTTTTAAGGAAGGTTTATACTCAGGATCAGTTACCGATAGAGTAATCACCAAGAGCAAAAGTTGAGCCGAAATGAAGTGCACTGCTCTTACAAAAAGGCAGCCCAATTTTTTGAATTTTTAAAAAAACAGCAATCAGTGATGCAATTTCTCACAGTAGTACGATTACATCCACCTAATTCAAGAAAGCTTCAAAACGCCGTAATCTACTAGACTTTACCAAAGATTTTTCTTCAAAAAAACGATAAGAATGTGAAAACTAAACTGACAGATGAAGGAAAAATTCGATAACCGAACGCGCACAACTGCATGAACAAAAATAAATCTTCTGTTTTTTTCAGTTGTACCAGCTTGTCCGACACTCGTTTTATCTCCAAATCCACTGCCTGCTGCTACGATGAGAGTCGCAGCGGCGCCAATGACAAACACTGCCACGGTTAATCCTGGTCATACTTCAAATTTTCTTCGAAAAATTTCCACTGAAGGTCTAAAAAAAATTGTTATGAAACAGAAAATCATACTATTACAGGTGCTGTTTTAAGGTGTTTTTGTGTCCCAACACGGCGAGACTTGCTACCTTCGACAACGTCATGACAGCTACCGATGTTAGTTTTAGTCCTTTCACACCACCGTGACAGTGACAACTGTTCTTTTTCTCCATTAGAGACCTCCTTTCGGTCGAATTTGCTGATTATCTTGCTGCGAAATTTCGCCAGATTCATCTTTACTCGATGATCAAACAACTTCAAAATACAATTTTCATCTTCTTCTACGCTGGTTTTCATTCAACATATTCACAGCAATTGTGTCTTTCTTTTTCAAAACAAAAGTTTCTTTTTTTACTATCTTACTCTTGCTTTAAGAAGCCTCCAATGACAAGCCTTGTCTGCAATGCTGGAATGTGGTCTGAGACAACAAATGGGATGCCGACGAATACAATCTTCACTCCCTCGAATACTAATCAGATCGGATGTGGTACATTATTCTCGAAGCATTTACTTTCTGGAAAAGTTCCTCAATTACTTAAAATTTTCATTTCTGAGTTTTTTTTCAGAGCTGTTGTCTGAAAAATACACATCTCATAAAAACTTCTTACTGCTCGAGCTTGCCTCGAGGGTTTTCTCATATAATTTTTTTTCTCACGAAATTTTCCCGATAATTTTTTTTCCTGTCCAAACATGTCCTCTTCTTCTGCCAACATTGAAATCGCCTCTCTTCTGGAAACCATCCGTTTACAAGCAGACACGATAGCAACTCAAGCGCGAACCATTGAGGCTCAAAACAAGCAGATAGAGTCTCTCACTCAAGAAAAGTTTGCCGTTTCATCAGCATCCCAATCTACTCATTCCACTTTGTCTCCAGACGCTGTTGCATATGAGGCAGTCAGACGCTGCCTACTCGAAGACAAAGATGTTATTGAAGAGAAGGCCAAGAATATCGTGGTTGTTGGTATGGAGGAACACGAATCGGACTCAGTCACAGCCGCTAACTATGAAACCTTCGTTTCGAAGTTCATACAAGAACCGGATATCCAGGGCATTTCGGAGGCCTTCAAGAGAGGCGAAGTCAAATACAAGCGGTTTGGCAGAGCGGAGCACAAAAGACGAGTTCTGAAGATATATCAACCGTCTACAACTCTTCGCTCAGCTTGTCTGAAAAAGATAAGAACTTCAAGGCTTAATGTCCTGCAGTCTCTTCCCCGAGTCTTCGTCAGAGAAGACTTGACCAGAACTGGACTCGAATTAGAAAAGCAGTGCAGACATATTGCCAGAGAACGGAACCAGGCGGCCGGGCAGATAGAGTGGACCGTCAGAGGAACTCAGCTGTCCAAGCTATCGACGCCGAGACCATTCCGAGAAGAACAGAAGAGGTCATTCGCTAACGTTACCAAAAGAACTCGCTAGGTCAATGACAGTGTTAGGAATTCTTTTTCTTGCCCTTTAACGAAAGCATGTTTATTCAATGCGAGATCTATACGCAATAAAGTAGCTGATCTTGATTTTTTGCTTATTTTCAATAAATATGATCTTGTTTTCGTTACAGAAACTTGGCTTTCTTCCTTAGATTCCGATCATGAGTTTTTGAAGGAGCATAAATATTTGTTGTATAGATGTGATCGTTCCCTAAATGATCCTAATCAAGGCGGAGGAGTTGCCGCATTTGTCTCCCTTAATATTCCATCTGTTCTAGTTTCCTCTTTCCAAGATAATGGCATAGAAGTGATATCTCTCGATATCTTCAACCCTATTGCACTTCCACGGCAAATGCGATGCGTAGTGATCTACCGTTCCCCTTCCTGTACATCAGCAACGATGGTCAGATTGTTGTCCTACATTAAATCGATTACTCTTCCCAATATACCTATGGTGGTAGTAGGAGATCTCAATCTTCCATTTATTGACTGGAATAGCCTATACACTTCTTACAATGAGAATCATTCCTTGTTCTAAGATTTTTGCTGCGATGAGCATTTTTTTCAATTCGTCTCCCAACCAACACGTGGTACGAACATATTAGATATTGTGCTGTCTAATAGTCTAGTTGTTTCCGACTGTATTGTGATTGCGCCTTTTTCATCAAGTGACCATGCCACCGTAGAATTTCAAGTGTCTTTCTCAGCTTTTCCTGCTACTTCGGCTCCTTCTATAAGAAATTTCGCGCGTGCGAATTGGGCTATGATGGAATGGCTGATTGCATCTCATGACTGGACACTTTCTCTAGCTCTTTTCGACTCTGACGCTGCTAATAACTACTTTGTTGACTTCCTTGTCCACCTTATCGACCGTTTCGTCCCATTGTTCTCCGATTTCTCTGATATCGACCTCTATCCACCTAGGCTCCGAACAATGTATTACAAGCTTCTACGAGCTACACTTCATTCTCCTAATTCTGTTTACAGCCACAATCTTTCTCCTGAATTTTCTAAACAGTTACATTTGCACCAGATTGAGAAAGAAAGCAAACTAGTTAGTAAAGGAAACCTGAAATTGTTTTATTCCGAATGTAGCAGTCGCTCTAAGGGCCGTAATTCAGCAATGCCCACAATAGTTGATCAATCTAATCGAACTTTGGTTACTTCATTATCTAAAGCCGAAGCTTTCTCAGATTTTTTCTCTTCGGTGTACTCGACCCCTCGTTCTATTGTTCCTGAGATCTATCCGACGACTCCCTCGGAAATGTACTTTGATTTCATAACTCATGATATGATATTGAATGGTATTAGAAAGTTGAGCAATAAGTGTAATACTTCTCCTGACACCATACCAAATATTGTTTTCAAGAAACTGCGTTTTGTGCTTCTGAAACCGTTATCTATTATTTTTAACAATTCTTTACTTTCTGGAAAGGCACCCTCTCTCTCTGGAAAATGACGATAGTTAAACCCATCCCTAAACCCAAATCTGCGGCAGATCAACTTTCAAGTTATCGTCCTATTTCGTTAACTTGTTCAATCTCTAAAGCTATGGAAAACGTTTTGATTATTCAAATTGATGCTTACTTGAAGAACAATTCTATTCTATCTCCTCATCAATTCGGTTTTAGAAGCAAAAGGTCCACAGTAACTTCACTAGTACAATCACAGTGCTACCTTGCGGATTTACTGTCTCATGGAAAGGCTGTCGATGTTGTTCTCCTTGACATATCTAAGGCCTTTGACACAGTAGACCATAATCTTTTAGTACGCAAACTTGAAAATATAGGAATTTGTAATCCTGTCCTTGGATGGATTCGTGATTATTTGACTGAAAGAATGCAGACTATTTGTGTTGACAACGAGTTTTCAAGCACTTCCTCTGTAATTAGTGGTGTGCCCCAAGGATCAACAATCGGCCCTAAATTATTCTTATTATTTATCGATGACATAAAGGAAGTTATTCCTTCGACTGTGCAATATTCGATATATGCCGACGACGTGAAACTGTTTACTGAAGTACCACTTTTCTCTTCCGATCTCCAAATAGCAATTGATAACATCTCTAACTGGTGTCAACATTCCAATCTTGAGCTATCTGCTAAAAAATGCGTTGTTTCACACTTCGGTTCCAATGCCATGATGAATTACTATATTAACGGAGTGGTCATGAATAAATCTTCTGAAGTAAATGATTTAGGCGTTGTGTTCTCTGATAATCTTTCCTCCAATAAACAAGTCGAGATTGTCTGTAAGAAAGCAACAAACCTTGCTAACTTATTCTTGCGTACATTCAAGACTAAGTCTCTTGATGTTCTGACACTAGCTTTTGTCACTTATGTACGCCAAATCCTCGAATACGCGACTGTAGTTTGGTCCCCAAAACCCATAGGCCTTGTGAAAGACATTGAAAAAGTTCAAAGGAGTTTCACCAGAAGAATCCTAGCTAGGAACGGACTTCCTCGATTAGATTACTCTGAAAGACTAGAAATGCTTAATCTAGAGTCACTTGAATACCGCTGCGTTGTTGCTGACCTAGTATTTATCCATAAAAGAATACATTCGTGTTCTGAATTTGATTCTTCCAGACTATTCATTGTTAAACCACTTCTTAAGAATATTAGAAATGCTCACAAATTGAGAATCGCATTGCCTTTCGCTATAAACAGCTCCCGGTTCTCTACATGTGCATCAAGAATTATCTCTATATGGAACTGCCTACCTTCTGAAATAGTATGCATTCATTCTGATATGATGTTTCTGACGAAACTGAAAGAACTTCCTAAACATACTATTTTACCTAGCCCTATTGTTTCTGACTAATGGCTTTAATACACTGCCACTGTATTACCTCACCTTCTTCTTTTTCATTTCTTAATTTTATCTTATATAAAAACCCATGTTATATTGTTTTTATATTTCGATTCCACGTTAAACATACACATGTACATGGAAATAAATAATGAACCATACAGAAATAAAGAATGAACCATAAAGATTGATAAAACAAATAAAAAAATAAGCCATACAATTCCAAGAAACAGAACTAGTAATTTCTTTGCAGCTGGAACATGAATACTTAGATAAAACTCAAGAGAGTATTGAGTTCTATAGAGATACATTATGCGAAAAAAAGCCGACGTAGACTTTAATTAATATGGAATAATACATAATTTGAAATCTCAAACAATTACAATCCACAAGAATAGCGATGAAGCGTCGAATTCTCCGTGACAAAAGTTTGTTTCAATTAATCAACTATCAATGAAAAGATTTCTTCATTTATGTGGCTGCACGCAAAATTTGACACCTCTTTGATTAGAATTATTTAAAATAAAGTAAAAAAAATTATTGGTGGAAAATAAGATTTGATCACGTACTATTTTTGGTGAAAAATAATAGAGAGAATAGTGTTATCCTAGAACTCTTAACCCGATTCTCTTCGTAATTTCCGACCAAAAAGTGGTACGTGCATATGGCCTCAGATGTGCTTCGGAAATTTTTTTTAAAAAAAAGCCAATTCATATAAGGCAAATGATTTCGCGGAGTCTAAGACGTCTTAGTCTAAGAGCATATCTTCTCACAAAGATTTCAACTTTGTTTGGAGTTAGCCGAAATTGCTAAAAGTAAACAAAGCAGTACACTACTAATAGCATATCACTTATTTTTAATAGTATACACGAACGCCTAAAGTTTAAAAAATTTAAATGAGTAGATCAAACCTCGATCTAGCAAAGGTGCCTCATTTGGGACCTGTGAGAAATTGGAAGGTGATACTTTCAATGCATGTTTTTCGTTGTTGTTGTTTTAGGCGCGAAGCTTCGACGCCGTAGCCAAAACAGTATCTTTCAAGAATAGTTTTAAAAAAAGATTTTTGAAGTCAGAGAAACAGCTTAAAACACGAATTAAAATCTATAAATTGTTTTTTGTTTTTTTTTTAAATGGAACCAATTTTCTAATTATTTCTTCTTCAGAAGGGATTTACTCAGGATTAGTTACCAAATGAAGTGCATTGCTTTTACAAATAGGTAGCCAAACTTCTTGGAAAAACATTGAACAGGATTCATAATGTAATTCATCACAGTAGTACGATTACATCCACCTTATCCAATAGGCTTCAAAGTCCCGAAATCTACTAGACTTTACCAAAGATTTTTCTTCAAAAAAAAAACGATGAGAAAGTGAAAAATAAACTGACAGATGAAGGAAAAATTTGATAAAAGAACGCGCACAACTGCATGAACAAAAATAAATCTTCTGTTTTTTTCAGTTGTGGCAGCTTGTCCGACACTCGTTTTATCTCCAAATCCACTGCCTGCTGCTACGATGAGAGTCGCAGCGGCGCCAATGACAAACACTGCCACGGTTAATCCTGGTCATACTTCAAATTTTCTTCGAAAAATCTTCACTGAAGGTCTAAAAAATTTGTTATGAAACAGAAAATCATACTATTACAGGTGCTGTTTTAAGGTGTTTTTGTGTCCCAACACGGCGAGACTTGCTACCTTCGACAACGTCATGACAGTTACCGATGTTAGTTTTAGTCCTTTCACACCACCGGGACAGTGACAACTGTTCTTTTTCTCCATTAGAGACCTCCTTTCGGTCGAATTTGCTGATTATCTTGCTGCGAAATTTTGCCAGATTCATCTTTACTCGATGATCAAACAACTTCAAAATACAATTTTCATCTTCTTCTACGCTGTTTTTCATTCAACATAATCACAGCAATTGTGTCTTTATTTTTCAAAACAAAAGTTTCTTTTTTTTTACTATCTTACTCTTGCTTTAAGAAGCCTCCAATGACAAGCCTTGTCTGCAATGCTGGAATGTGGTCTGAGACAACAAATGGGATGCCGACGAATACAATCTTCACTCCCTCGAATACTAATCAGATCGGATGTGGTACATTATTCTCGAAGCATTTACTTTCTGAAAAAGTTACTTAAAATTTTCATTTCTGAGTTTTTTTCAGAGCTGTTGTCTGAAAAAAACACATCTCATAAAACTTATTACTACTCGAGCTTGCCTCGAGGGTTTCCTCATATAATTTTTTTCTCACGAAGTTTTCCCGATAAAACAAATAAAAAAATAAGCCATACAATTCCAAGAAACAGAAATAGTAATTTCTTTGTAGCTGAAACATGAATACTTAGAGAAAACTCAAGAGAGTATTGAGTTCTATAGAGATACATTATGCGAAGAAAAGCCCACATAGACTTTAATTAATATGGAATAATACATAATTTGAAATCTCAAACAATTACAATCCACAAGAATAGCGATGAAGCGTCGAATTCTCCGTGACAAAAGTTTGTTTCAATTAATCAACTATCAATGAAAAGATTTCTTCATTTATGTGGCTGCACGCAAAATTTGACACCTCTTTAATTAAAATTATTTAAAATAAAATAAAAAGATTATTGGTGGAAAATAATATTTGATCAGGGGCCGTATGCACGTACCATTTTTGGTGGGAAATAATAGAGAAAATAGTGTTATCCTAGAACACTATTTTCTCTATTATTTCCCACCAAAAATGGTACGTGCAAAATAGTGTTATCCTAGAAGTCCGGGCGTGGCATAATTGGTAGTGTGTTAGACCATTGTGCGAAGAGTCCCGAGTTCGACTCCCACCCCGGACAGATCCACCCAAACCAAGGGGGTTAAGAAATGTTGGTAGTGCTCATGCACGAATCTGACTCTCCCCACTGCTGCTAATCACACTAGCAGTGATCTAGCAGGCAGCCACTGGTTCTACCAGGATAGGTCTGACCTGCATCTCAGGGGAGCGCGTACCCTGCCGCGAGGCGGGAACAAGCGCGAGGAAGATTTTTTTTAGTGTTATCCTAGAACTCTTAACTCTTCGTAATTTCCGACCAAAAAGTGGTACGTGCATATGGCCTCAGATGTGCTTCGGTAAAAAATTTTTTTAAAAAAAGCCAATTCATATTAGGCAAATGATTTCGCGGAGTCAAATGACGTCTGAGTCTAAGAGCATATCTTCTCACAAAGATTTCAACTTTGTTTGGAGTTAGCCGAAATTGATAAAAGTGAACAAAGCAGTACACTACTAAGAGTATATCACTTATTTTTAATAATATACACAAGAGCCTATAGTAAAAAAAATTAAATGAGTAGATCAAACCTCGATCTAGCAAATGTGCCTCGTTTGGGACCTGTGAGAAATTGGAAGGTGATACTTTCAATGGATGTTTTTCGTTGTTGTTGTTTTAGGCGCGAAGCTTCGGCGCCGTAGCCAAAACAGTATCTTTCAAGAATAGTTTTTTTTTTAAAATTGAAGTCAGAGAAACAGCTTAAAACACGAATTAAAATATATAAATTGTTTTGTTTTTTTCTAAAATGGAACCAATTTTCTAATTATTTCTTCTTCATAAGGGAATTACTCAAAATTAGTTACCAAATGAAGTGCGTTGCTCTTACAAATAGGTAGCCAAACTTCTTGCAAAAACATTGAACAGGATTCATAATGTAATTCATCACAGTAGTACGATTACATCCACCTTATCCCAATAGGCTTCAAAGTCCCGAAATCTACTAGACTTTACTAAAGATTTTTCTTCAAAAAACGGTAAGAAAGTGAAAAATAAAATGACAGATGAAGGAAAATTTTGATAAAAGAACGCGCACAACTGCATGAACAAAAATAAATCTTCTGTTTTTTTTTTCAGTTGTGGCAGCTTGTCCGGCACTCGTTTTATCTCCAAATCCACTGCCTGCTGCTACGATGAGAGTCGCAGTGGCGCCAATGACAAACACTGCCACGGTTAATCCTAGTCATACTTCAAATTTTCTTCGAAAAATCTTCACTGAAGGTCTAAAAAATTTGTTATGAAACGGAAAATCATAATATTACAGGTGCTGTTTTAAGGTGTTTTTGTGTCCCAACACGGCGAGACTTGCTACCTTCGACAACGTCATGACAGTTACCGATGTTAGTTTTAGTCCTTTCACACCACCGGGACAGTGACAACTGTTCTTTTTCTCCATTAGAGACCTCCTTTCGGTCGAATTTGCTATCTTGCTGCGAAATTTTGCCAGATTCATCTTTACTCGATGATCAAACAACTTCAAAATACAATTTTCATCTTCTTCTACACTGTTTTTCATTCAACATATTCACAGCAATTGTGTCTTTATTTTCAAAACAAAAGTTTGTTTTTTTTACTATTTTACTCTTGCTTTAAGAAGCCTCCAATGACAAGCCTTGTCTGCAATGCTGGAATGTGGTCTGAGACAACAAATGGGATGCCGACGAATACAATCTTCACTCCCTCGAATACTAATCAGATCGGATGTGGTACATTATTCTCGCAGCATTTACTTTCTGGAAAAGTTCCTCAATTACTTAAAATTTTCATTTCTGAGTTTTTTTCAAAGCTGTTGTCTGAAAAAAACACATCTCATAAAACTTATCACTACTCGAGCTTGCCTCGAGGGTTTCCTCATATAATTTTTTTTTCTCACGAAGTTTTCCCGATAAAACAAATAAAAAAATAAGCCATACAATTCCAAGAAACAGAAATAGTAATTTCTTTGTAGCTGAAACATGAATACTTAGAGAAAACTCAAGAGAGTATTGAGTTCTATAGAGATACATTATGCGAAGAAAAGCCCACATAGACTTTAATTAATATGGAATAATACATAATTTGAAATCTCAAACAATCACATCCACGAGGATAGCGATGAAGCGTCGATTTCTCCTTGAAAAAAGTTTGTTTCAATTAATCAACTATTGACGAAAAGATGTTCACATCAATGCTTTCTTAAGTGACTGCTCGTAAATTTGGCATATCTTTGATTAAATTTTTTTAATTCAAATAAAAAAAGATTATTGGTGAAAAATAAGATTTGATTAGATGTGCTTCGAAAAAAACTTCAAAAAAAGCCAATTCATATTATGCAAAAGATTTCGCGGAGTCTAAGACGTCTGAGTCAAAGAGCACATCTTCTCACAAAGATTTCAACTTTGTTTGGAGTTAGCCGAATTTGATAAAAGTAAACAAAGCAGTACACTACTAATAGCAGATCAGTTATTTTTAATAGTATACACAAGAGCCTATAGTTTAAAAAAAGTTACATGAGTAGATCAAACCTCGATCTAGCAAAGGTGCCTCATTTGGGACCTGTGAGAAATTGGAAGGTGATACTTTCAATGCATGTTTTTCGTTGTTGTTGTTTTAGGCGCGAAGCTTCGACGCCGTAGCCAAAACAGTATCTTTCAAAAATAGTTTAAAAAAGGTTCTTGGAGTCAGAGAAACAGCTTAAAAAACAAATTAAAATACAAAAAAAAATTTTTGTCTAAAACGGAACCAATTTTCTAATTATTTCTTCTTCAGAAGGGGTTTAATCAGGATTAATTACCAAATGGAGTGCGTTGCTCTTACAAATAGGTAGCCAAACTATTTGGAAAAACATTGAACAGGAATCATTATGCAATTCATCAGAGTATTACGATTACATCCACCTGATCCCAATAGGCTTCAAAGTCCCGAAATCTACTAGGCTTTACCAAAAATTTTTCTTTCGTAAAAAACCCTAAGGAAAGTGTTAAATTAAAAACATGGTTATTTTAACTGCCCTGTTTAATTGTATGTTTGCACTGAAAAAGTTTTCTCATTTAGAAATTTCATATAATATTCGTCTATGAAAGAGCATAATAGTTTTAAACTCACTTTTCTGGTTGAGGGTGTGTTTCTAGAGTTGAGTAACAGAGTTTGGATCAAACTAAAGTTGGTTTTTCAACAAACCAACACACAATTTTTTTTCGAGTTCAACTTGAAATTTTTTTCGCATTTTACTATACTAAGCGTTACACTAAGCGTTAGTTTGAGCGTATGCCCACAACAGCAACGACAACTTTAAATAACTGATTTTTTCATATGCAGCCGCTTGTCCGATGCTCAGAGTTTATACGGCGCTTCCCGGTGGTACGGGTAAAGTAGCAGTCACGCCAATGACTAACGATGCCACGGTTAACTTTTCTGATACTCCAACTTTACTTTGAAACAAAATTCCTGAAGATCTACGAAAAATGTGAGTACATGTTTAGCTTGATTTTCATAATTTAACGGCTGCTTTTTCCAGATGTTCGCTTGCGCTGATGGCTCCACACTTACTTCTTGGAACGGCCTACTAGTAGTTACTCCTGTTAGTTCCATATATTTTTAAAACGCAGCGACAGTGAGAGTCTTTGTATTCCTCTTATAAAAGCCTGAGGAAAAGTGTTGAAGTCGGTAATCTTTTCGCATTTCGATTGTTCTTTCCTGCATCCTGAGAGCAAATTTGTATTACAACGGTATTTCCTCTCACTGTTCTGATATTCGAATTTAAGCTATTCATTTAGAGTAAAGTATTCCAATCTTCCCAATTACAATTATTACTTGTCGCGGGATGATTGGAAAACTTCAAATTCTATATTATATTCTAAGTTACTCATCTGCTTTGCTGCTTACTTTCGTAATTTCATCACAGTAAACCTATGTTTAACCCTCAAATACTTGAGAAAAAATGCATCAAAAACTCAAATGGAATAAGATATATTTCTGATACTACGAGCTATCTCTTTCTTCAAGAAACTAATGACAAGCCTTGTCTGCAATGCTGGAATGTGGTCTGAGACAACAAATGGGATGCCGACGAATACAATATTCACTCCATCAGCGACTAATCAGATCGGATGTTCTATAGGTACATTATTCTGGCAGCATTTACTTTCTCGAAAAGTTCTTCAATTACGCAAAATTCTCATTTCTGAGTTTTTTCAAAGCTGTGGTTAAAAAAAAACACATCTCATGAAAAAACATATTACATACTGCTCGAGCTTGCGAAGAACCATCAGGGTTTTCTCATATTAAATTTTTTTTCACGAAACTTTGCCAAGAAAACATCAACTTAAAATAGGCCATACAATTTCAAGAAACAGAAATAGTAACTTCTTTGCTGAAACATGACTACTCACGGAGAACATGACTACATGACTTTTTTGATCTTTTTTTTTGATTTTTGATCTTTAACATGATAATTTGAAATCTCTAACAATTACAATCCACGAGAATAGCGATGAAGCGTCGAATTCTCCTTGAAAAATGTTTGTTTCAATTAATCAACTATTGATGAAAAGATGTTCACATCAAGGCTTTCTTAAGTGGCTGCACGCGAAATTTGAAATCTCTTTGATAAAAATTATTTAAAATAAAAACATTATTGGTGGAAAATAAGATTTGGTCAGATGGGCTTCTTAAAAAACTTTTTTTTAAACCAATTTATATTAGCAAATGATTTTGCGGAGTCTAAGAGCATATCTTCTCACAAAGATTTCAACTTTTTGAGGCCATACAATTTCAAGAAACAGGAATAATGATTTCTTTGCTGAAACATGACTACTCACGGAGAACTATTTGCTGAAACATGACTACTCACGGAGAACTCTTTACTGAAACATGACTACTCACGGAGAACTCTTTGCTGAAACATGACTACTCACGGAGAACTCTTTGCTGAAACATGACTACTCACGGAGAACTCTTTGCTGAAACATGACTACTCACGGAGAACTCTTTGCTGAAACATGACTACTCACGGAGAACTCTTTGCTGAAACATGACTACTCACGGAGAACTCTTTGCTGAAACATGACTACTCACGGAGAACTCTTTGCTGAAACATGACAACTCACGGAGAACTCTTTGCTGAAACATGACTACTCACGGAGAACTCTTTGCTGAAACATGACTACTCACGGAGAACTCTTTGCTGAAACATGACTACTCACGGAGAACTCTTTGCTGAAACATGACTACTCACGGAGAACTCTTTGCTGAAACATGACTACTCACGGAGAACTCTTTGCTGAAACATGACTACTCACGGAGAACTCTTTGCTGAAACATGAATACTCACGGATAACTCTGCTTAAACATGACTACTCACGGAGAACTCTTTGCTTAAACATGACTACTCACAGAGAACTCTTTGCTGAAACATGACTACTCACGGAGAACTCTTTGCGGAAACATGACTACTCACGGAGAACTCTTTGCTGAAACATGACTACTCACGTAGAACTCTTTGCTTAAACATGACTACTCACGGAGAACTCTTTGCTGAAACATGACTACTCACGGAGAACTCTTTGCTGAAACATGACTACTCACGGAGAACTTTTTGCTGAAACATGACTACTCACGGAGAACTCTTTGCTGAAACATGACTACTCACGAAGAACTCTTTGCTGAAACATGACTACTCACGGAGAACTCTTTGCTGAAACATGACTACTCACGGAGAACTCTTTGCTTAAACATGACTACTCACAGAGAACTCTTTGCTGAAACATGACTACTCACGGAGAACTATTTGCGGAAACATGACTACTCACGGAGAACTCTTTGTTGAAACATGACTACTCACGGAGAACTCTTTGCTGAAACATGACTACTCACGGAGAACTCTTTGCTGAAACATGACTACTCACGGAGAACTCTTTGCTGAAACATGACTACTCACGGAGAACTATTTGCTGAAACATGACTACTCACGGAGAACTCTTTGCTGAAACATGACTACTCACGGAGAACTCTTTACTGAAACATGACTACTCACGGAGAACTCTTTGCTGAAACATGACTACTCACGGAGAACTCTTTGCTGAAACATGACTACTCACGGAGAACTCTTTGCTGAAACATGACTACTCACGGAGAACTCTTTGCTGAAACATGACTACTCACGGAGAACTCTTTGCTGAAACATGACTACTCACGGAGAACTATTTGCTGAAACATGACTACTCACGGAGAACTCTTTGCTGAAACATGACTACTCACGGAGAACTCTTTGCTGAAACATGACTACTCACGGAGAACTCTTTGCTGAAACATGACTACTCACGGAGAACTCTTTGCTGAAACATGACTACTCACGGAGAACTCTTTGCTGAAACATGACTACTCACGGAGAACTCTTTGCTGAAACATGACTACTCACGGAGAACTCTTTGCTGAAACATGACTACTCACGGAGAACTATTTGCTGAAACATGACTACTCACGGAGAACTCTTTGCTAAAACATGACTACTCACGGAGAACTCTTTGCTGAAACATGACTACTCACGGAGAACTCTTTGCTGAAACATGACTACTCACGGAGAACTCTTTGCTGAAACATGACTACTCACGGAGAACTCTTTGCTGAAACATGACTACTCAAGGAGAACTCTTTGCTGAAACATGACTACTCACGGAGAACTCTTTGCTGAAACATGACTACTCACGGAGAACTCTTTGCTGAAACATGACTACTCACGGAGAACTATTTGCTGAAACATGACTACTCACGGAGAACTCTTTGCTGAAACATGACTACTCACGGAGAACTCTTTGCTGAAACATGACTACTCACGGAGAACTCTTTGCTGAAACATGACTACTCACGGAGAACTCTTTGCTGAAACATGACTACTCACGGAGAACTCTTTGCTGAAACATGACTACTCACGGAGAACTCTTTGCTGAAACATGACTACTCACGGAGAACTCTTTGCTGAAACATGACTACTCACGGAGAACTATTCGCTGAAACATGACTACTCACGGAGAACTCTTTGCTGAAACATGACTACTCACGGAGAACTCTTTGCTAAACATGACTACTCACGGAGAACTCTTTGCTGAAACATGACTACTCACGGAGAACTCTTTGCTGAAACATGACTACTCACGGAGAACTCTTTGCTGAAACATGACTACTCACGGAGAACTCTTTGCTGAAACATGACTACTCACGGAGAACTCTTTGCTGAAACATGACTACTCACGGAGAACTCTTTGCTGAAACATGACTACTCACGGAGAACTATTTGCTGAAACATGACTACTCACGGAGAACTCTCTGCTGAAACATGACTACTCACGGAGAACTCTTTGCTGAAACATGACTACTCACGGAGAACTCCAGAGCGTATTGAGTTTTATAGAGAAACAGTCAACGAGAAGCACACATAGATATGAATTAAAACTAAGTTATGGATAATTCAAAATCTTAAACAATTACAATCCACGAGAATAGCGATGAAGCGTCGAATTCTCCTTGACAAAGGTTTGTTTAATTTAATCAACGATTGATGAAAGGAGGTTCACATCAATGCTTTCTTAAGTGGCTGTACGCAAAATTTAACATGTCTTCGATTATAATTATTTAAAATAATAAAAAATTATTGTTGAAAAAAAAGATTTGGTCAGAAGCGCTTAGAAAAAACTTTTTAAAAAACCCAATTCATATTAGGCGAATGATTTCGCGGAGTCTGAGACGTTTAAGTCTAAGAGCATATCTTCTCACAAATATTTCAACTTTGTTTGGAGTTAGCCGAAATTTATCAGAGTAAACAAAGCAGTACACTACAAATAACAGAACACTTATTTTAATAGTATGCACGAGAGCCTTGAGTTAAAATTTCTCCATGAGTAGATCAAACCTGCTTGAACTGCCCTGAGCCAACCTACTCGACGGCATGCCCACGCATTATTGATAGATACTGCGAACCGGCTGCTGCTTTAATGAAAGCTACTGTGGCCGGGTGCACGCAGTATTATTGCATCCCCGCGGATTCCCTTCTTTATAAAGTCCAGGTTATTTATTCTTACAAGCAAACTATTCTGATGAATTTAACTAAATAAATGCCCAGTTCTAGCCTATGGAAGTGTCTTCATAAAATACGAATAGCTGTGTAAAACTTTCAAGTTTGACGCATCAAGTTGAAGTGATTAAGCGAATAGTCATTGTTCATAGTCATACATAGAGCTTTTGTAGAGTAGAGACTACAATCAGGGCCCGAAAACAACAACAAACATCTACAAAAAGACAAAGAACATTTGTTGAGGCCAAAGCAAGAGTGAGTGATGAATATTAAAATGGAAAGGTTGACTATGGCGTCAATTCAGCGGAAAGTCCTTCGCAAGAAAATACTTTTAAGATTCTTTGGGAAGGAAAAAGAAGAATTATATGTGGTCAGAAAAAAGACCGGATTGCAAAACACTACATACATTAAAAAATATCACTCTCATTTATGAAATCGTTAGAGAAGCGTTTTAATGAATTCTCTCACAAAAAATTTTTTCCAGGTTGCAGACAACGTTGCCGCAGCCATAGATCAAAGCCTTCTAACTTGTACACCGAAGGGATTCAGTTCTTTGAATGGCATGACTATAGATCCACCTGTAGACGTAACTTGTGCTACTCGTCAGTTTTTTAAACAGCGTTTTTTTCCAGAAATAATTTGTTTGAGTTATATGATATTCTCCATATGTCTATACGTGTAGTCTACCCAAGCGCCAAAAATCCACAGTTTGGGGGAGCACACAAAACAGATTATGAATAGTCATACCTCAATTTTTTTAGTATTACTATCCATACTTTGGAAGTAATGTATGCCTGGGGTACTTTGAAAGTATGCTATCTATACAATGAAAGTATGCTAAATATACTTTGAAGGTATGCTGTCTATAAAAAGAAAGTATTCTTGGTTTTTTAGTTTCTTGGGTTTTTCGTTCAAAAAAATTTTTTGTATTTTTTTTTTTTTTCGTGTTGTGTTGCTTTTGCAGGGTTTTCCATTCATTTTCACATCAAAACTTTTAAAAAAAGAAAGTTCAACAGTACTTTCGAGAAATTATTCTAGTTTTAAGCATATCCGAACCAATCTTTTCCGGAATGAATGGAGAAGTCCAAGGGCACAAATGAAAATGCTGAAAGGCATCTGAAAAATAAGTGATAAAACGCATCCGTGAAGTTGCCCGGCTATTCAGGCACTCGTGAGCGAAATCTTTAAAGATTGCTAGAAATCAGCACCCGGGATAGTACCAGAGGTAATATCAAGGCATGAAAAAAACAAACACGTACTTTCTAATTTCATTATTATCCCTATGATGACAATCTGGTTGGAAAAAACCGATAGAATTTTTTTCTCTCACAACCTTCTCAAAAGCAGAACTTGATCATCATTGACGGTCGAAACAACGAACTGAGAAAAAAAACAAATCACAACAATGTTGAAAGCAACAAGAACGAGAGATGCCGTTGAAAAAGTTTCAGAAAAAATCAAACAGCTTTCTATGTAGAGACGTAAGACTGCTACAGGTTGGGTATTTTTCCCAATCCCATAAGAAGTTCTAAGACCTTTATAAAGTCTCCGGATTTTTTGGCGTATTGTAGATCCACCACCCGGGAAAGTACCAGAGACAATATCAAGACATGTAGTAAACAAAAACATACTTATTAATTTCATCATTAACCCTATGATGACAATCTGGTTGAAAAAACCGATATAATAAAAGGCAGTATCTTCAACAAAATCCTAGTTTGTGCTACCCGCTGCCCCACAGAGTTACTAACTTAAATTTTATGTTGTTCCGAACAGTTTTTTTCATTGCAAACAGAATTTAATTTTTTGTCGCTTAAAACTAAAATTGCTTTTGAGTGCATTTTTCACGAAAGGACTCGGGCGGCTCTGGCGATCGTGGCAGTCAAATGCAAATTTTGAAATAGAACTGTTGATGAACTCAAGGCTGACTCAATTTCCAAGTAAATATTACAAGAGGAAGCTTATCTAAAACTGCAGCAAAACTGCAGTTTCAGATGCGCTTGATATTATGCAACTATGAAGGAGCAGAACAAACAGAAAAAAACTGTCGTTTAGCCTCTCCTTCCAGTAAATCATGCATTGAATCTACCCACAAAAACCACTTAAAAAACCATACAATGAACGTTTACATATTCTTAGAAAAGGAACCAGACGAAATTGAAAACAAACAGACAAATTTAACTCGATAAAAACATGATTTCGATTAATACTTAAATCTCTCAGTTCGCCGGATCTGAGAGATTTCGCTTGATCATTGACGCATCCGCCGCACCAGGCATACATACTTTTAAAAGTATGTCATTCATGAATTGATTGTATGCCTCTCTAGCATACTCTAATACTGAATACATTCAAAGTGTTACTATTCATAAAGCACAGGTATGTCTTTTTTAGTAGCATACTTTCCCAAAATCATATTTTTTGTGTGAGTGAAGAAGTTTTGTGCACGTGACCGTACATCAAGTTGAACCACTTCAATACCACAGACGTGTTCTTTTTTATTTGTCCGAATTTCCTTTTTCTAGCCCTCTTTCAAGGTTTAAGGCCGTAATCCTAAATAAGAACATACTTTTAAAAAAATAAATTTTTTATTGTTGAGAAACAGAAATTTTCGCATATCTGCTAAAATGCGAAATGAGAACAAACGAGTGTATTATTATTATAGAAAAAAAGTAAAAGAGATGATAAAATTTAATTTATTTACATTTAAGATATCACTGCTGAAAATATAATGTAGCAGAAGCCTGTTTCGCCCCAACTCAGACAGACTTCTGCTCTCTCTGGGTGGGGCTCATCAGTGAGTGCCCAGAGAGAAACGAGTATAATTATAACGAATAGTAAGATATTGCTGATTGATAGACCGAGGCTCTCAACTACAACATACAACTATGTGATATTGCTGATTGATAGACCGAGGCTCTCAACTACAACCGTACAATTCATCCTACATCAGATCATCAACGACAAATCAGTGTAATGAATATGGTAGTCTCGATGCGCCCTGATTCAGTTGGCTGCATTTCTCGACGCTCCGGATGTTTAATATGAAGAAATGTCGAAATTTGGCTGAAACTTCGTTTTTATGAAACAAAATAGTCTAAGGCTGGACTCTCGACATAATCTTCTACGCCTTGAGCGAAGAAGCACCTCATCCAACAATTCAACCAGGCTTAGTCTTTCCCAACATTTGAGTGTCACGGAAAGAATTCAATTGGTAGATACCCTTCGATGTTCGGGATGTTCGCGATGAATGACCGTTTATAATCACAACGAATCTGTCGAAAGTAAACAGTCGCAGCCCCATTACAACGTGGTTGGAAGTGGATTAAGTGCCGATGACGAAAACTTAATTATTTTTCCCATTCCTGTGTCAAGGTCACATTGGACTTACATGATTAAAAATCGGGAAGATTCGGGAAAGGTTCACACCCAAACTCATGCAAGGGGAGCTCATCCAACCTTGTAACAGGAATGAGCATTTGGAAGACCCAAGCATGGCCCTTTCGATTTCATCGACTCGCTCAGACGGCATCCCAGCTAGTATCATTCAGATTGGATAACCTTCAAAGTTCTAGAAGCATGCAGATCAAGATTGAAGCTACAGCTCAACCCAATGCCAACCCACTACTTGCGGCTTCTTCTGAAGCTAGGATGAAACCGACGGCAATTATATGAGGTCAAGTACATCCGGACACGAGAAGCTTTCAAAGGACTGCGTACTTATTAGAGGCGGCCATTTTCAGTCTCGTTGAAGATATCGGTTCTCAATAAAGATATTTGAATGACAATCTTTGGTAAGTTCATATCTTAAAGTATCAAGTAATTGACTAGCGTCCCCTTTGGGGACGCATGTCACTCTCTCGTTAGCCAAGTCATTCTGAGAGCCTAGTCAATGCTGAACTTTTTTCTGCTTCTCCTTATCTCCCTGCCTCAGGCAGCTTCGCTGCCTTCGTTCTTCCACTTCTAATTTTCTCCCTGCCTTTGTTCTTCCACTTCTATTTTCCTCCTTCCCTCAGGCAGCTTCGCTGCCTTCGTTCTCCCGCTTCTAATGTTCTCCCTGCCTCAGGTAGCTTCACTGCCTTCGTTTTACCACTTCTAATTTCCTCCCTCCCTCAGGCAGCTCCGCTGCCTTCGTTTTCCCACTTCTATTTTCCTCCCTTCCTCAGGCAGATTCGCTGCCTTCGTTCTCCCTTTTTAATTTTCTCCCTCAGGCAGCTCGCCGCCTTCGTTCTCCCACTTCTGTTTTTCTCCCTCCCTCAGGCAGCTCCGCTGCCTTCGTTTTCCCACTTCTATTTTCCTCCCTCCCTCAGGCAGATTTGCTGCCTTCGTTTTCCGACTTTTAATTTTCGCCCTCCCTCAGGCAGCACGCTGCCTTCGTTCTCCCAGTT
Organism: Allodiplogaster pararmata; assembly: GCA_964056735.1. NCBI lineage: Eukaryota > Metazoa > Nematoda > Chromadorea > Rhabditida > Diplogasteridae > Allodiplogaster > Allodiplogaster pararmata. The sequence continues at coordinate 20,998,900 of OZ057405.1, forward strand.
CTATTTTTCTCCCTCCCGCAGGCAGCTTCGCTGCCTTCGTTCTCCGTTTCTCTACGCCCTTCTAGTAAGGAAAATGACTCTTAGAGGAGAGAGACTCCCATCAGTCACTCTCCGTTTACACGCTCTCTAGAGTGAGATAAAAATTAGTATAAAAAAGGGGAGAGTTTTTTAAGGGATGAATGAGGCTATATCTCAGCGAAAAGTTTCTGAATTCTGAAGTAAATAAAAAAGTGAACATAGAGAGATGTTCATAGAAGAATTCTTAACAACATGAAGAATTCTTAACAAATGCTCACGAATAAATATCAAAAAGATGAGAAAAATATTGAAAAACATCAGTTTAAATCTCGGAAATTTCGGTCAATACTGAAAAATATTTCATAAGTTCAGTATCATGAGATCATGAGAAACTATCAAAAGTGTGGAAATGGTTTACCAAAGTTCTAAGGAGAACGATAGCCTGGGGTTTCAAGGGATCTTGGTAAAAAAATCGAATGCAAAATAGCGTATCGTATTGGGAAATAATCGCTAGATTCGAGAGAAATACAGAAATTCCTTTAATCAAATTTAATCGAAAGTTGAAACACAAAAACTTTTCGCATCACTCGTTGAACATCAAACTATAACATTTGTGAAAATCAGAAAAGACCGTTCGGTAGAAACGCTGCAATAAGCTTTGAAAAAGTTTTAAAAAAAGAAAGACCGGACAGAGGAATTGTTCCCTTACTCGTCTGAATAGAAGAAGACTAGCGTTCCCTTTGGAAACGCTTGTCACTCTCTTGTTAACCAAGTCATTCGGGGAGCCTAGTCAAAACCTTTTTTCTGCTTCTCCTTATCTCCCTGCCTTCGTTTTCCCACTTCCATTTTTCTCCCTCTCTCAGGCAGCTTCGCTGCCTTCGTTTTCCCACTTCTATTTTTCTCCCTCTCTCAGGCAGCTTTGCCGCCTTCGTTTTCCCACTTCCATTTTTCTCCCTCTCTCAGGCAGCTTCGCTGCCTTCGTTTTCCCACTTCTATTTTTCTCCCTCTCTCAGGCAGCTTTGCTGCCTCCGTTTTCTCACTTCTATTTTTCTCCTTCCCTCAGGCAGCTTCGCTGCCTTCGTTCTCCCACTCCTATTTTTCTCCCTCTCTCAGGCAGCTTCGCTGCCTTCGTTCTCCCACTTCTATTTTTCTCCCTTTGGCTGTGGTGAAAGCCAAACCCTGGACGGGTTCGGGCCGTCGTCGGGTAGTGGCCCTCTCCGGTCTGGAGTCCTCACCAGGGCGCAGCCCTCGATGGTGCGCAGCACTCGACCGTGCGCAGCCCTCGATGGTGCGCAGCACTCGATGGTGCGCAGCACTCGACCGTGCGCAGCCCTCGATGGTGCGCAACACTCGACGGTGCGCAGCACTCGCCGGTGCGCAGCACTCGCCGGTACGCAGCACTCACCGGTGCGCAGCACTCGCCGGTGCGCAGCACTCACCGGTGCGCAGCACTCGCCGCTGCGCAGCACTCGATCTAATTTTCTCCCTCTCTCAGGCAGCTTCGCTGCCTTCGTTTTCCCACTTTTAATTTTCTCCCTCCCTCAGGCAGATTCGCTGCGTTCGTTCTCCTTTTTTAATTTTCTCCCTCAGGCAGCTCGCCGCCTTCGTTCTCCCACTTCTGTTTTTCTCCCTCCCTCAGGCAGCTCCGCTGCCTTCGTTTTCCCACTTCTATTTTCCTCCCTCCCTCAGGCAGATTTGCTGCCTTCGTTTTCCCACTTTTATTTTTCGCCCTCCCTCAGGCAGCACGCTGCCTTCGTTCTCCCAGTTCTATTTTTCTCCCTCCCTCAGGCAGCTTCGCTGCCTTCGTTCTCCGTTTCTCTACGCCCTTCTAGTAAGGAAAATGACTCTTAGAGGAGAGAGACTCCCATCAGTCACTCTCCGTTTACACGCTCTCTAGAGTAAGATAAAAATTAGTATAAAAAAGGGGAGAGTTTTTTAAGGGATGAATGAGGCTATATCTCAGCGAAAAGTTTCTGAATTCTGAAGTAAATAAAAAAGTGAACATAGAGAGATGTTCATAGAAGAATTCTTAACAACATGAAGAATTCTCAACAAATGCTCACGAATAAATATCAAAAAGATGAGAAAAATATTGAAAAACATCAGTTTAAATCTCGGAAATTTCGGTCAATACTGAAAAATATTTCATAAGTTCAGTATCATGAGATCATGAGAAACTATCAAAAGTGTGGAAATGGTTTACCAAAGTTCTAAGGAGAACGATAGCCTGGGGTTTCAAGGGATCTTGGTTAAAAAAATCGAATGCAAAATAGCGTATCGTATTGGGAAATAATCGCTAGATTCGAGAGAAATACAGAAATTCCTTTAATCAAATTTAATCGAAAGTTGAAACACAAAAACTTTTTGCATCACTCGTTGAACATCAAACTACAACATTTGTGAAAATCAGAAAAGACCGTTCGGTAGAAACGCTGCAATAAGCTTTGAAAAAGTTTTAAAAAAAGAAAGACCGGACAGAGGAATTGTTCCCGTACTCGTCTGAATAGAAGAAGACTAGCGTTTCCTTTGGAAACGCTTGTCACTCTCTTGTTAACCAAGTCATTCGGAGAGCCTAGTCAAAACCTATTTCTGCTTCTCCTTATCTCCCTGCCTTCGTTTTCCCACTTCCATTTTTCTCCCTCTCTCAGGCAGCTTCGCTGCCTTCGTTTTCCCACTTCTATTTTTCTCCCTCTCTCAGGCAGCTTTGCTGCCTCCGTTTTCTCACTTCTATTTTTCTCCCTCCCTCAGGCAGCTTTGCTGCCTTCGTTCTCCCACTCCTATTTTTCTCCCTCTCTCAGGCAGCTTCGCTGCCTTCGTTCTCCCACTTCTATTTTTCTCCCTTTGGCTGTGGTGAAAGCTAAACACTGGACGGGTTCGGGCCGTCGTCGGGTAGTGGCCCTCCCCGGTCTGGAGTCCTCACCAGGGCGCAGCCCTCGATGGTGCGCAGCACTCGACCGTGCGCAGCCCTCGATGGTGCGCAGCACTCGACCGTGCGCAGCCCTCGATGGTGCGCAACACTCGACGGTGCGCAGCACTCGCCGGTGCGCAGCACTCGCCGGTGCGCTGCACTCGCTGGTGCGCAGCACTCGACGGTGCGCAGCTTTCGACGGTGTGCAGCCCTCTCCGGAGTGGAGCTCTTTTCGAAGCGGAACCCTTCCTCGGAGAGCCCTCCAGAAGACGCCCTCCAGAGAAGAGAGCTCACCAGAGGGGAGCTCGAAGAGCGAATGAAGGAGAAAATGAAACTACCTCCTTATATACTCTTTTCTCGGAGTATAATTTGCATACCTCCATTTGCATATTGTATACGAAAATTAAGCCATTCTACGCCATCCTCTCGAGTAAAATGACTTTTGGAGGAGAGAGACTCCCATCAGTCACTCTCCGTTTACACGCTCTCTAAAGTAAGATAAAAATTAGTATAAAAAAGGGGAGAGTTTTTTAAGGGATAAAAGAGGCTATATCTCATCGAATACTTGAAATTCCGAAACAAAAATTACACCATTGAATCGGGCATTGAATTTTAGGTAGGGTTCTATACAGGAGCTTCCAGCATCCACAGGGAGCTGTTATCGAAGGCCTCATTAAATTTTTTCGAAAGATAGGGCTAAAAAGAGGTTCAGAGAAACAGCTGTCGACGGAGATGCTTATTCGTCTATAATATATAGAGAGGATTGTATTGTTTTTTGGTTGTTTTTAAGGGGACATGTACATTTACTATTCATAGTAGAACATGCTTCAAACGGCTCTCAAAATTACTCACGAAGAAACAGAATCCGAGGAGCTTAATAGCTACCTATTTTTCTTCGCCTGTTCACAGTATTTCCAAAGTATCGGTATTTGAGTGTTGAACTGCGCTAGCTGCACGGCGCTCCCGCTCACGCCAGGGGGGATGATCGTTCCCACACCAGGCACTTCTGTTGATCCAACTACCAACGTGTGCCCCCCATATACGTGTGCGGCAATGAATACGTTAATACTGACAACGGTAAAATTTTAATAAAAATTTAATTCCATGAATTTGAGTACTCTGTTTAATAAAAAAAATTTTTGTTCAAGTCTTTTTTCGGGGGATGCTGTAGTGAGAATGCAATTGAAATATTAGCAGGCGGGGACGACGCGACCGGTCACGATGCTCACTTGTGATGGTAAGAGGCCGATGGGAATGATTTTGGATGATAAGAATGTGGCCGTGGCAGCCGGGTCGACCGCTGCTTGCGGTAAGTTTATTTCTTTCTTTCCACCAATATAAACGAACGCATTTTAGTAGCAACTAAGGGACTGAACGAGAGCGACTTCAAGGTACGTGTAGCTGTCCTCCTCCCATGGCCTCAACTGTCTGCCCTCAGACAAAAGCGTGCTCGAGTCCAAACCCCATCAACAATTGCATCGTCGCTTGTGAAGAAGGATCAGTGTTGGAAGCGCTAGTGAGTCAAAATCCTCTCCTTTCGTTTTTTTTATTATTGATTTGGCTTCGTCATTCATGGAATTCCCACATTTTTATTGGTTGTTGTTACTTTGCCATAGTAAACGTAATTATTAAGAGAAAAAACATTTAAATTTTTTTTTCCATCCGTTATCGCATCTTCCGCGTCGCTGAGAGTGTTAGTTACTCTGGTATTTTAGTTCAACTATTTTTCTCACAACAATCAAAAAGGAACTCGCATTGAAAACGTGTGTTCAAAGTTAGTATTTACATTCCGTGATCAATCAGGAAAAGCAAGTTGTACCAGTCAGTTTTTAGAAAGTCAAAAAAGAGGGAAAAAGAATAAGCACTCGAATTTTTAATCGTGAAAAGGAAAATGTATCGTTCATAAATTAAAACTAATAACACACATAACTCAGAGACGGAAGCCTATACCATCTGGAAGAAATGGAACATAGAACTGACGAACTTAAATTTGAAACACTTTAGACTGCCACAGGAGGGACAGCAATCATGAATAATCGGCTAGACTGCATCGGTACGGCGTTCTTGCCAGCTACAACGTCTTCAAGCTTCTATTGCACAAGAAGTGAGTGAAATTCGTGAGTTTAAGAGACTGATGACAGAAATTTTCCCATTAACATTTCAAATCTATTTAGGAATATCGTTATTTCTGCTAAGTATGAACTGCAACCATTAGATTCAACGAAATTGTATTTCCCTCTTTACTTAGAAATTTTCGCAAACCAGTTCAAATCCCTTTCAAACTTCATTCTGATGTGCTTTACTTCTTACTATGAGCAAAAATGCAACGAATACGTATGTATATAATTCTAAATTTCTGATGAAATTCCGCCAAATTTTCTGGAGAAAAACATTCTTTCATAATCTTCTTTCTGTTTTTCGAGAAGTAAGGACACTATTTGCAGATCCCGTGCCTCCCAATATGTCTACCGCTATCCGCGATACGTGTCCGCTAATAGTTGGGCCTACGGGGCCTGTGCCGTTAGTGTATTATGGGTCGGCTACTATGAAGATTGTTGCGTGCCCGAACGGAGCTATGCAGATCGGAATGGAGAATATTGCAAGAATGACATGCACTACGAATATGTGGACATACAGAACCGCAGCGAACGTGCCGGCGACTTACATGAACCAACCCCTCACTTGCGGTTGATTAAATTTCTTTTTTACTTACTTATTTTGAGATCATCTGAATTCATCCATGACTTGTGGTAAAAATTTCAAACAATACCGAAAGAACTATCTTCAAATTGTCAGTATCACAGTATAAAAGCAAAGGAGCCTGGTTAAGATGGCATTTGATAAGACTTTTTTACCAACAAAAAAAATCGGGCGAGATCTCATTTCGGAAGTGCGAGATCGTTATCAATTGCATGATACTGCTTTTTCGTGCGATAGGACTCAAACAAACTTTTCGTTTTCAATATCCGCTAAGACTTCATGAACATTTAGGTCACCCCACTTTTAATTATGCTTTGACAGTAAGTATTTCCTGATCGATAATCACCCAAGTGAGCCCATTAACCGTTCGAGATTTTTTTGTTCTTGATGTTATTTATATCTGAAAAAAAAAGATTCTTAAACTTTTTTCTATGAATTAAATGAGTTTCAGTGGCGGATGAGACTTCTCTGGTGGCGGCTTGTTGTGCTCCAACCGGAACTTACACAAAAACGATGGAAAACGGCAATTGTTATTTGAAATGCACCACCGCGGGCCAAGTGTTCACTGTTGCGCCGGTAAAGAGATTCGTAATTACAAGAGAAAAAAAAGCAATTGAACAGGATAGGATGACGCCAGAGATTGAGATGAGAATATCAGAAATAGCCGCATGGAAAAGGAGCTAAATCAAAGTAATGGTCTACTTCTTATATCGTATGTTTGCAGGGCGTAACCACTCCAGTTATTTATTGCCGAAACAAAGCGGACGCAGTTTTCGTCACTACCAATGGAGTTGAAATGGTTATAGCTGCAGCGGTGACATGTGCAGGTGAAAGACTTCTCTCTCTCTCTCTCTCTCTCTCTCTCTCTCTCTCTCTCTCTCTCTCTCTTATAAATCAATCCTTTGTTTTGTAAGCAATTGTAACGAAGCTCTCATTTTTCAGCTCCGTGATGATCATCATCTGTCGCCTTATCTCTCTCTCTCTCGCTCTACACACAGAAAAAACTGATCACCAATAATAAGGTTCCACGCATATTGATCACATTTGGAACATTTTTGGTTTTGCTGAGAGCGCAGGAACTGAACATTGTATATTTATCAGTATGTTTTACCTAAGCCGTATTTTATTTTCTCAGTTTGACTGCTGTGGTTGAGGTTGAGTATGTTACTTCGCATATATTTTAATTTCAACAAAGAGGATTTCGTGTTTTTTTTGTTGTTGCATTCTTCATTCCGGTTTTTTGTTGCATTCTTCAAACTTTAGATTTGATCTTTCGAGAATGCCAAAACAATTAGGTGTTCATGTCTTTTCTGATGACTCCGAATGCTTGTAGGTCAGAAATGAACTTATCAGAAGATCAGCGCAGGGTTAGAATGAGAGAAAAAATTACTTAAAAGGTAAAAGTGGTATTTTATTTTTTCCTCGTGTTTTCAAAATGCGTTTTTTTGCTACTTAAGATATTTGCTACTTAAGATAAGAACCAGATAAGGTACTTGTGTAGATCGACGTAGGATCCGCCCCTCTTCCCCCTCGACGGGCGGAGTCGTGGATTTATGACTAATTTTTTTATAAAGGTCTCGTTCGCCTAAGCCGTACGGCCTCGTTAGCGTAAACTATTACTAAGCCTAAAAGTAGTCATAAATCCGTGACTCCGCCCCCGAGGGGGAGGAGCGGAGCCTACGTAGATCTGGACAAGTACCCTTACTTTAATGTGAAAAATAACAGCGAGAGGGATGAGGAGGAAAATGAGAGAGAACAGGAGCAACATCGTACATCAAAATGCATGGGGGAGGAGCCTACGTCTAACTAGACAAGTGCCACGGAGTGATCGTAACAACAAAAGCTAGAGATGGTATTTTTTTCATCGCATCATGCCTAATAATTTTTTTTGAAACCAGTGTAATGGAAAGAACAGTGTAATATTTTATTTGTGCTTTGACTCGTCTGTTTTTTATTTGTTGAGATTATTGGAATCTTTTTTCTCGTTATTTCGACAATGATCGAATCATACTTGTTGATTTTTTTTTTGTAAAAAAACCAGTAACCCATTACAGAGAACCTTGAATTTTTTTTAAATTCTGCTTTGACTCTTCTGTTTGTGTTAATCGATATTGTGATGGAATATTTTGATGTAATATTTTTCTTTGGTTATTCCGTAAATGCTTGTTTGAAAAGATTTTCTCATGCTTGTTGGAAAAAAAGTTTGTTGTTTTAAAGTGTTCATTACATTCCAAATAAAAACGCAATTTTTGTTTTGATTTGGAAGAAAAAAAAAGAAAAAAAAATTTAATAAAAAGAAAAAAGGAAGAAAATCTCGCAAGTTATGGGCGAGGTTTAATAATACTGCACACTTTTTGTAAGTGAACAATATTATTGACCACAAGTGAACAGTTTCGCAGTTCGCGAATTAGGGCGAGTTGGGGCGAGTTTTACTACAGACTGAACAATAAAAAGGGCATTAACCACATCGTCCCCTCTGTATTTATTGTTCAGAAAATGTCTCAAAAGTGATCATTTTTTCTCTGTGTGTATGTTTCTCAGTCCTAGCTCTTTATATCTCTCTCTCTCTCTCTCTCTCTCTCTCTCTCTCTCTCTCTCTCTCTCTCTCTGTTCCTCTCTCCCTCTCTCTCTTTCTCTCTATCTCTCTCAATCTCTCTCTGACTTTCCCTTTCTCTTTTCTCCTTCTCTTTTCTCCTTCTCTTTTCTCCTTCTCTTTTCTATCTCGATAAAAGAGTCCCTCGACTACAGAAAATGGGCGTCGCGCGATCATTCTGCAGCCGCCGTCATTCAATATCAGCGATTGTTCCTCCTATAGAAATCACTTTTCACCGAAGGAATTACATCTCCAAATTTCTTGCCGAAACTTTCATTTGTTTGCTGTTGCTGATCTTTTACTTTCTATTCCACAACTTTAGTAATTCAATTAAAAAAATAGTTCTTCATGTCTCTGATAATTTATTGGTTTCCAACGCCTAACACTGCACGTGTAAAAAAATAAATGTTCTGTTCGATTTTTTTTGTGAGTGTTGATAAAATGTTTCGTATAGCTACTGCTTAAGTGAAGTCATTCCGGTATCAAGGGAAGGCCGGTCTAGGAAAAAGTTCGAGCTCAGATGTTTTGGTCTGATTCGGCTTCTAACCAACTCGGTATTAACTCTATCGAGGTCACGTGCGTCAATATACAACTCCCCGTCAATATACAACTCCCATGCTCAAGTATAGAAATAAATAAATAATTAATTTTATTGTCATCGTTACATGATTATACAATTGAGTGCACAGTAAAAATCGAAAACAAATATGATTTACAATGGCAAAATAAGAAGTAGCAACTGGGCTACTAATAATTAAACAACTGACGAGGAAAAAAATCAAAAATTCAATTCATTTAAGAACTTCCTGGCCTTGGAAAGTGATAAGCTAAAAAAAAAAACAAACAGGAAGATCATTCCACTCTCTAATTATCCTATAAGGAAAGAATGATTGAAATCGGTTTAAACGGCAAATAGGCAAACGAAGTTTCCATGTATGACCACGGTATCGAGGTCACGTGCAGTGGAAACCCCGTCAATATACAACTTCCATGCTCAAGTAAAGAAATAAATAAATAAATAATTTTATTGTCATCGTTACATGATTATACAAATGAGTGCACAGTAAAAATCGAAAACAAACTTGATTTACAATGGCAAAATAAGAAGTAGCAACTGGGCTACTAATAATCAAACAACTGACGATAAAAAAATCAAAAATTCAATTCATTTAAGAACTTCCTGGCCTTGGAAAGTGATAAGCTAAAAAACAAACAGGAAGATCATTCCACTCTCTAATTATCCTATAAGTAAAGAATGATTGAAATCGGTTTAAACGGCAAATAGGCATACGAAGTTTCCATGTATGACCACGGGTGAATCTGCTTCTAGGAGCAAGAGGAAGGATCTTGCCAATAGGAATGTCTATGTTGTGATGTACTATTTTATAAAGTAGCATCAAATCGTTTGTCAGTCGACGTTTTCTAAGTCTCAAGCTTCTTAAAAACTTCAATCGCTGTCTACATATAAGGGATATTCATACAGGCACGTTTGAATATTTCTCTAGTAAATTTCTGCTGAACTTTTTATATTTGCTTAGATTGGGTTATGCTTCTAATGTTCCAGATCTCGCAAGCATATTCCAGTATTGGTCTCACGTAAATCTTGAAAAGATTCATGAGAATGTTGACGTTCAGAGTGCGGAAAGATCATAGTATCAGGAATGTTATAGAAGAGGCTCTACTACACATACTCTTTAAGTGCGCTTTGAATGAAAAATCACTCGAAATTGAAACCCCTAGATCTCTAAACTGTTTCACTTCCGGAAGAGAGTGACCAATCACAGAGAAATTGAAATCAGGATGATTAATTCCCAATCGCATGTAGCACGTTTTATTTAGAGAAATAGTAAGACCCCATGAGGAAGACCAAGTTGAGAGAACATCTAATGCTCTCTGCAGCATACATGCGTCATTCATAATTAACAGTTTGGCATAAAGAGTGCAATGAACGCCTGCTGGAAGTGACTGGGGAAGATCATTTATATAAAGTAAAAACAATAAGGGCCCTAGGACAGATCCTTGAGCAACCCCAGAGAGTACAGGACAGGAGGCTGAGAAAGATGAAGCTACCATCACAGCTTGCGTTCTTTGAGTCAGGAAAGCTTTGAAGAAATTAAGCAGGCATCCTGTTATACCAAAAGAAGACAGTTTTAAAAGCAAGGAGTTAATGGGCACAGTGTCGAACGCTCTACTGTAGTCTACGAAGACAGTGGAAATATATGAAGAACTGGACTGATTAAGAGTCTTGTGCCACTTAGAAATTGACATAATCAGTGCTGAAGAGCAAGATCTTTGTGAGCGAAAGCCATGTTGGAATGGGCTTAACAAGTTGTTTTTGTCAAGATAAGAGTGGAGAGAAGAACATACTATCTTTTCTAGGACTTTACTGGTACAACAAGTCAGAGAAATCGGCCGGTAATTGTTTGGATCGCTCATGTTCCCATTTTCTTATAGATAGGCTTGACCCAAGCTTGACGCCATATGAGTGGGCATCTACCATGAAGTAGAAAACTATTGAATAAGATAGCTATTGGAGATGCAATGCTTGTAGCTGTCCCTTTTAGAAAAGAGTATGGAATGTGTTCAGGAGAAGTAGAGTTAATATTCTTCAACTTACATAGAAAGACACTTTCATTTTCATTTCTTTATTCCAAGCACATAAGATATCATGAAAACACAAACAAAAACAAAGTTAAATGCATGGAATTTCTTCTAAGTGGCGGTGCTTAGGGGTTGCGGTATAGATGAAAAAGGGGGGAGGGTGATATACTTAAAATCGACAATTATATTAGTCATGAACGAAAGGTTTAAGTAATATCTTTTCAGTAGGTAGAGAAAATAATAGTTTTTTGAAACTACAGTATTTGATTTTTTGAAACTACAGTTTTTGAAACTGTAGCAGTATTAGGTGTACTGACGATCTCAAAAGGTAATGAATTCCATACTGATAGCTGGCGAGAAACACATGTAGAAATTGAACATTTGCTAATATTATGAGGTGTTTTTAGCCTGAGCTCATGAGAATGGCGAGAAAATCTCTATACTGCAGACAACTGAAACAAGTTCATAGTTTCAAGTTCACAGTTTTTGTGTACACATTTATGAATAAATAAAAGGTCAGATATAGCACGACGATATTCAAGAGTTTCAAGGCCTAACATGGAGATTCTTTGTGAATAGGGAAGTCTGGAATGGCCAGATCTTGTTAGGATTCTTCTCGTAAACGACCGCTGAACTTTTTCAATAGATTTTACTAAGCCGGGGGATGAGGGATCCCATAACTCACTAGCGTATTCAAGAACAGGTCTGACATAAATTTTAAAAGCTGAAGTTAAAAGAGGCGGACATGGTGACTTGAAGGCTTTTAACATCATGTTAACAAGAGCAGAGCTTTTTTTACATTTGTCTTCAACATGATTACGATAAGAGAAACGATCACATATGATTAAACCAAGATCTTTGGCAACTCTACCAACTACTAGAGGTTGACTGTTCATGTAATAGACGCTGCGAGAATTGGATGATCCGAGATGAAGTACATTACACTTAGATATGGATAGGGACAAATTCCACTCTAGGCACCAATCGGTTATACGATTCAAAGCTAGTTGGATATAATTACAAGAGGTAGCGCGTCCCATTATCTTTATATCATCGGCGAATAAGCAAAATTTGATAGAATCGGGGATAGCTTCTTTAACAGAGTCGATGTACAACAAGAATAACAACGGGCCTAAAGATGATCCTTGAGGTATACCTGATATTACGGGAATTGGGTCAGATAGACTATTATCGATCATAACTGTGTGTGAGCGGCCAACAAGATAATCAGTTAACCATTTAACGATTGGAGAAGAGATACCAAAAGATGCTATCCTATTTAGAAGTAATCTATGATCAACAGAATCAAATGCTTTACTGATATCAAGGAATATTATATCGATAGGGATGCTTTGGGATAACGAGTCAACAATGAACGAATGAGATTCAACTAAAGAGGTCACAGTAGACCTCCTAGCTCTAAAACCAGCCTGGTAGGGCGATAAAAGGTTCTCGTTTTCTAAATAGCAAGATACTTCCTTAACAATAATTTTCTCCATAACTTTTGATAAGGAACAGCATAGAGAAATAGGTCTGTCATTGGTAACTAGATTCCGGGAATTGCTCTTGTGTACTGGTTTTACTATAGATCTCTTCCATAGTAGGGGAACAGAGCCAGTAAGAAGGCTATTATTAAAAAGGATACATAATGGTTTAATCAGGGCAAAGCGACATTTCTTCAATACAATAATAGGAATAGAATCAGGGGACGTGTTACACTTAGATTCAAGAGAAGATAATGCTCGTATTACCATATCTTCGGTTATATAATCGAAATTGAACGGCTCAGTAACGATTGGTAATTTAATTTCAGGTAATGGACATTGAAGAGGTACAGAAAATACGGACGAGAAATAGCGAGAGAACTCATCAGCTTTCTCTGATGGGGAAAATTTTTCATTTAAATCACTATCGATCAAAGCGGGAATAGCATTATTGGCTGTACTCAAACGGCTCCTACAAGCCGCGAAAAATGATTTCTGATTACCTCGTAATATCAGTTGAGATTCTCTTTTAATTTCGAATTCTTTCAGCTTTTGATCAAACTCGGAAGTTTTTCTAATACAGTAAACCGAATACGGGGCATTTCGAGAAATTTGTTGTAATTTAACGAACATCTTACGTAGATTTGAAGGATAGTGGGATAAATCGTCTCTAAGATCTACAGTTGGGACAAACTTCACTAAATCTCAAAACCTCGATATATATGGTGTTTAGGCCAATGTAGACAGGTATGTTAGAGGTGTAATGAGGGTATTTGAGGGTCTTGAAGTTATAGTCATTTTTTTGTTATAAAGGTTAAGTTTTATGTGCCCGTCATTTTCAATGGTTATGTAGAGATCTAAAAATACCGCCTTATTACTATTTTGATTAGTTCTTTCTAATGTTAAAGAGTTGTGATATATTTCTTCAGTAACTTTTATAAATTCTTGATCCTTATCAGAAATGTGAAGAAGATCATCTATGTAACGGAATGTACAATTCAGAGAACTTCTCAAACTATGGGATCTATTTATATTTTTGTTAATGTATTTGAATTCCATCATAGCCAGAGTAAGATCTGCTATTTGTGGTGAACCGTTATTACTCTGAGAAATTCCCTTATTTTGTTTGAATATTTCACCACCATAAGTAACATAGCTATTATCTAAAATATAGATAAGAAGTTTGTACATATATTTGAATAGGTAGATAAGTTCTTTTTTTGGGTAATGTCATTAGTATAATGTGTATGATTGCCTTTAATTGAGATAGCTTGGTATCCACAATTACTAAAGCAAGTTGTAATTACTCGATACATGTTATCTTTAATCCCTTCATGATGTAGATTTGCGAATAATAAAGTGAATTCTACACAGAAAATGTTTTTATGTTTGTTATCTAATGTTTTGAAAATATCTAGTAAAGGTTTAGTGTTGAGTATCGAAAAGAGGTGATTAGTTCCGTTCCTTTCACCAGTTTGTTTGGAATAATCCCTAAAATGTTTAGATAGGTGTTTTAGTAAGAGTTGTAGTTCAACAGATAAAGGTTTAAGGCTACTGTTGCAGGCTCCAGTGATAAATCTAAATTTTATTGGATTTTTATGCCTGTTGGGTATTCCATATACTTGGGGAATGTTAAAAGTTTTATCAAAATTCATTTTAACTCCGTTTTGTTATGTGTTTTTGATATTATTACTGATAATAATGGAGCTATTGGTATTAGACGTAGGTTCATATGTTTTGACATTATCATCAGTTGTATTCATTTCTTCATTAATATATTTAACTTTTTTTTTCATATAAAGGCGTAGTTATTGATGGCTTTATCGAGTGGAGTAATTATAAAGTCTTTTTTTAAGTTGTTAATTTTTTTGAATTCTACCATATATTGATGTTTCCGTACAATAAAATCTATCTATATAATTCTTGATTTTGGAAAGGTTATTATTTATGAGAAGGTTAGCTAGTTGATTTCTATCAGTTGTTTTCAAGCTGCATTTTCTTGTAATGTTATTAGTTGTTGATAAAATGGATTGTATAATCACTTCTGTAATAATTTCTTTAGTAGAATTACCACTGCTAATTTGATATTTAGTACCTTTTTCTAAAATACTACGAAGAAGAGGATCCGAGATAATATTCGTGTTGCCTGTACAAACGTGTCCTAAATTATGCTCAATACAGTGAGAATATTTATGGCAGACACAATTGTTTTTGTTTATATCTTCAAGTTTAGATTTCTTAAAAATTTATTATAATTAAAGATTTTTTTACTGATAGGTTCTTCTAATTTGTATATAGTGCGTATTTTGAATGATTTATCAATTTTTTTGAAAAGTTCTGCGTCTATGTTGCTTCTAAGACTTTTATTAAAAATTCGGTTAAAAGGAATACTATACATATATTTACCGTGATATTTAAGCTTTATATTAAATGTATCTATTTCATTATTCATAAAATTAGTCTGTTTTCTCCAGAAATAGTAACAAATGGTACTAGTAATAATTAGTTTATTGTAGTTATTAAGTTTATGAAATTCTTTGGTTAAAGTGAATTTAATGAGCTTATCTTTTTCTTTGTTTTTTTTAATTTATTGTATTCCAAATATAATAGTTTTTTTAAAGATTCTATTAGGTTGTTAACAATTTCTTCAATATCTCTAGCTTGGTATGCTGGACGAGTTCTTCTACGGTTTTTGTGTCTACTCTGAGTTTTTCTAGGTATTTTTATTGGCATGTTGTGATATGGATGTGGTTTCCGTTCCATGGGGTTCAAACTATCGGATATTAAACCGTAATTTTTTAATCAATTATTGAGACCGTAGGGATATGCTGTGATCAATAATCTAATCCAGTATGCTTCTTTAGCTCTTAACTCAGCTTTATTAGATGCATGATCTAAGACATCTATTCGTATATTGTTTGGAGATTTATTACATTCTTTAAAATGTTTGTATAAGTATGTATCGAGTATGTTTGTATGTATATGATTTTTATGTTGTGATATACGTTTTTTTAAGTGATTAAGTTGTTTCTCCGATGTATTGCATCTCAGTTATTAGATAAATCACATTTTTAATGTACATGTAAGGTTAGTGGGTTTATTAGTGACAAAACTCTTTTTTGTAGTACTACTAATGACATACTTATCGTAGTTGATTATATTACATATGACACACCTGGTATTATTACATTCATTTCCTTTATTATCAGAAAAGTTATCAGTTTTGAAGATATATTTACCATCAACCTTTTCGTGGAATTATAGGTATGTTTTAACGGAGTTTGTTTTGTTTTTGAGGCTGGTTTTTGTTAAGCATGGATATAACGGAGACGATGGCTGCTTGACCGAAGGTTCACCGAGCACTACTCCGTATTTCAGATACGGTAGATCTGTCTTTTAGTGAGACCCAGTTCTCACCCACGAGTTAAGTGCTGATTCCCGTGAGTGTGGTATATCTCACCTATATGTAGTATATGTAGTATATGTAGTATATGTATACTCTGTCTATAGTGTTATGTATGTATGCATACGCGACGTTAAAGAAGACTTTCTTGTTTTAAAGCCTAAAAAGAAATAAAAAACACAAAGGCTTAAAAAAAGTTTTTTTTGAAGCCTTCTCGTCTGAAAACTAGTGTGTTTTACGTTTTAAAAATTCTGATACATAGAGTTACACTAGAAGAAGCAAAGCCGATCGAGTTTCCTTAAAAGTTACTTAAATAGGTCACTTTCTTTGCTACGGTCCAATGAAACTTACAATGGCAAAGTGTCTTTCTCTTTCTCTCTATGTCTAACTATGTACATATAGACATATGCATATATTTTTCTATTTCTCTCTCTCTCTTTCTCTCTCTCTTTTTTTCTCTCCTTTTCATCGTCTTCATATCTCTCGCTCTGTCTCTATGTTTACAGTTTACTTTTTTCTCTTTACCCGTTTCTATCTCTTGTCTTCGCCTTTTCCACTTTTTCTTTTTCTCTCTCATCACATTTCGTTTCCTCAAGATCACCTTAAAAAATTGCGGAGTCTTGCAGCATAGCCATTCTGCTGGCCAATCGCGATGTGCATCAAGCCGCGTACCGAATTTTAATGGGTCGTCAGCCAAAAATCGTCACGACCACCGCAGTTCCACAAGCCACAAACATCGTTCATGAAAGGTTCCACAATTGAATGAGTTGTGAAGAGCTATTTTTTCCCAGATACTGAATTCGTGTTTTTTTAAAGTGTTATGAAAAAAATTTATACACAAACATTTACTTCAATGTACTTTTCAAACTTTCAATGACTAGCTTCCAATATTTGTTTCTGTGACTATATGTACTTTGAATTTGTTTCACAACATTGTTTCACAGGGAATAAGGCATTTCGATACCGCATAATCCGACCTACAACAAGTTTTCACATCGTTCGATCCTTTCAGTTCTATGGCCACACAGTCCTCTCAATGACTATAGTTTTGCTAAATGCTGTTGTTGAATACGTTTGCATGTAATAAGAGAGTCGCATATAGTTTCATATGACCCTTTTTATAACTTGAATCACTTGAAAATTGTTTTTTAACTTCTAATTAAGATAGTCTTTTTTTGTTGAGGACACATATCGGTTCAGTGAGAGAAATCTTTGAGTTCAAACCTGCCTTGTATGGAACAGCTTTTTCTGAGGGCCATTCAACAAAATTCAGTCTGAAAACCAAGCTTCACTGCCTCAAAAAATTCTAACTGACAATTTGCTAAACATCATCACATCTTCTTCTTCTTCCTCATAGCGTTGTCCCGCGATGGCAGGGTCCGCTTTGTGTATCTTCTTTCTACACTTGTCTCGATTGAGGGCAAACATGATCACATAGCCAACTATTTATTCACGCTACAAATCGAACGTAGTGCAGTTCCAGTTGTATACAAAACATTTTCTCTCACAAAAACGGATCTCGACAACAATTGAGCAGATGAGAAACTAACGCAAGTTGAAAGAACGAATTTCGTAGTTAATTAAAGTTGAATACATATTGATCCGGGTTACGCTCAAAACGTTGATCGGGTGAAACCGTTAAGTAGGGGAGAAGGGAATGGGGGTAGCGGGATGGCAAGTGCAGTGGGTATTTTTTCGTGATTTACTCTTCCATAATTAACCATCTTTTTTAACATGCGACACCGGAAACAGCAGTTGGGACAGTAACAAGTTTGCGTATTGAACAAGTATGCTGGAAAGGAGAAGGGATTAATCTGATTTGGCTTCCTCTTTCTTCGCTTGATACTTTTGCTTGCCTCCACGGAAGACATAGGACTGGAGGAAGAAGTTGATGAATAGCACCAGGTAAGTGAAGTCCATGAAAGAAGCCAAGTAATAACACTTCATGTCAATGTCACAACTCACCTGCAATGTATATTACATTGCTTATTCATACTTTATACTTTCTATTTTTTTAAAAATCAACTTTTATAAATTTATTCATATGAATTTAAGAATTGTTTTTGGTAGTTTTGACGGCGCTTTTTCTTGTTTTATTAAACGAACTTTTAAAGAATCCGGCAAAAAAATCAAAGAATCAAGTTTCGTTTGTTGTTTTTGCAATAAAGAGTAGCATAGCTTCATATTGTTTTTGCCAAGTATAATCGTCTTGAAGAAATGACTAAAAAAGTTTATAAATTTGTATACAATTCTATGCGAACCGTTAAATCTAAAAGGGTCTTCCAAAGCATCACTTAGAGAAAGAGACTTAGAGAAAGAGACTTAGAGAAAGAGACTTAGAGAAAGAGACTTAGAGAAAGAGACTTAGAGAAAGAGACTTAGAGAAAGATGAATTAACCGAATTAGTCGAAACAGACGTTCACCGATATGCACCGTGTTCTTATGATAATAAATCTTCTAAGATTGTGCTTCCCACGAATCTCATCACACGAACAGCAATTTTCAGTATGCCTGAATGTTTTCACGTAACAAATCAAATCAACTTCTTCGTCCAACATTTTTTCTAAATTTTGTGGGCTTCTTGGAAAATACTGATTTGCTTGAGAATTGGGAGTAAAAAGAAAAAACATCACCTTGTTGACAATCATCTGATATCCGGCGATGGACAAGATGGCGATGGATATTACGAATTGCAGGATTTGCATCGTCGTGATCATTTTGGCGACTGAGCCGGGAATTTTCACTTTGACCGATCGGAGGAAATAGTACCTTAAGAAAAAGAAGCATGGAGAACATAAGATTTTATCATTTATTTCACATATTTTACTCAAGCGATGATTTAAAAGTTTTATTTGTACATGTACTTGCATTTTTCACCTAAGATGTAGCTTTCCACGACGAACTAAACTTGATCAGAGGACAGATTGAACTGTGTTCATGTGTTACGAGACTACTAAGACGGGAGCACCTGGGGTAAACGCAGATGACGTGTGGAAGTTAAGCGGTCGCTTTGAGAGGACCTGCGCATCATCACATCGACTTACCCATACATGAAGGAGTGCACGGTGAAGTTGAGGAAGATGCCCCATCGATTGAACGCCGAAGCAGGAGAGTACGCATACGCGCCGTACATCAGGGTCAGAATGTGGTGATACCAATGGAGGAAGACGAGTGGCCGCTTCCGAAGAACCTGCGTATCAGCTAAGTAAGAACCTGTGCATCAGCCAAGTAAGAACCTGCGTATCAGCTAATTAAGAACCTGCGCATCAGATAATTGAGAACCTGCGCATCAGCTAAGTGAAAACCTGTGCAGCGGCTGAGTGAGAACCTGCGCAGTAACTAAGTGAGAACCCACGCAACAGCTAAGTGAGAACCTGCGCAGTAGCTAAGTGAGAACCTGTGCAGTAGCTGAGTGAGAACCCACGCAACAGCTAAGTGAGAACCCGCGCAGCAGCTAAGTGTGAACCCGCGCAGCAGCTTAGTTAGAACCCACGCTGAAGCTAAGTGAGAACCTGCGCAGTAGCTAAGTGAGAACCCGTGCAGCAGCTAAGTGAGAACCCGTGCAAAAGCTAAGTGAAAACATGTGCAGCAGTTGAGTGAGAACCTGCGCAGTAGCTAAGTGAGAACCCACGCAACAGCTAAGTGAGAACCCGCGCAGCAGCTAAGTGTGAACCCACGCAGCAGCTAAGTGAGAACCTGTGCAGTAGCTAAGTGAGAACCCGTGCAGCAGCTAAGTGTGAACCCACGCAGCAGCTAAGTGAGAACCTGCGCAGCAGCTAAGTGAGAACCCGTGCAGCAGCTAAGTGAGAACCCGCGCAGGAGCTAAGTGAAAACCTGTGCAGCAGCTGAGTGAGAACCTGCGCAGTAGCTGAGTGAGAACCCACGCAGCAGCTAAGTGAGAACCCGCGCAGCAGCTAAGGGATAACCTGCGCAGCAGCTAAGTGAGAACCTGCGCATCAGGTAGGTTAGAGTTTGATCGAAGCGAAATGAGAATCAAAAAAATCACACAAGTTATGAAAGTCTTGACCAAGAAAGGATCTCGTGGACTTAACGGAATAAGATTAGAATGCTGAGCCGTTTTTTTGGCGGGGAAGACATCAACCAACAACCAAAAAAGTTACCGAACCAACCTGATTTAAACTGTGAGTTTGCGAGAGGGAGAATCGTGCAAGCACTACGTATATTGTATTGTTGTACTGTATTGTATTGTTTATTCCATGTACAGAATGGGTAAGGAAGATGAGAAAGGGAAGAATGATAATGAGACATAGACTGTGTTTTGGTGTAATGCACATGTTTTAACTCACTTGGAATGCGCGGGTTTTACTGCGATTAAATTCTCTTGTGAGCCTTTGTCCAATTAAGAGGGCCCTACTATACTTGGTCGAACTGTCAATTGAGAAACTGCTAACACTTAATCAACTAAGTGTCAATGAACTGACAATGAAGAGAGTGTCGACGAACTCGATGAGTTTGGAGAGCATGAATACGAAGATCCAGTAACCATTCACACCATTCAGCATTCCCTCGGATGAGCAGTAGGTTGCTGTCAGATATATACATATTATATATATATTGTGTCTATGATTTCATCGACTTTCTTGACTCTCAAGTAGTCGATATGTTTGAGTTCAATCGTTTGATCTTTTGAATGTTGAATATTCCATCTGATCATGGCTGTTTTTAATTTACTGATATGTTTGCTTCGAGTTACCGATACATCTTTTAATTGATAGTTTGTTGGGGTTTTTCCCTTTGTTTGCCTATTCCGTCATAAGTGATTTCTCAAGAACAAAACACTATTGTTTTGTTCTAAGTGTGATTCTTTTTTTTCTACAAGAGAGAGCTGAAACAGTCGAATAAAGTTTCAAAAATCGAATGTTTAAAACTGGAAAATATCAAGGTTAAAACTCTTGAAAAAGTAAAATTGAGAGTTGTGGTACCACTGGAACTTAGAATAAGACTGATGACAATGTTCCGTTCTTTTTCAAATACTTCTACTTTTTAAACACTGTTTATTTCAATGGGGAAACTTGTTGCCACACCTTTTTTAACTAGATTGAACTAAAGATATATTGATTGAAAAAAATAGAGATAAATACAGAGAAGAACTTTAGAAAAAGAAAAAAGTAAACTTCAATTCAAAAGAGGGGAAACTTTAGTTATTTTTAAGCATGTAGACAATTATGATCATAGACCTATAACCTTGCGACCGAATTGTCCGAAAAATAAACGACAAGCCGGTTATTTTGTGTACATACGTTTTTATGAGATTTATCAAAAAATGTGGGCTTTCTTTTCTAAGCGATTCGATCGAGCTCCATGCACCACAATATCAATAACTTTTTTTGATTTTAGAAAACGACCATTTCAGATTTCGGACAGGCAGTTGACAGAAGAAGGTCAGGGAAGATGTATATTGCACGACACACTTAAAACATATTGGACAGACACACTATTACAATAGAAAACCTTTTTCTCGGTTCTTGATGATTTCTCCTCCTATTTAACCACTTTTTTGTTGATGAATTCAGTCAATCAAACCAGAAAAAAATCAGAATGTGAGTAACTGTTATCAGGCGGTCTCGTTCTTAAACCAAACGGCCTCGTTAGCAGAACCTTTCTAAGCCTAAGCGAGAAAATAATTTTTTAATACCTGAAAGCCTCAGCCAGAGGGAAAAAACAGTACAAAATGGAAGTTTCGAATACGTGTTCAGTGCTTAGCGCAATTTACATCCAACCTCACCTTGTTTTGTAAGTTGCCTGAAAAACCTCACCTTCTTTTGTGAAATGCCACTCGTACAAGCTATGAGAAGACTGAAATGGAAGAAGCCTTTAAGCGCAACCTTGGAAGCCTTTATTGAAGAGGACTCCGAAGAGCTCCGGAGCGACTCGGATAGCTCCGGCCGTGGAGAAGATTGCCAAGAAAAGGTTCCATGCGTTCAGGGGCAACTGCAGATCGAATGGCTCTCGGTTGCGCATGAAGTGACGAATTCCGAAGATGGTGATGACGTACGCAACCGTCATCTAAAAAAGGTGAAAATCCTTGTGCTTGTGAGTGTAGGACATGAATATAAAGCAACTAAGAGATACATTTATATGTGAAAATTGGGAGAGAAATCGAACTTGCTAGCTTTCTGAATCCGGACAAGACCCCGAAAAACGTGAGCCAAAAGCTGGCCTTGGCTTTCGCCCGCTGCTTTTTTTTCAATACCAAGTGAGAATTATTAACGGGCCTTTTGATTGTGATCATTGGTACCTTAATTTTTAAAAACTACTTAGAAATGTAGTCCGTTTTCGAGAATCACCAATTTTTGCTGGAGTTTTTGAGAATGCGGTCTATATGTGTATGTGTTTATACGTAAAATGTAGGACTTAAATGTGACCTGGAGGAAGAAGAAGAAGTGCTGATCCATCCAAACCTTGGACCGGATCTCTGGGAACTCATCTTCAGTCAGAATGGAGAGAAGCTCTGACCGGTTGACATTGAAGAGCGTCATCGTGGGAAAACTTCTTTTCCACTGAGTTTTACCCTGGAATGAGTCGTTAGAATTGAACATCCCTTCGAAACAGTGTTCACAAGGAGAATTGTTGTTCCAATGAGACACTGAGATTATTAAAGTTCAACATTGTAGAGGCAAAAAACAAAATATGATTCAAGTATCGCGCAAGCAGAAGCTAATCGAAAAGGCGATATCGAGCCAAGCCGTCTCGAAGCTTGACAATTAACTAGGAATTTGACCGGTTCCAACAACTTCTGGAGAAATTTATTATTTATTTTTGCACTCAGAGGAACATTTGCAATACGATAGAGATGAAGTTCAGTTTTGGAATCGTTGTTTTGGTTTTTACAGAGACTCATTCCATGAGAAAAAGCATTGAACAAAAGAGTATGTCAAGACGTCGTTCATTAGAAACCATTGAAAAAAATTACTTCTGATTTAAACTTTAATAGACAAAGAAAATTTCAAGTATCATATATTTATTCAAATACATAATTCTATAATACGAACATAATGTTTTTTCGAACATTTAACCAATAAATATGCAAGACAAAGAATAATTTTCCAGTTACCGCTGACCATAAATGTCACTTTTAAGCCTTCAGTGTCAGACTCTAAAAACTGTTTGTAGTTGAGGATCGTACAATACAATGTTTGAAAAAACACATTTAATTCATTTTAAAGTTGAGACTATCTCTTTCTCTCTCTCTCTCTCTCTCTCTCTCCTCTCTCTCCTCTCTCTCTCTCTCTCTCTCTCTTTCTCTTTTTTCTTATCATTCTTCGTCTCCCTCTCTCTAAAGTTTCATATCTGTCTTTCTTTTTCCAATTTCTCTCTCCAAATATTCCGGGATCTTCCAGATTTTTTTTAAATTTCTTCGCTGAAATCAACATTGACATAAACGCGAACTACCAACGTTGTGTCAAAGAGATTCGCGATATGATTATATTCAGCAAAAAATGCCGTTTATTTCGTTAAACATTGAATCGGGTGATTACTGCGAAAGATGACTGATAAGGAAGGAGAGAAATACTCAGTGGCAGGGTTGGTTAGAGAGAAAAAGAAATAGCTCTTTATCAAAGAAAAACAGAAAAAATCAAAACGCACACACAAAAACATAGCAATTTGGAGATGAGAGATGAGGTTAACAAAAACTTACACTCATAAAAAGAAGGTGAGTGAATTTGATAGAGAAAGAGGAAGAGATAGAGAGAATGAAAAAAAAAAGAACAATGAGTGATGTGAGTGGTTTTCGGAGTGAAATTAAGAAGGAAAACTTGACTTGATTGTATCATAAATATTTAGTTCGGACCATTACTACGGGGCGTTTCCATGGTCCCGATTTTTGTTTTCCACGTAAACTTCCAGGGAAGTTTCTAATATATTTGAGCTAAATGTTAGTAGGACCCCTTTTTATGCCTAATTCACAAAAATTGATTTTTTTTTAAGCAGTTGAATTTCAAAAAGTTGATGCTGCATAAAACGATTACGTGTAATGCGATGACTAAAGTGCATGTTAAGGAAGTAGGAAATATGAGGGCCGAAAACTGAATTTTGTGGGAAAAAGAGAAGAGTAAAGTGTGTTGAGCAATAACAATGAGAGGAGGGATATAGAAGAGAGAGAGAGAGAGAGAGAGAGAGAGAGAGAGAGAGAGAGAGAGAGAGAGAGAGAGAGAGAGGAAGAGTGAGTGAGAGAGAGGGTATCGGGGAGAGCGAGGGAGTGAGAGAGAATGAGAGAGGTGGAAGAAGGCGCTCAGCAGCATGACGGCGAAAGTGTCTCGAAGGCAGGCAGATTAGGCTTGAGTACCTACCTAGACAGCGCGTGGCGAGAGGCATGTGAATTTATATACAAAGTGGAAATTATGGAGACAAGATAAACTTCTGCTATTCGCAACAACGCTCTCTCTATGTAGCACACGACATTCGCACAGAATATTTACATAAGTCAACATGAGTTTGTTACGAAACATCATTTTAAGAAGAGCGGAGATGAGCAAAATCTAGTTTCACTCAAGAACTCTATGTGGTTAATTTAATCAATCTAAGTTCCTTCATTTTGTCTTGCGGTTTCTTATTGTTCGACAGGGTATTAGTAATTTCCTGAATACTTTTCAAAAACCGAACTACAATTTTACATGTACATATATTACATATATGTATTATAGTTGCGAATAAGCAATGATACATAAGCTCCATTCCTACATACGTTTACTGGGCAATCTGCATCAATCTAGTGCATGATTGAATTGCATCGTTCGATTCGCTCAGCCCTCTAGTTCTAGTGAACATAGTTAGAAGACAGAATTAGAGAGTCAGAGGGCATGAAAAGGGGTTTCAGATATGCAGATGAGCCTGCAAGTTGGAGAAAAAAGTGGGAGAGAAGATAAAGAGAAACGCAAGAGTGAGTGAAAGAGAGGGAAATAAAGAGGACACCGATTGTAAGTGAGGGAGAGAAAGTGAGAGAGATAGAGAGAGAACTAACTGAAAGGGGCCTTTTGTCGAGGAGAAGATTGAAGACGAAATGTGTAAAGTGTTGACACGCAGGCCATAAGAAAAGGCAAGAGTGAACTTTCCATCTTCAAAAGTTGTAAATAGCCGAAAGAGCATTCGCCGGGCTGCTACACAATATTTCCTGCCCTCTCCCTAGTTGACCGCACTTTTGTTAGGTTTTTTATTTTGTAAAGCTAATGAAGCATTTCTTTTAGCGTAATTCCTGAGCCTTCAGTCAATGAGTTTTTCATTTCTTGTTTGCTCCAACCATACAGTTTCATTCCGTGTACCATCTCCAACCATACAGTTTCATTCCGTGTACCATCTCCAACCATACAGTTTCATTCCGTGTACCATCTCCAACCATACAGTTTCATTCCGTGTACCATCTCCAACCATACAGTTTCATTCCGTGTACCATCTCCAACCATACAGTTTCATTCCGTGTACCATCTCCAACCATACAGTTTCATTCCGTGTACCATCTCCAACCATACAGTTTCATTCCGTGTACCATCTCCAACCATACAGTTTCATTCCGTGTACCATCTCCAACCATACAGTTTCATTCCGTTTACCATCCCTCCAACCATACAGTTTCATTCCGTGTACCATCCCTCCAACCATACAGTTTCATTCCGTGTACCATCCCTCCAACCATACAGTTTCATTCCGTGTACCATCCCTCATAAATTAATTATTTAGGTGTTGATATGAACTCAGAGTACACATACAATATCAATGTTTCTACGGTTATGAAAAGTGAAAAACTAGACTGAACATCAAGAATCATCTTCTCGAATCTATACTATACGATGTAGCGTCTTGCATTATCGCAGTACACACTATTAAATCATTAGGCAACATTATAAGCAAAGAAACGGGTCAGGCTTTCCAAAACATTTTTGGCAGAGGTTGTGCGCTGTTGAGCTTCAAACCCACGACGTTCGCTTACCTGGGTAGGCTTTTACCATCAAACCACCAAATGCTTACCTGGGTAGGCTTTTACCATCAAACCACCAAATGCTTACCTGGGTAGGCTTTACCATCAAACCACCAAATGCTTACCTGGGTAGGCTTTTACCATCAAACCACCAAATGCTTACCTGGGTAGGCTTTTACCATCAAACCACCAAATGCTTACCTGGGTAGGCTTTTACCATCAAACCACCAAATGCTTACCTGAGTAGGCTTTTAGCATCAAACCACCAAATGCTTACCTGGGTAGGCTTTTAGCATCAAACCACCAAATGCTTACCTGGGTAGTCTTTTACCATCAAACCAACAAATGCTTACCTGGGTAGGCTTTTACCATCAAACCACCAAATGCTTACCTGGGTAGGCTTTTACCATCAAACCACCAAATGCATACCTGGGTAGTCTTTTACCATCAAACCAACAAATGCTTACCTGGGTAGGCTTTTACCATCAAACCACCAAATGCTTACCTGGGTAGGCTTTTACCATCAAACCACCAAATGCTTAACCGGGTAGGCTTTTACCATCAAACCACCAAATGCATAATCCGCAGCACTTTCAAAGTGTCTCTGGTAACCAATGTCTCTCTTACCTAGATTCCTAAGGCAATCTTCTCATCTTTTCTGCCAGTCCGTTCATATCCGGATTTTAAAATTCCATATAGTTAATGCTAATTTTCAAGTTCAACATGTTTTAATTCTATACTGAAAGGGATGAGAGGATAGTTAGTCTGAGTGGAAGAATTAGAAGTAGATCCAGAAAGATATATATATATATATATATATATATATATATATATATATATATATATATATATATATATATATATATATATATATATATATATATATATATATATATATATTTTTTATTTTATTATTTTTTATTATATATATATATATATATATATATATATATATATATATATATATATATATATATATATATAAATAGAGAGAGTGAGAGAGAGGAGAGTAAGAGAGAGAGGCAGAGAAGTAAAAATCAGTAAATTTTATTGTATCAATCTTGCCCAAATGATGAAAAAACCAGGTTTCTAAATTGCAAAAAAATCATTGAATTGATTAAGAAGCATTTCGTTTCAGATTCATAGTCGATAAACTTGATTATAGGTACTGAACAGTTTAGTACCACAGTGGTCTGACTGCTATTGCGACTTTCAAGGAACCATAGGGGAAAACTGAGATTTAGAGTCTTCAAATTAGCGGACGAAGCATGTCATATCATTTCCACATCAAATAAGCCTTCTTATAAACTCCTTATCAGAAATTTTTTAGTTGTGTTTGACGGAGAATAAATCCCTTCTTTCTTGATGCAAGCATTTCTTTATCATGCAGACATTCGAAGAAAAGAAATCAGTTCATCTCTAAGTGATTTTATAATATATGTAGTCGGTCATAAAATATTCTTTAATAGAAATAAGACCGGCATAAATTCTTGGTTGGAGGTCTGTCGAAACAGTTAGATACGATACTAACCTTAAATCGTTACTCTCGTGATACATCAAGCGTTATTTTCGCGTGCAAAGCATTCAAGATGACAAGTTTCTGTCGGATGAGTTTAGTTCAATGCAATCTATTTCTAATGCTTCATTTCAATTTCAAAGAGACGAAACGCCAAAATCACACATCTCCACGTGTTGGAAGTGGAAGGAGTAGATTTTGTTTGGACGATAGGGCTCCAAGGTGTTTCAATTCCTGCTAGAGGTCGGGTTTCATCTCGTCGATCACACGAAAAGGGCGAGCAGAGAGGAACAAGACAGTCGACCGCTCCAGGCATTATGATAAAGAATCACGAGTACAAGATTAAGGTCCTGCGTTTATTTTTGTTGGATTCGAGAATCTCTGCGTCGATTCTTCCCCAGAAGTATGGAAGTGTCTCAGAACTGAATCGAAGAGGTTCACCATGTCATGGTTCTTTGCGATTTCATCCATCCTATTCAATTTTGTTGAGCATGAATCAGGTGAATCACACATTGCGGCTATCTTCATGTGCATCTTTTCCCCCAGCATCATTCCTTTGACCCTTTGCGGGGTATTTATAGTTAAAAAACATTGGGCTTGGAATGATATTTTTTCAGCTAGTGTTCTGTCTCATCTGTTGATTTTTTCACTGCCAAAACTTCCCTTATTGAAGGTTTCATTCTCGGAAACTCTTTCGCCAACAAGATTTTTAATGCAGAAACGATAAACGATTTCAGAATATCATGAACCATAAACGGAAGACAATCATCTTTGAAATAGTCAAAACCTATAAGAATATGTATGATACATGAAAATTACCAAGCATCATGGTTTATCATTGACATGAAATAATGGTTTTAGTGTTCCATGACCTTTCGCATCTAGAGATTCTGCATCCAGACATTATTTCGCACCGGATTGTTTTCTGAAGATGTATTGAAGTGACTGGGTGCTCCATATGACCTTGTTGGCACGAAATTCACTATGCCCAAGCGATAATCCCAATTAAAAAATAGATGGTAGTACCTCGATTGCACATTTTTCGGTGCGACCTGTCGCGGTGCAAAATGACGTGTTTTCTGGTGTTAGTATCATCAACCTAGTTTAAACACTGCTAAGGTTAGTTAAAGACGTAAATGCTAGCTTCTCTCACACATGGATTCAATAGTAGACCGAGAAAACTTGCAGAGTATATACAAACTCATCAACTTCTCCGAGAACAGTCAACGACCGTATCATTTTATATAGAGGTCTTTTTGAGTCTTTCTTTGTTACATAATTCAGCTCTTTATATCAATATAATTATCAAAAACTTCCGATTAAATCAACTTAAAATTTACGACTTTCACTTTTAAAAAAAATTCAATATGTAACAGAACCGTCATTGAGAGGAAAAAAATGATATGATCATTCAACTGTTGCGAGGGACTCAATAGCAAAAAGGTGCCTATCCTATTTTTATAGATAGTGGTTATAAAAGCCTTCTGTCTGAGAAGACCTTTACTGCTTAATCTGCTAGTTATTTGATGAGGTAGAAGCCTTGATTTAAGAAACAAAGAGAGTGACTCTACAACCGGTAGCCTTTCACTGTCTTGTCTGCTAATCAGATTTGATAGGTGAGAGGCCCCAATCCTCCATTCGAGGAGAATGAGCTTCGAATCCATCCCTATCTAAGTGAACCCTTCCTTCAATCTCTCCCAGGAATGGATAAACGTGACTTCCGGTAACGTCTTCACGCCCTGAAGCGATTCTAGATGCAGGCGAACAATAAAACGAGGGATCCTCTTCGGCCCTTTCTGCATTCTGAAAAGAACACTTTACATAGCAGGCATATGAGCAAGCCTATTATTATTATTATTATTATTATTGTTGTTGTTGTTGATGAGCAAGAGGGAATAATTCGCACTAAACTTACATAATTCATTGTTTCTACGGTAAGCACAAATATTGTTTCACTCCAAGCTCAAACATAATTTCGGGGCTCATCAGTGAAGGCCCAGAGAGCAAAAAAAGTACAAGCACGTGAATTAAAAGAAGCAACGGCTCGAAAAACCACTTGAATTATACAAGGAGAACATTCCGGTAGTAGATCAATTCTTGAATTATACAAGGAGAACATTCCGGTAGTAGATCAATTCTTGAATTATACAAGGAGAACATTCCGGTAGTAGATCAATTCTTGAAATATACAAGGAGAACATTCCGTTAGTAGATCAATTCTTCAAAATAACACAAATTTTACATTAGATATCGAACAAACCTCTTCAGATTCAACTAGATTAATCTCAGAAAAGTTATTCTGAATCTTGAAGAAGAATTTATTCTGAATATTCTGAATCTTACAACTTCCGTCATAAAATTTCGAGATAAAGAGTGGTTTTTCTGACGGCTGCGATTGATATCTCAAGTAACCCTAAACCAATTGTTTCTTTCTTAAGAGAACCCTGACCTCTATGTCCTCATTGTCCAGGTGATCAAATACCAATCGCCTGCGATATCCAGAGTCTCCCGCTCCTTCTTCTTCTTCCATGGCCTCTTCTTCATATATACATTCCGGACCTCAAAATCGGCTCATATCTCTAGATTATCGATCGTAATAAGCCTCCAAAAACTGCAAGACTTTCAAATTACCAATATCACCTTACTTAAAGAAGCATAAAATTTGGAGAAGAAACTTCAAAATTACTTCAAAACTATATTTAAAACTGTTAACGAATTTAATTATAGAGTTTTCAGATCAACTCGAGAACGAATTTGATCAATCGGTTTCTGATAAATGAAACAACAACAAACAACTCGGAACAAACAACTCTTCGAGATCTAAAAATTGGGAACCGATTTTCTCTTATCAAAATACAGATCTGTGCCACAAAAATTCATAAAATCCTAACTCGGATCATTTGCAATAAGGATTGAACATAACAACGAACTGGAAACTTTCCTATTTTTAGCTGAAAAATCCGCCGAGGGCACCAACCAAAAAGACATGTTGATTGTTAGATAACATTCTAGTAACATAACTTAATGTTGTTCATGTGAACTCAGAAATATTATTATGGAGAAGACATTCCGATCAAAAGGCCGACCAGAATAATTGATGAAGTGTTTTTTTTCTAACATTAACCGTTAGAAGACTATGCGCGAATTCACGCGATTCTGAAAATTACTAGTTGCTTTCTGTTGTTGAACACTTTTTCATTGCATACTCGGTATATTTTCATAAATTTAGTTCTTACAGCTCTCGTGTGTTTGATCTACACAAGGTTCATATACTCATGGATTGATCTACACAAGGTTCATATACTCATGGATTGATCTACACAAGGTTCATATACTCATCGATTGATCTACACAAGGTTCATATACTCATCGATTGATCTACACAAGGTTCATATACTCAAGGATTGATCTACACAAGGTTCATATACTCATGGATTGATCTACACAAGGTTCATATACTCATGGATTGATCTACACAAGGTTCATATACTCATGGATTGATCTACACAAGGTTCATATACTCATGGATTTCTTGCGGGCAATGGTTGAAAGCCTATTGACTCTATGAACGTGATTCTCAACTTATGAGTAGTTGGAATACGGAAGCGATTCATACCGAAATGCTGCAGCAAGTCAATCTCCATTGAAGGCCGGATTGTAAGTGTAGTCTGTGTTTGACTGAAATAACGGAAAAACAGAATCGACTTTTCAATTTTACGTTCACAAATGGTCAAATTCAACAACTTTAGCCGTCCTTTGCCGAGAGATTTTGAAAGATTCTGTTGGAATTAATGCGAAGTTTCATTTTGTTAGACGAGTTCAATGAAGATCTCATCGAGTCGGAAGAAATTTTCTCCGTATCCACGCCCACTTTGGTCTCCCTTCAAAAGAATTGTGAGAACCAACCGAGTCGTTTGCCTCGCCATTTCTGACCTGCGGCGGTGTTTTGAGAAACGATTGATTGGTGAGGAATGGAATCCCGAAACTGAGAAAAACACATAGGAATATGGAATATATTAATACCTACACCAATCACCATCAACATGAGTCATTTTCTAGACTATTCATACCAATTTTCGCCGGATAAACCAAAGTTTTACTTTTTGAAGCAGAAAAATTAGTAGTAAAACTGTCTTACTCCCCCCTACCCCGTTCACTGTAGATACCAGGGGCCGTATCCACGAATTTCGCGGGAAGGGCCAGCGCGGGAAGCTCCAAATAGCTTCCCGCGGGAAGCTTTCGCCCGCGCCTTTTAAAACGCTATCCACGAAGCTGCGGGAAGAAAGCTTCCCGAGCCTTCCCGCGGGAAGGCCGAAAGACTTGCGTACTTGTAGTTTTTTTGGAGGAATGTTCAAATTTAAATTTTCATGATGCATTTTTTTGGAGGAAAGTTCAAATTTAAGTTTTCATGATGCACCTTGCATTTTTTAGTATTTAGTTTATCAATATTTTTACATTAAAAATCACTGGCTCTCTTATCGAGATTTTTGTTTTCGAGTTCTTTTGAACAAACTTTAATTTGATAGCACTCATATTTTTTGTGTGTTTCGTTTATTTTGTGTATTTCGTTTTTTGTGTGTTTCGTTTATTTTGTGTGTTTCGTTTATTTTGTGTGTTTCGTTTTTTGTGTGTTTCGTTTACCGCGCTTCATTCGAGGGGCCTCACTTTTCTTGTGGGGAAAAGTGAATTTTGCGTTTTTTTTGTGTTTATAGTACTGTAGCGAATACGAATTTACGAGAACAATAATCAAATAATAATCAAATTTTGAGCTTGTCAACATTATTATTGGCTAAGATGTGATGAAGTGTGCATTTAAAAGATAGCCGCTGCTTGATTCTTGGATGCAAATGGAAATTCACAATATCAACTTAGATTTTCATTCCAAAGAAGAAAAAATCGCTATTTTTCAGCTATGTAAACACAAACATTTCACTTTTCTCCCAAGTAAAGTGTAGCC
>OZ057405.1:21031213-21266206 GCA_964056735.1 Allodiplogaster pararmata
CCAAGTAAAGTGTAGCCCCTCGAATAAAGCTCGGATCTTATTATGCAACATTGAATTCAATTATCAAAAGCAATTGATGTGACGAAAAACAAAAAAGACGGCTCTTAAAAAAAAGGCTTTCTTTTACATAAAGGGTTCAGTGCTGTAGCGAATACGAATTTAAGAGAAAATTTATAATATTTAAATTTTGAGCTTTTCAGTTTCATTATGCGTTAATATTTAACATATTATATGTTATAAAGCGTGACCCCTTATGTAAAAAAACCGATGAAAAAATCTTTTTTTCTCAAAGTTTTCAGAGTGTTAGTTCGGAGCACAGAGAAATTTTTTTATTTCAAACGAAAAATCCTTTTTTTTTTCAAATTTTCTCGAGAAAAAAGGACTCCAATGTGAGGACTCATCGAAAAAAAAAATTCCTACTTAATTAAACGAGATATAATCCGTCGCATGAGCAAAAAACAAGTTTAGATTGAAAATTGACATTTAAAAGTTGAAAAAATAGTAGAATAATAACGGTTTCTATGGAAGAAATTAGTCGCGGGAAGGTTGGGCCCGCACCTAAACATTTGGAAAGGTGCGGGAAGGTAAGAGCTGCCCGCGGGAAGGCGCGGGAGCTTCCCGCGTAATTGGTGGATACGGACTTTCGCCCGAGCCTTCCGTTTTTGCCCGCGGGGAGGCTCGGGAAGCTTTTTTTAGCTTCCCGCGACATTCGTGGATACGGCCCCAGCAGTGTTTTGAAAAGAAGCCTCAGAATCTACCAGATAACGTCTGTATCACGATTCAGGTAAGCTTTTACCTCACCGCGTGGCGGTAAACAGCGCCAGCGAGTTTATAATAAGTATTCTGGAACCTGCTCTCATCATGGGAGAGGGAATGGTGGGAGTGCTGGCTGCAGGGGAGGGACGCGCTCTCCCTCCGCTTCCGTTTCCACTTCCTCTCACCGCCCCACCACCGCCACCGCAGCCAGCCAACCGCGACTGGTGCGCCATCGACAGTGCGCTGATCGGAGTCTTCTGTCCAAGTGAGAGGCAGGAATTCAAAAAAAGGTTTTTAATAGATGAAAACCTCAAATTTATCAGTAAGTACAGAAAAAAAGTTCTAACTGACATCTAAACAGCCAATATCGATGAAGACTCACAATAAAAAACTGGTCAACACCAGAAATCTTCATTATTATAACACTTTTCGTGAGCGTTTCCTTATGAATATACTTTATATCTATTGAAAAATTCACCTCAAAAATTGTATTTGAGACAAATGTTTTCAAAACAGTCAGAGTGACCAAACAGTAATCATTCGGAGAGGGCGGCTCTTCTCACACTCAAAAACCATAAATGGTTTCACCCAGAGACGGTGTACACTTGTTAGCAATGAAGTCGCTTGAGAACTTCGCCCTTATTCAGGAAAGCAAAAACATAATGTGAGCATCTCGATGCACAACATCTAACCTCAGCATTTTCTCAACCAAAGAACAACTTTTTCTGCGTATTCGAAATCATAAAAAGTCTTTCAAGACTATCACTAGACGAGTGGAGTAGAAAAGTACTAGAGAAACAACTAACAACAACAAATGGACTCGCGACTTCTGGAGATAGAATCAGCTGCGGATTATCCTTCCAATAAGAGTTTATTGCTCTTTGAGCGATTTCTTCAAAAATCGGGTCTCTGAAATCAAACAAAAATTTCAATACATCGAAGTCTAAGCCAGTACAGTATTGACAATTACCTACAGTAGCTTCACTCTATACAATGTTTTAATCATTATTCAAGAAGTGCATATCGTTCCCAATAATTAAGTTTTAAAAAATAAAACATTTCGTGTCTTTAACCATTTTCTCTCGATTGCTTCCATACAGCTAGAGACTGAATGAAGCATAAGCGAAACCGCAAACTATATGTGGAGAGATGAGCATACGGGGAGTATTGGCTGAGTTCGATCTCCTCCTGCGTGATCACCGCTGGATTCATGATTGCCTTTTGTTCCAGAGACCATTCGAAATCTCCCTCCTCAATTGCACTTAATACATTGTGGAATAGTGCAGGATAAGAATATAAGGTAAAAAACAACCTTTTTTCATATTAGTTCATCATAACTTCTTCTTTTTTGAAGATAAACTAATTGATAAAAACGAGAGATAAAAATTTAGTTACACAGTTTGTAGACAGGTTAAGCCTCTTTAAGAAAAACCTTAAATGAAATTTCGCAATGAAAATCGTTTTCTCCTGCTTCTCATACTTTATATAGGCCACCTGGAGGTATACCATGTATTGAGGCTTTGAACTTGAGGTTAAAATCGAACTCTCTTGGGCTTCCCATTCGTCAATTGATTTGCCTACTCTTCACCTTCTCCCCCTTTCTGTATTCATCAATCCCAACTCTATCGTTGGTCTCATTATTCTAGGCCCAATAGAGTTGGTGGTCGCTTACTTTAATTATTGACAGCTATTCATTCATGTTTCATGATCATCTTAAACTGGAAGTGTCCGAGAACAGAGTACTTTCTCGGGAGAGGCTCCATTTGAGGAGTGCTTGAAGATGGAAGGGGAGAGGCGCAGACTCTGCGAGTACGACTCCAGCAGCATGCTGTCCAGTGGATTCGTTCGGCGGGTCTCGTTACTCCTGAATTTTCGCTCACAAAGTTGAAGAATGAGTTGATTGACCATGGCCGAACCCTATTCATCTAATACACAGTAATCTTCCTCGCGCTTGTTCCCGCCTCGCGGCAGGAAACGCGCTCCCCTGAGATGCAGGACAGACCTATCCTGGTAGAACCAGTGGCTGCCTGATAGATCACTGCTAGTGTGATGAGCAGCGGTGGGAAGATTCAGATTCGTGCATGAGCACTACCAACATTTCTTAACCCCTTGGTTTGGGTGGATCTGTCCGAGGTGGGAGTCGAACTCGGGACTCTTCGCACAATAGTCGAACACACTACCATCATGCAACACCCGGACTCATCTAATACACAGTATAACTCCGAATAACACTGCGGTCGTGCGCAAATAAATGCAACGCGAAAAAAGGCAAATTTGTTTCAGTCATTGAATGTTTCTCTAAAGTTTGCTGTTCTCGCAAGATCCTTTTTTGATCTACACGCTGCTTTTGTGCGTTATGATAGTCTGATCCAAAACTTATGGAATTAATAGGTTCAGCGTCCTGAATTTAGCAGGAGATCCATAATTGGGGACAATTTTCTTCAAGGAAGTTCATGGCATGTTTATGCGCTTCATGGCATGTTTATGCGCTTTGTGGGTGTGGAAAAGGGGGCGCGGAGAAATATGAACCGAAGTATGAAATTTCGGAAAACTTATAATAAAAAATCCATGGAGAAAGTAAGCTGCTACCACAAAACTTAGGAGTTGAGAAAGTAACTTAGATGGAGGAGTAGAGTTTTCCATGCGAGATTCGTCCGCCTTTATCACCGCCGAAGTCTCTTCCGTTGAAGCTCCTCCAAGTATTCATTATTTTTAATTTTTAATTTTGTATACCTCTCGCGCTTTATAACTTCTATACTACTTGTAGAACTAATCTCAACCGCACTAGAGTTGTAATAAACTCGAAAAACTTTCCAAATAAGCTGATGATGACAGTTATATGTACCTAATCCTGTACTTCTTCCAAGATGGACTCTTGCTCTTCCTCAAAAACGCGCTATTTTTCCACCAAAAGTTTTCTAAATCAACAAGTTTATTACGCTACTCTCAAAAAAGAAAACAACCTGGTTCTTCCCCTTAACAAAAATAGTAAAATGACTTGGTTCTCTACTTCGTCTTGTTCTTTCTTGTTGTTGTTGGTCGTCTGTGTGATCGACAATGTCCAGATCATGGTGATCCTGCCTAAGAGTAGGAAGCTGTTGATGGGTGGGGGCGCTGATTCCTTTCGGACCTGAATGGTGGAGGATTATAGGAACGAGGCCGTCTGAACAAAGCGTGGTAGATTTCTCCGTGGATTTGATGACAGCTGCCACATCTGTGCGATTCAAGTCCTCGAAGTCATCTGTGGTGAGGCGGTGAGTTTTTCTTATAGTCTTTCTGTTTTGCTTTGGGGTGGTATACTGGACTAGGAGTGTTAAGACTTTGTCGAAGCGGTTCGCGATTTCGGAGGAAGAAAAGATCGTTTCTGAAGGTTATGGCGCGGTTTGGCGGTGGTCTCCTTTGGTTTTTCAGCATCTTGATGGTCTTCTGGAGCTTGTTGGTATCTTTCTTAGGATCGAAGGTCTCCAATAGAAGTCCGGGCGTGGCATAGTGGTAGTGTGATAGACCATTGTGCGAAGAGTCCCGAGTTCGACTCCCACCCCGGACAGATCCACCCAAACCAAGGGGGTTAAGAAATGTTGGTAGTGCTCATGCACGAATCTGACTCTCCCCACTGCTGCTAATCACACTAGCAGTGATCTAGCAGACAGCCACTGGTTCTACCAGGATAGGTCTGTCCTGCATCTCAGGAAGCGCGTACCCTGCCGCGAGGCGGGAACAAGCGCGAGGAAGAAGAAGAAGAAGAAGAAGGTCTCCAATAGTGAACGTCAAATCTCTCGTTTGTTCTTATGTTTTTGTTGTTGCAGGATGTAGCCGGCTTCGAAGAACGTCTGTGTTCTCTTTCGTTTCTTGTTCTTCTATATATTTTTTTCTTCTTATATCTTCAAGAACGCTGCGACCTCCAGCGGCTTGGTCCAGAGGTCGATTGGAGACAGCGCGGTCGCGTGGCATGGGCAGTTGAAGAGATGCGCAACGTCGTGAGGTCCGGAAAAGCAATCAGGACACACGTCGGGGATGGATTCGTCAATGCGGTGGAGGTAGTTGTTGATGAATCTGCTGAATCCCGAGCGGAGCTGGCTGAGCGTGCATCTAGTCTTGCGGGGTAACTCCTTCTCTTCTTCCTGGATTAGGGGCGGAGGCAGGGGTTAAATGGAGCCGCCCAATTCGGGTTTACATGTATCCGCCGCTCAAAGTTTGAAGGAAAACAGAAGAGGGGATGAAGGAAAAGGGTAAGAAATGAGAGGGAGTTTTTCGTCAATAGTGTGTTTACGTGTATCCGCCGACGGGACCGATCCGGTCACTATTTAACCCCTGGGCGGAGGTCTGCCTCCCAGGATGACGGCACCCTTCAACGATTGGAGTTCGTTCGAGACCATCATCGAGTGTACGGTGTTTGCCACTGATTTCCCATTGTTCGGATCCTTTGACATCTGTTTCGCGGCTTCGACAGTCTTCTTGCAGCTCAACACGAGGTTGTTCTTCAAGGCGCGAGGGGGCGCCGGGCAGTCGAGGAGGCCGTGGTGGATGTGTTCTGGGTTCAACGATCTCGCGAGGTACTGCGCGGCGAGCATGTTCAGATGGGATTCGGTGCGCATGACCTTTGATTCGCGATAAATATGGTCAGTGTCGGCCATTTTATGATTCCCTGTCACGACGCGGAGTCCGGAGTTCTGAGAACGTTGGATTTTGGCGTGAGCGGAGTCCGAGAGGAAGGTGGACCAGCCGGGTGCGGCGTAGTTGCAGATCGCTTGCGAGGTGGCTTTGAACGTGAGGCGGAGGGTTTCTTTTTGGTTGCCCCAGGTGCTTCCGGCAAGGGCTTTCAGTACGTTATTGCGCTGCGACATCCGTCTCGCGATGTCTTTGGCATGATGGCTGAATGTGAACATCGAGTCGTACGTGACGCCTAGTAGCTTGGCCTGGTTGACGGTGGGGACGGGTGATCCGCAGATTGATATGTGATCCCTCAGAGTAGACTTAAATTCGCGACTGAACGGGGTGAAAAGCATGAGCTGGCTCTTGGTCGGGGAAATGATGAGTGACCGTTCTTTGAGGTTTCAATCATCGTGATGGCCCTGTGTAGATTTTCGGAGGCGACGTTGATGTTGGTGGGATCTGACGCCCAGATCGTGATGTCATCAGCATACGAGATGACGTTCGTGTGGGCATCGTCTGTGGGAAGATCGCGGACGTAAATGTTGAAAAGCGTCGGCGAGAGGGCGCTGCCTCGTGGGACTCCGTTTCTGAAGAGTCTGGAACTTGATAGCGAGTCGCGGAAGCTTGTGCGTCCTGTTCTTCCTCTAAGGTAAGAGGCGAGCCATTTTTTAATGTAGTTCGGCGCGGTTGTTGTCTCAAGGAGGTCGATCATCTTGACGATGTCCATACTTTCGAATGCCTTGGACATATCGATTGCCATGAGAACCGTTCGACTAGCGGGACGTTTCTGGTTAAAACCGTCTGCGATGCTCTTCGAGAGAGTTACGAGGGCCGAGGTTGTAGAGCGTCTTGCCGTGAAGCCATGTTGGTGGTCTGCCGGGGGAATGTGCCTCCGTTTGTTCTTATCGGTGGCTCTCCTTATATTCATGTTAAGGTCGTTCAGAGGAGCGCTTTTAAGAATCGATTCATACGGAAATATCGGGAGAGAATGGGCGTCCGTTCGAGGGGGGCTCCTGTGGGCATTTCGCGGTTGAGTGTGGCTTGTTCCAAGTCGTCGATAGCACTGGCGATGGCTGTTCCTCTGTTATCTGTTGAATGAGATTACCAGGTGGAGTCGTGGGCATTAAGGTCGCCTAATATGATGGAGTTCTAGAGGTTGAGTAGGAGTGGAGACATATCCGGGTGTTATCCTGTCCTACAGGAGCTCATCGGAGGGATTTTGACATTCATGATGACAGATGTCGTTGTTGACCGAGATGCGCACGGTCAGTGATTCCAGACGGGACGACGGAGTAGTTCAGTGAATAAGTGATGTCTGCCAGTAGGCCACCATCTGTATCTGTTCCGCGGTCTTTTCTGGCTTTTATGGCTCTGAAGTATTCAGGAAATGCAGGTGTTTTTGCGCGGTCCGTCAGCTTCGTTTTAAGTCTTAAAAACCGGTCGATCTTAAGGCGGATTAAGAGGCCCACAGTTTCCGTTCTCTCACAATTTATCCAGGGTGTTTCTTAGCACCCGCACAACTTTTTTCGAGCGCATAAATTTTTAAAATTTCAGAGTTAAACATTAATTTTTTTCTCCAATATTTGTACTTTCCCCCTGAAAAAACAAGAGAAAAATTTTCCAAGCGCATAGATTTCCATGTTTTTCGGGATTTTTGGAAAGCGCATAGATTTTTTTTCACCCGCACTGTGGGTTAGAGATTCACCCTGAATTTATCCCGTTGCAGTTGTATTGTAACAGTCTCAGATTCTCGCTACATTTGCGTTTAGAGTTGTGTTGAGTGGTTGGAGCGGGTACAGTGCCTACGGACGACAAGTGTCGCTTGACAGGTCTGACATGGCGGGCATCGATAGGTTGTGGGGACGTATTCCTTGAGCGATGGAAGGCCGCTGCACTTCGC
Source organism: Allodiplogaster pararmata (assembly GCA_964056735.1). NCBI lineage: Eukaryota > Metazoa > Nematoda > Chromadorea > Rhabditida > Diplogasteridae > Allodiplogaster > Allodiplogaster pararmata. The sequence goes on from OZ057405.1 coordinate 21,038,523, forward strand.
TTCGATGTTTTTCCATTCGGAGCAGATATAACATTACATGCAGTTCGTGTTCACTGTCTTTCGGCATGTTGAACAGAGCCGGATGGTGGGAGTGTGAAGGTTGCATTAGATGTATCCGGCTAGTAGAATTAGAGACTGAGAGAGACCGGCCGGGTGAGTCTGCCTCACATAAAAAAACAGAAGGAGAAAAGTGTGCTACTGAGGGAGCGTGTGTTTGAAGCTGATCTGCTTCCTGAAAAGTTTGGTGATGTCCTTTGTAATCATTGTTGTTGTTGTTTTGCCCATAGGTACTGTCTAGAGGAGTCCTTTTGGGATAGGTTGGTGAGGATCCTTTTGAGTCCGGAGAGATTTTCTTCGTCTACACTCGCACCGCAGTCGGCGATCCTCTTGGCGAGACCCATTCGTTAACCGGAGAAGGGCAACAGGTTATTTCACTGGCGCCTCGACTCGCCATTGAAAGTATAGCGGAGTATCGGCTGATGTTTTGTCCGGTGGCATGCCCAGGCCGGTCCGGCATAGACATCCTTTGACGAGCTATACTACCCCGTTGTGGTCCGCGGCGGGATTTCTCCCGCTACCTCCCAGCAATCATTGGACTGCTGTGCTGCACCGTCTGAAGGCGGACATCGTCGAAACACTTCTTGTTGGTTCAACTCAGCTTCTTTCTACTCTTGTTCGAGAAAAAATTATCCGAGGGTAGTTATAATATGCATTTTCTCTTTCATTCTTCTCAAACCAATTTTCAGACACTGAATAGCCGTTTTGACACGCTTTATACTAGCCTTTTTTACCGATTTGACAAGCCTATACAAAAAATTCTTACCATTAGCTTTTTGGTACCTGATTGTGAAGGCTGCACAACGGCCATCCTCTCTTCTTCGAGCAACGCTTCATTTTTCTCTGGGATCGCACCATCTTCGGGGATCACATCATCTTCTTCAAGGGCCGCATCATTCTCGGCTAACCTTCGGCTAAGGAATCCCGAGAGGTCGGATTTGCAATGAGGATCAGTGAGGATGCTCTCGAACTGCCTTCTGATTGGCTCTCGTTTGCCGCAATCACGCAAGATTGGCGAGAGCTTCAGATCTGGAGAATTATACTTCAACCTAACTCATTCAACAATTTACTTATAGATTGATATATGATAGGACAAACTCGAAGAAATACATATATGTACCGCATTCGTAAGCGGTAATTTTTATGGAAAGAAAGAATCTTGAAAGGGTTAAGACCGCTTTTTTTGTGACTTCACAAAATAAAGAGGTCGAATAACGACCTTTTTCTCTCTGAAAAAAACGCTTGATAAAACTTCATTGGCCACTGACGTGCTTTTGCAACAACAAAAAAAAATAAGAAGAAGTTTCCTGTAGGTATTTACATCTATTTCTGATGCACTTAAAAATCCTGGGTGAGAACCGATTCCGTAAACTCATGTTATTTATAGAAATCAGAACAGCATTCCACCCACTCTATACCTGCTTTACCCGGTATCGGTATTCAAGCCCAACCTAAACTTTGAATCCAGTAAATTCTTCTTGACGCCAGTTTTAAGCTAGAGCTCGAACTCAATCGATTCCAAACAAAAAATTACGGCATAAGATTCGCGGTTGTTTTAATAGAATGTGCTAAACAGAAAAGATGACAGCTTTAGAGTTTCGCGGTTACAAATGGTCAATATACGCTCTCCATGTAACATAAAACGGCAGAATAAACACCTGAACGAATGTGGTCTTCCTCTCCCATAAGAACCGTCGAGGAGAAGAGCTCATCTCGAGCAGTTGACTCATCTTGGAAAGAAGCCATCAGATCTCTTTAAAAAAAACCTCTCTTCTAATAATAACTATTCAAAAGTCAAAATAATTCTCATAAAACCTCATACATATGAAAAAAAATCATTGAGACTTGTCAGTTATCAAGTTAACCCACAGGCTACCGCTCAAAACAAAAAAAGCAATGCAAAAAATCAGTTATAATTTAGCCCCACACTTTTGAAATCCGGGCGTTCTAGGAGGATGCATTATGATACACTGTAAAGTTTAACGTGTCTATGGACTATTTTTTTTATTTGTGATTTAATTTTCCTTTCTCTATGAAATCACTGTTTAGGCTCAGGCAAGGGGGTGCTGAAATTCCTAAAAGATCCCTCTATTTCTAATCTTTCAGAACTTTTTTCATTCGAAAAGTGGTGCCGTGAGGCCAAAATACTCCCCATTTTGTATGGTGGGGAGCTAAAGTTAAGTGATGAACATTTTACTTCAAGATCCCTCTATTTCTACTCTTCACCTTTAACCCCCTCCAGGTAAGAATGTTTTACTATGGAATGGAGAGGAGGGAGAGGAATTTCTTGTATAATGGAGGTCCTAACGGTCAATGGGGGTTAAAGTAAGATAAGAGTTTCCCAAGAATACTTTAGAAGAGAACTGTCGAAAGAAATCCCATAACTGATTTTGATATAACTCAGCAAGAAAACAGTGTCGCTCTCAAATTCTATTACAATAAACTTGAAAAAATTAAAATTAAAGACTTGCAAACCAAAAAAAAACTTTTTAAAGCTGTTTTACAAAGTTTTACAGTATATAAACAAATTTGTGATTGGCAAGTTAATATCTTATCGGAATCTGTTTTACCCGAGCCGCGTTTTTGAGCTTCTTAGTTATAAGCGGCTAATTTTTGGAATTTGAAAAATCAAGTGGTTAGTACTTACGTTCACAGGCTATAATGCAGCAGTATTGAGTTAAAAGCTGATGATTGACGATAAAGTACAGATTTTTACTAAAAGTCGATGCATACACTCATTTTCCGCTTTCGAAGTCAACGTCAAAAATTAATAGTTATAAAACCGACAGAATCTGAATCTTCAAAAAAAATGTTTTTGTTGTTAATTTTTCAAATTACTCTTCGTAAAACAAGTATTTCGAACGCTTCTCCGCACGTTTTCTGTTTTTCTCGCGTTCAGAGAAAACTTTTCCATCGAAAGAACTTTTTCATTCTCCAAATAAATAACAAAAATCATCCGACAAAAACAGAACATTCACGGGAGAAGTAATGCAGAGATCCTTTAAAAACAGATGCAACCTTGGAAATAAGGGCGGTCTATCAAGTATTCACACTGTAAACATACTAGTCCAACAAATCAACAACAAAAACTTCAGGCGTTGGTAAGCGTTCTTCTACTTATCTAAAAATAAACATGTACATTTTAAAATCATCGGATTTTTCAGGAATTTTATACTGAATTCTTGAAGAAATACAAAAATGTAATATGCAAATTCTGATCGAGCTGAGCAGCTTAGATTGAAGAAACCAGGTACACAACAGAAACATTTGAGTTCATCGTATTTTTACAGCGTATTTTAAATCCTCTAACAAAGTTCATAAAAATTTCATACTGAAATATCTAAGTTTTTCGTCTTTGAAAAATAATTCCGAGAAAACAATCAGAAAAAGAGTCGATTCGTACGACCTCCGAGTGTAAACTCATCTTCACTGGGGCAAATCATCACAAAGTCCATAGATTTCAACTAAACATCCAGTTGAATATCGTCCACGATACCGGAAACCATCTAAAATAGAACAGTCATAGAAAAGTTATCATTAGAGTCATGACTTTGCCTCTACAAATGTTCACTTCATCTATAAAAAAAAAAGTCACATATTCGCCTCTTTTAGGCCTGAATTAATAACTTGTTAGCTTATATGGAAGAAGTTACATCGGAAGTATCACATGTGTCACGTTCTACAAAGCACCACATGGGTGTCAGCAGGGGTTAAATGGTTACCGGACCAGCTATGTTGGCGCATACATGTTCGCACCGAAAATGATCTACATTCTCTTCTCCTCCCCTTCTGTTTTACTTTTCATCTACTCTTTCGACTATTTTTGGCTTCCCTGCTCCCTTTTTCAACTCGCTCAGCGCCTACAAACAAGTCTCAGACTGGTCTCATTTGACGCCTGGGTGTCAGTATAAAACATGAATAACTCTTAATTAAGAATAACTCTTAATTGCTCGCCAACGGAGTCGCCTACACGATGGTGCGAGTGTCGACAGACGTCCCGGACGTTCTGGACGCAAAGGACTCCAAACTATACCTATCCCAAAGTGGTTTTTCTCCCGCAAGGGACACATCGAACAGCTCTCCCCCCAGCTGTCCAATCCTCTCGTTTTTTCTAATAAGGATCAGGGCCTTCCAGCGGCTCTGATCCTCGCCCTCCTCATAATTGCTGGAATAGAAAGCAACCCGGGTCCTTTGCGATGGCCGTGTACCGTATGTCACAAAAGTGCTTCCAGCAATAGCGTTCGCTGTCAGAAGTGTCAGAAATGGACACATCTTAAATGTTCTGGTCTCTCCTCCTTCAATGCCTGGAACCCATCCTGGAGATGTCATAGCTGTGTCAGACCTCCCCCAAGAAGCTCACAAACTAAGATAGATACCCTCAAAATCATCCATTGGAATGCTAATGGAATTCGGGGCAGAATCGTAGAGCTTGAGGACTTACTCCACGAGGAAAATATCCACATAGCTTTAATCCAGGAGACCAAACTAGATGCCACAGCCTTATCGCCATCGATTAAAGGGTACTCACTAATAAGACAGGACCGAACCAGATCAGGAGGTGGCCTCGCAATGATCATAAGAGAGGACATCCAAAATGTGCTAGCAGACTCAACTCACGGTGATAAGACAATAGAGACAATGACTATCGAGATCCCCTCTACACTCGGTAATCTGAGAATAACTAATCTCTATATCCCTCCACGCTCCTCATGTCCACCGGGTTATAACACAGACTTTGCCCACTTCCTCAAACATACAAAGACATGCGTTGTGGCTGGTGACGTGAACGCCCACAATGAGCTCTGGAGTACTGGTACCGAAGATGCCAGAGGAACTGCACTCTGTGAAGCTATCGAGCAGAGCAATTACATAGTCTTGAACTCTCCTCAGCAACACACACGTAAGGAAGCCTCTCCGGACATTACGTCAGTCACAAACGACATTGCGACCAACTGTTCCTGGAGAACTCTCGGAAAGCTGAATTCTGACCACCTACCAGTCCTACTCGAGATAGAACTGAGAATCTTAACGATTGGGAAACGAAGATGCTACATGAACTTCAGAAAAGCAAAATGGCACGAATACGAAATAGAAGTGAACAAGAGACTCAGCGAATTTCCGTACGAAGGAAGCCCTCACAACATGCATTCCTTCCTGGTTGAAACTCTCAGAGAGGCGACAAGAAAACATATACCACAAGGAAGATGCCCAGACTTCATACCCCGCCTGAGCGAAGAAGCCAAAGCACTCATCCGAAAAAGAGATCAGATGCGTAGAGCAAACCCGGCAGACCCATGTCTCCCTGAACTGATGACAAGGATTTCCTTTAAGATCAATGACGATAAGCGCATTGCATGGGAAGATTTCGTAAACAACCTCAGACCCAACGAACCCACAAATCGTTTGTGGAACACAATCAAATCACTTGATGGTCGAGCACACAAACCCTCCCACGCCGCTATTGTCCATAAGGGTTCACCTCTATCCAGCCTGGAAGCTACCAACCTTTTCGCCAAACAACTCGCCAAACAAGCCGTCAAGACCCCTGATCGATCTAACAGGAGAACGCACCGCTGGACCTCGAACCTTGAGCGTTCCGACGTCCCAGTCGTCACAGTTGACGAAGTGAAGACAGCAATGAAGAAAATGAGAAGCTCCAAGGCCATGGATCTCGACGAAATCTGTCCTCTTATGGTTAAAAAGGTTGGCGAACAGTGTGCAAGATGCTTTGCAATACTCTTTAATTGCTCACTCAGCACCGGCATCATACCTTCGGCCTGGAAGACGGCCAGAGTTATCACGATTCCGAAGCCAGGGAAGGACCTCACGTCGGTTAAAGGCTACAGACCGATCTCAATTCTGTCCCCTATGGTCAAACTCCTCGAGAGAATCATCCTCCCCCACATCACAGAAGAAGTTGAGTTGGAAAACTGGCAACATGGCTTCAGAAAAGGACGCTCGACCACGACAGCCTTGATGGAGATAACGGGCCACATAACCAATGGTATCAACCAACGGCTCCCTCCACATCGCACAGTGATGGTTGCACTCGACCTCACCTCGGCATATGATCTGGTCAACATTTCTCGCCTGTGTCACACTCTCGCCGAAACGTCCATCCCCAGAGGCCTCGTTAGATGGCTCTCCAGCTATCTACGAGGGAGAGCCATCCGTGTGGACTTCAGAAACTGCCTCAGCCGCCAGCAAACCTGCTACGCAGGAGTTCCTCAGGGGGGAGTACTCAGCCCTTCCTTGTTCAACATATACTTGAATGGGCTGCCGAAACCTCCCGAGACGATCAAACTGGTCGGGTATGCGGATATGCAGACAATACTGGCCTCTCACCCTGACTGGAGAGTTGGAGCTGACAGACTGAACACCTACCTCCCAGCCCTCACCAGCCATCTTGGGGAACTAAAGATGGACATCTCGGCAGCTAAATCCAGTGTAACGCTCTTCACCACCAACACAAAGGAATGTCGTGAAGTACCAGAAGTTGTGGTCAACGGTGAGCCACTTCCTCCAAGTAGAACCCCCAAAATCCTTGGTGTCACCTTGGACCAGATGGGAACCTACCGTCAACACGCCGAAGGACTAAAGACAAGGGCAACAAAAAGATTGAATGTCCTCCGAGCAATCGCAGGAAGAAAATGGGGACAGAAGACCGAAACAATGCTGAACACCTACAAAGCAACCACAAGAGCAGTCTTGTCTTACGCAGCACCCATCTACTCGCCCCAACTTGCCGAATCACATTGGACTTCCTTGCAAGCAGCACAAAACAAAGCCATTCGAATCGCAACTGGAAACCTTGCAATTGCGGACACTCAGCACCTGGCATACGAGAGCAAACTTCTTCCAGTCAAAAAACACAACCTCATGCTCAGCAAACAATTCACCGCCAAGGCCAGGCTTCAGCCCAACCATCCATCTCACCGCATCTGCACTGAAGCAAAACCTCCCAGGGCAGTCAGAAAGCACGCCAAAGACATAGACATAGTATTAGGTGATACGGACTCAGAAAAATACACACGGAGACAGTCAGAGATTTTCTTAGAAATAGTCGACCCAACCCAGTTCTGGGAACTAAACCTCCTAGAATACATAAGTCCACGTCCCAACTATCCAGAGAAAATCAGATAACTCTGTCTCAATTGCGAAGCGGCCACTCTAGTTTCCTTAACAGTTATCTCCACCGAATAGGGGCCAATGAATCTCCCCTCTGCCCACTGTGTAGGATAGAACCGCATACTTCGAGACATATTTTTTCGTGTCGCTATAACCCCACTTCACTTAGCCCTATCGACCTTTGGAATAGGCCGCCCTCGGTTGTTGATTTCTTGTTCAATTAAATCTCCCAAAAAAAAAGTGAAAGAGAGAAAAAAAAAAGGAGAGTAAAAAAAAAGAGAGAGAGGAAAGAGAGTGTGGGCTTATAACGCTGAAGGGTCGAGAGCTTCAACGACTTCCTCCAGTGTCTCGCGAAGGAAGATCTACCCGTTGGGCAAGACAACAACAACAACTCTTAATTAGAATAAGCATCATTACATGGGAATTCTCTTGTCATATAAACATTTTTAAACTCTAAGTGTAGAGGAAATAAAATGTTCTCTTGTTTAGAGCACTCCAAGTTGCGTTATTCTAAAATATTATGAGTTTCAAAAAAAAGGTTACTGAATAAGAAATCGAACCTCTAGGATAGTATATTCTCCTTCTTGGCCCTCAACATCGATGGAGATCTGCTTAGTCGGTAGAAGGCGATTGTTGATTTGACTCCCACTTCCACCTAATCATTCATTGAATAATCAAAATATTTATTTGTTGTTGTTAATTTCGGAAACCATTTGAACTTTCAAAACATAATCCAAGTTGAGCGGAACATCCAACCTTGCAGCCACGCAGCAACTCTCGCCTGTTGCTGGATTCTCTCTGCATTCGCACCGCACACGACCGTCCACACCGGTATCGTCTGTAGCTTTTGTAGTTTAGGAATAGAATTATGCTGGAGAAACAAGGTTTACAAGTACTGTTACCCAAACACTCAACCGAGTCAAATCACAGCTACCATAATCAGATAAGCGTTGTGGGACCTGCTGCTGCGCTCTAAGATGTTGTACGAATCGGAAGTTTGAAGATGCCCTGAGAGCGGATGCTGGTTGGGTCGCATCACACACGAGGAGAATCGCTGCACATTCAGGAGAGCGTCCCATTTCAGTGCAATCGGCGTCCTACAGTACAAAAAAAGACGCCAGGCTAGCGAAAGACGGCAAAACAACGATAACTTCACTCGAAAGTTCTCTTATTTTGTTTACACCGCAAGCAAAACTAGTTTGTGTTATGAACTCTCGCATTAAAAAGCAATCGCTTACTTCCCTTTGTCCTTCGTAGAAGTCCACAATGAAACGAGTTCCTTTCGAGCTTTTGTACATCTTAAAGCATTGCTCTCTCTAGAAACAAGTCACAAATGAAGGATGACAAAGACTCGTTAAAGTAAAAGACTCAAACAGGCATTTCAGTGCGTCCGAAAAGCACACAGGGGTCTCGAAAATATGACTGTCCAGAAAGCCGTTGGAGACAAGACATATCTGTATCATAGGGAAAGATGTTTTCAGGCGATGATCCATTTATGGAATGAACAGAAAGACGGAAAGTTGGTTAACCATTGTCGTTCTGGCGAGATTCGGACACTCCACTCGTTCTTGTGTAAGGGCCGCTCGAGCTTCTTGCGACACAACACGCAATCGCGCGGGATTAAAGTCATTGTTGTAGCGGGAAAGCTGACATTGTTAATTTATGATCACATATTTTCCGGAAAAGTATGTTTTTCTTCTCGCTCTTTCTCTCTCTCTCTCTGTTCAGAAGCTTTAATTGGAAGCAATCATAAAGTTCTCGAAAAATTTTCAACTTAAGGAAGCTCTGATAGTTTCGAAGTGATCATTTGTTTGAATGATTTTCAAGCAGAGAAGTACTTGGTGCAAGACTCAAACGTTCAAGGTTCAAGACTGTTCAAGACTCAAACGTTCAAGGTTCAAGACTGTTCAAGACTCAAACGTTCAAGGTTCAAGACTGTTCAAGACTCAAACGTTCAAGGTTCAAGACTGTTCAAGACTCAAACGTTCAAGGTTCAAGACTGTTCAAGACTCAAACGTTCAAGGTTCAAGACTGTTCAAGACTCAAACGTTCCAGGTTCAAGACTCAAACGTTCAAGGTTCAAGACTGTTCAAGACTCAAACGTTCAAGGTTCAAGACTCAAACGTTCAAGGTTCAAGACTGCTCGAAACACACTGGCACTCGAAACACACTGGCAACAGTGGCCATTCGTGACTCTACAGCCTTAAGAGCCTGTCACGGATGGAGCCGGATTATCCAGTCCAAAATCGAGCGCGACCTCAGGTGGCGGATAGAGGGACGCCTCCCTACGAAGAATTCGTGCTGGGAGGTAGCGGGAGAAATCCCGCCGCGGACCAAAACTGGGTAGTATAGCTCGTCAAAGGAGGGCGATGCCGGACCGGTTTGGGCATGCCACCGGACAAAACATCAGCCGATACTCGGCTATACTTTTCAATGGCGAGTCGAGGCGCCATTAAAATAACCTCTTGCCCTTCTCTGGTTAACGAATGGGTCTCGCCAAGAGGATCGCCGACTGCGGTGCGAGTGTAGACGGAGAAAATCTCTCCGGACTCAAAAGGATCCTCAACACCAACCTATCCCAAAAGGACTCCCCTCGACAGGACCTATGGGCAAGACAACAACAACAACAACAACAGGTTCAAGACTGTTCAAGACTCAAACTGATTCTCCTTCAACTATTTCTTCACACCAATCTTCTTTCTTGAGAAGCATGACATTCCCATTTTAAAGATCTCTTGGCACTGAAAGATTTCCCCTTCCCGAGCCGACCCTCTCGTTGAAGGAGAAAGAAGTGGCTGAGAGCACCAGGACTCGGAGGACAACCAGGTCTTCTTCTAATTCTTCTTCTCTCTCCTCATGCGCTGTTGCATTAGACTTTCTCCGCCCGGTAAGGGTTGATTTGATTCGACGCCACAGGGACTTCCGCTGAGGACCTTCTCGAGTCATCGCAGGTACTGTAATGTTATCCAACTAGTTCAATAAAGAGAGAAATTAACAACAAAATTTTTTTTAACCTACTCAAGATCGATAAAAAAAACTCTAGAGAAACGCGTAAATGTTTTCTTATTTTGTTCGGAAGCCCAATACCATTTTCACTAGCCTTTTCCTCTTCCTCTGTGGCTATCCCCCCTCTCGAAAATGCTAATAAAATCTTAACAATATTCCTTTCTGTTTCTTACAATATGCCTCTCTAGTGTTAACTGAATAAGTTGAAATTATTCATATAACCTTTAGGTGAATGCAGTTCTTTCTCAAAGTTGTCTTCGGGTATCGTGGTGACAACTGAATAAAAATAAATAAAACCCACTTTGCATCACTCAATCTTCTTTTAAACAAACACTATTTCTCATTCAAAAGTTAGCAAATGAGAGATGGGAAAATAGGTGAGCTTTGATAACAGCAAACAAATCGTTTTTGCTAATCACTTTTGCGTTTTGAGCATTGTAGAACTTGTAAATAAATAAAAAAACAGCACTGATTTATGTTCTAGCTTACATCAAATGATTCTGAACCTTATTCAAAGAGTGGTATTTTTTCGAATTCTGAAAGTGTGCAGGTAATCCATGGTCAGCTATGAATCCCCCCTGATCAGGCGAATTTAAATATTGTATGACAAAGTACAGACTCGGAAGATCGCTTTTCTTCAAGGTTCGCATGCTCCTTCTTATACGGCCAATGCTTCTGCGAAAGATGTCTCTGGTGAAGACACCATCGCCCTCTCCATCTCGTGGTGCACTCGCTGAGTAGCAGTTTCCCAATTGGTCACACCACAACTTCCCCTTCCACACCTCAATTCACTCCCACAGAACCACGAATTTCCATAGAGTAGTGAAGATTTAGATACCATGAAGATGCAGGGGTTATATAGTTACAGGACCAGCTATCCTGGCGTTCTCTTCTCCTTCCGTTCAATTTTACTTTTCCTCTACTTCTCATTTCACTCCTTTTGCCTTTCCCCATCCCTTTTTCAACTTGCTCGGCGCGTACAAACATGCCTTAGACCGGACTCATTCAACGCCTGGGTCTATGCTGGAGAACAGAAGGATGCCTTAAAAGGCGCAGGACCTTAGCTAACTTCGAAGTGAAACCTTTTAGATAAAACATTTTAGACTCTTTCAACTTAAACTTCGGAACATTTACCACCATTCTTAACATCACTAGTACTGCTAAAAACCCTTATACTTTGGTACTTTATATTATTACATTATATATATATATATATATATATATATATATATATATATATATATATATATATATATATATATATATATATATATATATATATATATATATATATAACCAAAGTCTCTCAACTACTTTTTTGTTTGGAAAATTTCTCAAAATGTGATAGCGATGGATCTCTTACTTTTATAATCGTTTTTTCTCAGAACTAAAAACAATTTAGCAATCAGCGAAGACATTGAAAGAGCTGACATTTCTTTTGCTTCGCTGCCGGGATTTCTCTCGACGGCGAGCACTCTATAAATACTTCTTTTTCCCCGGTTAATTTCTTCTCTCCTAGCCTCTTCTAACCAAGCAGTTATCAATTCGGACGTGACATTATATTGGTTCAGTTGATATTTTGTGCGAAGAGTCTTAAGCTTGAACCCATTTGATTTGGAGCACCAAAACAGATAGGGTTGAGAAATCTTGGCAATGCTTGCCCAATTCCAGCCCTCCCTTCTTACAGGATAAGTTTATATAACATCTCAGGAAAACACGAAGAACAAACTAGGTTATTACTTATTGCCATCTAGGTTCTTAACACCGTTCAGATTCTCGGAGCACCTCTTCTCAGTAGGCTGACTGCATTTTAGGAGAAGATAAACCTGCAAGCTAAATTGAGTCTAAACTAGCGTTAATCATTACTTGGACAAGGGTTAGCTATCGTATGGTCCCAAGAAATATACTAACATTGACTTAACTTCGTAACAAAACCATTGTTGACTCACAGTCACAACTAATAAGCTGATCGAAAAAATTTTTAAAAACCCCTGAATCCTGAAGAAGAGGCGGAGTCTCTTCGAGCATTGTCTCGGCGGAGACTAATGTCCTTGGCGCGACTTCTGAAATTCTTTTTCAATACTTGAAATGATAAATTTTGGAATAAAAGTTATTTCTTAAATGACTTTTTGTTCTAAAGTCAGCCTTGTACTATTCATGAATAGGACCTATTCATGAATAGGACCTATTCATGAATAGGACCTCCCCAGGTTTGTTCGATTTCGATCGAAAAGCACTTGATCCATTCAACTTTTCTTGAAATCGGACGAAATTCGATTACCTTGGCACCAGGATGTTACTTAGCACCCGCACTTTTATTTTCTTAGCACCCATTTTTAAATTGCAGAGCTCAAAATTAAATTTTTTAAACAATGATTTGGACTTTCCCAACGAAAAATCCGAGAAATTTTTTTCCAAGCGCATAGATTACAACGTTTTTCGGGGGTTTTGGAGAGCGCATAGATTACCCGCAGTGCGGGTCAGAGAAACATCCTGCTTGGCACGCCAATAAACTTATTCTATAGAAACACCGACCGTATCTCATGAGCCTTCAAATATTGATAACTCATCATTGATAACTTCTTCCAAAGTTATCAATGATAAAATAAAAGTAATTGATAGAGAATGCGTCTTACTTTACATTCTTTGACCGCCGCATGCGAATGCTCTGACGGATTTCCGCGCCACGTGAGAACGCCTGAACCATTCGAAAAACTAAAAACCACGATTATAGTAACAAATTTCTCAAAAGGTCTCGGCAACTAGCTAGAAGGAGCATTACCTTTGATGAATACTATTCTATGTATTCAATTTTCATCGAAGAAAAAAGGATTAGTTTTTTTTTAAATATGGGCCCGTCATCATGAAATTCTCAAATAATACTATTATACACAGAGGTTAAATGGAGCCGCCCAAATTGGGCTTACATGTATCCGCCGCTCAAAAATTGGAGAAAATAAGAAGAGGGGATGAAGGAAAAGGGTAAGAAAAGATAGGGAGTTTTTTGTCAATAGTGTGTGTACATGTATCCGCCGACGGGACTGATCCGGTCACTATTTAACTCCTGATTATACAGGTAGTACTGACTTATCTTCAATGCAGAATGACATTTCATCTGATAATACTGACTGAAGTCGAGTGATCGGCTACTTCTCAGTTTATACTGACTATTAGTCAGAGTCAGTTGGACTAGTCAATATGCCTGAGAGTCATTCATATCTACCGAGAGTTCCTTGCGAGTCGGTGTCACCGAGAGACTTTCCATTGCCTTCTTCATCTCAGCCTCTTGTTTTTCCATTTCTGCGAGCATTTGATTGTGCTCCTCCACTACCTCAAGCAATAAAAATCTACGAGCAAAACCGTGGAGGTTAAGAGAAATGTGCACCAAAGAATAAAAAGGAAGAAAGATAGATGTACGGAGAGAGAGAGAAGAGGAATAAGAAAAAAAGAGATAGAGAATACATGAGAAAGAGCGAGAAAGGATTAGAACGAGAAAAAAAGAGAGAGCGTGAAAATAGAGACAGAAAAAGCACTATGTAATTCGAGAGCGAAAAGAGACATAAAGAAAGAGAGAAAGGAAGACAGCGAGAGTGAAAGAGAACAGAAAGTGAGAGAGTGTGATATAGTCTTTAAGATAGAAATAGAGAAAAAGAGAATGAAAATGAGAGAGGGGGAGAGAGTAAGAGAGAGAGAGAAAGAGAGAGAGAGAAAGAGAGAGAGAGAGAGAGAGAGAGAGAGAGAGAGGGCGGACCTGTCTGAGGGCGATGTTAGCGATGGGGGCCTTGTTGCTGTGCTGGCGGCAAGTGGGGCAGGAATGGTTTCTGAGTAGCCAAGCGGTGGCGCAGCCCACACAGAAGGAATGCCCGCATGACAGCATCACTGGCTCAACAGGGCGCACGCTAGGGCTCTTAGAACGCCAGCAATGTTCAAAATTTCGAGAAAAAAACTACCATTTTCGAGTGGGTGAGTATAGGATAATGAGACTCTTTCCCTTTGCGTATTTTGCCTTTAGCTCACTTCGCATCGATTCTGACTTCACCGCTCGAAGAATTGTCGTTTTTTTGTTTTCAAAGATTACAAATTACTTTCGCTGAGCCTCGAAACACACTGGCAACAGTGGCCAATCGTGACTCTACAGCCTTAAGAGCCTGTCACGGATGGAGCCGGATCATCCAGTGCAGAATCGAGCGCGACCTCAGGTGGCGGATAGAGGGACGCCTCCCTACGAAGAATTCGTGCTGGGAGGTAGCGGGAGAAATCCCGCCGCGGACCAAAACTGGGTAGTATAGCTCTTCAAAGGAGGGCGATGCCGGACCGGCCTGGGCAAGCCACCGGACAAAACATCAGCCGATACTCCGCTATACTTATCAATGGCGAGTCGAGGCGCCAGTAAAATAGCCTCTTGCCTATCTCCGGTCAACGACAGGCGAGACGTCTCTACTCCCACCCAAAACGATGCTGGGCCGGGTTGACCACCCACTCACGCCTATAGCATGAACAGGTTGCTACAACGATGTCCGCCTTCACAAGGTGCAGCATGACAGTCTCAGGACTGCAAAGGACATCAAAACCCTTCTCCGGACGCTTCTCGTCCAAAGAACACGAGAACCTCTCTCATTAAAGAGTGTTCATAACCAAAAGTCTTCGATGCGGGCTGCTTGCCGGCAACAACAACAACAACAACTTTCGCTGAGCTATGCTTGTATTGAATGCTAAATTCGGTTTAACTATTGTGGTCCATCCATAACTGACTCAGTATTAAGTGAATAACTTTTTTCATATTTTATGTGATGTTTAAGGCTTGGAAAATGTGTTTGATGGAAAAAGTTTGTGTAAAAATTTAAGTTTTTAAATTTTTTTAGAAAGTTCAAAAAATTTGTATTTATTTTAGAGTATTGAAGACCATGAAAATACTCAGAAAGCTTTTTGGAAGCGAAGACCATGAAAATACTCAGAAAGCTTTTTGGAAGCGAAGACCATGAAAATACTCAGAAAGCTTTTTGGAAGCGAAGACCATGAAAATACTCAGAAAGCTTTTTGGAAGCGAAGACCATGAAAATACTCAGAAAGCTTTTTGGAAGCGAAGACCATGAAAATACTCAGAAAGCTTTTTGGAAGCGAAGACCATGAAAATACTCAGAAAGCTTTTTGGAAGCGAAGACCATGAAAATACTCAGAAAGCTTTTTGGAAGCGAAGACCATGAAAATACTCAGAAAGCTTTTTGGAAGCGAAGACCATGAAAATACTCAGAAAGCTTTTCGGAAGCGAAGACCATGAAAATACTCAGAAAGCTTTTCGGAAGCGAAGACCATGAAAATACTCAGAAAGCTTTTCGGAAGCGAAGACCATGAAAATACTCAGAAAGCTTTTCGGAAGCGAAGACCATGAAAATACTCAGAAAGCTTTTCGGAAGCGAAGACCATGAAAATACTCAGAAAGCTTTTCGGAAGCGAAGACCATGAAAATACTCAGAAAGCTTTTCGGAAGCGAAGACCATGAAAATACTCAGAAAGCTTTTCGGAAGCGAAGACCATGAAAATACTCAGAAAGCTTTTCGGAAGCGAAGACCATGAAAATACTCAGAAAGCTTTTCGGAAGCGAAGACCATGAAAATACTCAGAAAGCTTTTCGGAAGCGAAGACCATGAAAATACTCAGAAAGCTTTTCGGAAGCGAAGACCATGAAAATACTCAGAAAGCTTTTCGGAAGCGAAGACCATGAAAATACTCAGAAAGCTTTTCGGAAGCGAAGACCATGAAAATACTCAGAAAGCTTTTCGGAAGCGAAGACCATGAAAATACTCAGAAAGCTTTTCGGAAGCGAAGACCATGAAAATACTCAGAAAGCTTTTCGGAAGCGAAGACCATGAAAATACTCAGAAAGCTTTTCGGAAGCGAAGACCATGAAAATACTCAGAAAGCTTTTCGGAAGCGAAGACCATGAAAATACTCAGAAAGCTTTTCGGAAGCGAAGACCATGAAAATACTCAGAAAGCCTGCGAAGCTTAAGCCTAAACCTATTTAAATGTTTTTGACTAATTCTTGAAACGTCAGAGTGAGTTGCTTAGAAAATTCTTAGTTAATTGCTTGGTAAATTTTGAGCTCTAACTTATTTGAATGTGTAAGAGTGAATTTAGGTTTTGCAAGTGGAGCGAATTCATTATTTTGCTAACGAGTGATAGATCATGAATGGGTAAGAAAAATGAGTAAGCAAACCACGAAATCAAGCAAGATGTGTTCTGTAGCTAGTTTTGAGCCTGGCACTGATTGCGTTCATGCCCTTCCCCAACCAGTAGTTCCATGGGTCACATACGTCTAACTTATCTATCATTACAAAAATTATTTTTTACTCAACAAAATGTTTACATCAAAAAAAGGCTTAGGCTCAGGATGTTTTTCTGACCCGCACTGCGGGTAGAAAAAACCTCGATGCGCTTTCCAAAAAAAAACCTCAAAAAACATTTAAATCTATGCGCATGGAAAATTTTTTTTCTCGGATTTCGGTAGGGAAAGTCCAAATTATTGGAAAAGTGGAATGCTGAACACTGAAATTTTGAAAATCTATGCGCTCGAAAAAAGTAGTGCGGGTGCTAAGAAACACGCTGCTTACGCTTAGAAAAAGTATACGCTAACGAGGCCTTACGGCTTAGGCTAACGAGACCGTATCAAAAAAGCCTCTCTCATCTGACCCATGGAACCTCTGGTAGGGGGGAAGGCATAAACGCAAACAGTGCTATGAACCTATAGTTTCAACATTCAGCTAAGAAAGTTAAAATACAATTTTGAACCATTAAAACCTTTCATCAATTTCAATACATGGAACAGTGAACGTTCAGTTTATGGACAATTGCAATTGTGAGTTTGGCATGTTTGAGAAGGTAATAATACCTGTTCAAAGGTGCAGTGACATATGGCACACTTCAGGTCTGAGGGAGCAAGAGTCTTGGCTTTGAGAAGATTGCCGACAGCTTCGGATGGAGTCGTAGGCAAAACGGAAGCCATTTCTGGAAATTTAATCGTAGATAACACTTATTGTGTGGCCATTACTAAAGCACACGCGCACGACGTGTACGCTTGCACGCCGCCGTGCACGCCAAATCATTACTAATGCACGCCGCACATGGGGCGGAGTTAAGACTTTTCCCGCCCGTTGGCGTGCATTAGTAATGATTTGGCGTGCAGGCATGCACGCACTGTGTAGACATTTTTCTCCGTTGAAAACATTTGGTGTGTTTTACGAAATCCAACAATTTTCTCTCGAACAGAACGGCTCTTTACTTGAAGGAAACAAACACTAAAAAACTAACAGAACTTGGAGCTCTATTTGGTTATTAATTGTAAGTACATTTTCGCACTCACTACAAAATGATTTCGGTACTTTTTTACTTCGTGTGGTACGGCGCTCGTGGGCTTTAAACGCTTTGGTTTCTTTTTTTGTTGATAGATGTTCATTTTGAGCATCAGGGACTCTGGTTCTTGCAACCATGCGAAACTGAGATAGGGGTGAAAATGATTCTATTAATTTATTTTTGGATACTGGTTAGCCCGATATAATTGATTTCCTGTGCGGGTGTCAGTATCCTTGTTTGTGAGGTAGGAGATTAGGCTCAATTTGACCCATTCCGTTCATGTTGCTCTTTTTGAAGTGTGTAGTGAAAGTAAAACGGAACGGAAATTTTTTTCTAATTTCCCATGATTTAATGAAAGTATTTATTGTATATTTGCAGTATTTCTAGTGAACATTTTTTAATTGTAACGCTTATTTTGTGTTTTTTCTGTGTTTTCAAAGCTTTCAAATTAATAAAACTTACTGATGAGTGAAAACAACAAACAGAACACAATTGCACAAACAAAACACATTTGCACAAACGATAATTAACATTTTTAACATTGAACATTTTCAACAACCCGCAGAGTTTTAACATTTTAAGGGGGGGGGGGGGCTAAAGTGCAGAAGTTCCAAATAGAGCACAACGATTACTACAAATCACCTTTCAACTAATATTTTGATTAAAAACATAGGTTGAAAATGTTTATCTTAATATTTTATCTACCATTTCCATAAAATTTTACATTCAACTTGCAGTACGGCTTTAAAAACAACAACAACGAAATTAATTGAAAAACTGTTGTAATTTTAGAACAATACTAATATTCGACAATTATAGTGTTTAGAGTGCATTTAGTTTTCGACAATTACAGTTTTCAGAGTGCATTTTGATGCATTTTAGTACTTACGCTTGTCTTTCCGCGTCCTTTTTGACAATAATCCAAGTTTAAGAAATCTGACTTCCATGCATACCGATTTCCATAATCCAAATTTTTTTAACTTTTTTGGATTTTGTAGTCCTTGGATTTATTATTTTTTTAAAACTGAAATTGTTACATAATAAAGTTTTCTTATTAGCAGTTCAGTGAAGAAAAAATGTTCATTCTGTTAATTTTCAGAATCGTGAGCACTTATGTGAGCACTCTCTTCAAGACTTTGCTTCAAGCAAAGTCCAAAGTTGGTTGTATTTACCCGATTATTTCTTTACAAACTATGTTTTTGGGCACTTTGTTACTTGGGGGGACGAACTTTGTTTGAGGGGCCAGGTCACTTTTTACTGATTTTTTCGCTTAGGCTTAGGTGAAATTTATGCTAACGAGGCCGTACGGTTTAGGAAAGAGACCGCAGGGAAAAATGTCTCAAATAATCAATTTTTTGTCGATTCAATTACTTAATTTTTAAACAAAAAAGTCCCCCCCAAGTGAAGTGCGCTCCCCCCAAGTAAAGTGCGGCCCCCTAAGTCACATTGTGCCTGACTATGACAGTTATGATTGATAACGTTAACATCTGATAAAAAAACGTTAACATGGGTGATAGTGGAGAAGTGTGGTGCCGTCGAATTTTAGAGTGTTCAAACTACTGTGTTCATGACACAATTACTCAATTTTTTGACAAATTTAGTCACTGAATTTTCAAAAAACTGAGCTCTAATCTACTTTAGCCGTCCAATGAAAGTTTACTTGTCCAATCAAAAATACTGGTAACTCAGCTCTCCAGACGGTCTCTTTAGCCTAAGCCTAAAAAAGCTTCAAAAAGCTTCAGAATACCACAACCCGTAGAACCAGAAATCCATATCCCATCTTTTAAAAAAACACTATGATATGCAGGAATTTCGGCGTTTCATGTCTTCGAAATTATCTCTGGCTGTCGACCCCACCTCGTCAGACTTCATCGTGTTGTCAAGCGTACTGAACTGACGCCGTTGTTCCGCGACACGTATTACGAATACACCAACTTCCTGTACCCGGACACTCAACACGCGCCTCCCCATGTGATATCGGAGACCGACTACGTTACCGTCCTTGAATACATGTTCAAGAGCCGCATCGACCATGTCGCCTCGCGCACCACTATGCTTCGGTCTCAAAATCGGATCGCAATCACAGCTTCTGCTCCTCTACCGCGAATCCTCGCCGACATATTCAACTGCTACGGACTTATTCACGTTGGATGGAGCGGGTTCACATTGTTCTACGGGTTTCTGGTAAATAGTTAGTAAGCTATTCTGATAGATTACTTTTGGTGAGGCTGATAATTTTATGTACTGTAATTTTGCTCACGCTGTTCTACGGGACAACTTCCCTACCAGACACGAAAGCGGCAGCGTTGCGGCCGCGCGAGAGGTTTGTGTTCGGCATTCCAAGTGACAGCGTGAAACTAATCGCGAACTACATTACATCTCAACGAACGAGAAAGGAACCGGCATGTATACACTTGTCGTCATGACAAAGGAATTCAACAGAACCGCCCCGGCCAACCCAATCACGGAAGGAGTCTACACCATCGCTGATCGAGATGCCTATGTGCACTCGTTTCATACGAACTACTCCATTTAAGATTCTGGTTGCAGCATCCTCACAAGCAGAATCGTGGTCTCTGACTGACGAGCCTTCAGAAGGAGGGAAGCTGGCGAGTCTCCTGGAGTCTCCTGAGAGACCCATCCGACCACTGTTCACCCCGCTTCGCAAGGTTGGTCACTCGACGGAAAATCATTTTTGAAAACATTTCAAAAGTCATAAATGATTCGTTCAAAGACCGACAACTGAAACAATACAATTCTGAGAGACAACATCAGGTTCTAGTCTCGGTCAACATAATTGGGGAAGACCTTGAGGCTCTCTTTAGTTGGTGGCTTCTTAACAACCATGCGAAACTGAGATAGGGGCGAAAATGATTCTATTCATTTAGTTTTGGATACTGGTTAGCCCGATATTATTGATTTCCTGGGCGGGTGTCAGTATCCTTGTTTGTGAGGTAGGAGATAGTTAGATGTGATCATTTCAATCGACATGCAGGTGACTTACGTTTCACAAATTTTGAATTTTTTTGTTCAAATGAATTTTTTTTGTGTGTGTTTAGAACGTGATAACTCCGAGCAGAAGTCTGGAGTCTCTGTGTGATGGACTGGGTCGGGTGCGGCAGAGTCCCACAGTCCTATCTTATCTATCTAGGAAAAGAGAAGACAATAAATAAATGTTTTTTTTAGATAGATAGATAGATTTAGATATATTTTAGACAGTGCAGAATTCATATTATTTCAAGTTCCAATAAGCAGCTTCATACCACAATTCCTCAACATTTGATTATACATATTGTACAATATGTATAATCAAATGTACATATTATACATATTGTACAAGACAATATGTACACACTCGACATCAAGATTTCGTGAAAAATTAAGTTAGATAATCAGAAGCGGTGCTAATTCTAATAACTATGTGACATGACATGATTTAAACGAGTCTCCTTTGTGATTGTGCCCCTACTTCTGCGAGTTTTCTTTTGACATCCTCTTTCATTCCTTAGATTGTGAAAAGAACATTTCATTTCGGTAAAATTTTTGGCAGTTCTTTCACGAATATGTAGACTAGTATTAGGGTTATTTGATTTTGGTTATTTCAGTTTTGTTTACTGTGATTTTACATACAAAAAGTGATTTTGCTCAGTTTTTTAAAGGACTGAGAGTTAAGATCAACTTCACCTTGGATTATTTTGAAAGCGTAAGTGAGATCATTAATGATTCTCCTACAATATAGAGAGGTCAAATTTAAAGTATTCAAACGATTCTCTTAACTAATATTAGGAGATCAGTTTAAATTACATCTAAAATAGAGAAGTCTAGTAAATATATGCTGGACCTTCTCTATTTTCCTAATATCATTTTTCAAATGAGGAGACCAAACCGATGAAGAAAATTCACAAATCGGTAGAACATATGATTTGTAACATCTTACATATATATCTGGTGTGATACATGAAATAATTCTGAATAAGGCATAAACTGTTTGTAATGCCTTCCGACACAAAAGCTCATATTGTGATTTGAAAGACAGGGAATCATCTATTAAAATACCTAAATCTCTAACAGAGGTTGATTTCGTGAAAAGAGTATTTGGACTTACATAATAGGTTGAGCATGGGTTTTTATTACCTAAATATAGAACATTGCATTTCTTTTCAGCTATTGCCAACTGCCATGTATCGCAATACTTATCGAATTGATTTATTGCTAAACAGAGTTGGGATTTAGCGATTTGAGCACCTAGTTCATCATAAGAAATATACAACTTAATGTCATCAGCGAACAGCTGAATACTAACTGAGGGTAAGTTGGAAAAAATTCGAGGCAAATCGTTGATATAGATCAAGAAGAATAGCGGCCCTAAAACCGATCCCTGTGGGACTCCAGATGATATTTCTCTAGTGTCACTAAATGTTCGGTTGACCTTAACACTGAAACAACTTCCTGTTAGAAAACTTCTAGTCCATCTCAAAAGATTTCCACGAATGCCTAAACTTTCTA
The DNA here is from genome assembly GCA_964056735.1 of Allodiplogaster pararmata. Taxonomy (NCBI): domain Eukaryota; kingdom Metazoa; phylum Nematoda; class Chromadorea; order Rhabditida; family Diplogasteridae; genus Allodiplogaster; species Allodiplogaster pararmata. The sequence goes on from OZ057405.1 coordinate 21,060,569, forward strand.
GTTTGTGGAGAAGTTTACAATGCGAGACAACATCAAAAGCCTTAGTCAAGTCATAATAGAGACAATCGACAGATTTACTCTGGTCGAGGGCTCTCGTCCAACTATTAGTTACCGAAAGAAGCTGAGATTGAACTGATCTAGAAACGAAACCATGTTGCTCTTCAGAAAATATAGAATGCATGTCCATCCACTTTGTTATCCTATCACGAACTATGCGTTCGAAAACTTTAGAAGGTGTGGGCGTGATTGCGATAGGTCGAAAGTTGTCTACATTCAAGGGTGGAGATTTTTTTGGAATAGGAGTGATGTAAGATATTTTCCAAAGAGAAGAAAAATGGCCAAGTTTAAGAGAGAAATTGAAAATATAGCTTAGTGGTTCTGCAAGCGACGAACCGCATTCTTTGTAAAAATTTCTGAGGAATAGAGTCAGATGTCTGAGTAAGAGAAGGAGACAGCTTTTTTAAATAGTACTTGACGTCTCCGGGAAGAATAAGCATATCAGTTAGGGAATGATCAATAACTCTATCAACATTCGGAATCAAACCATCATCGATTGAGAAAGCGGAACAGAAAAAATCGGATAGAGCACTAGCTTTAGCTTCATCCGTGTGAACAAAAGAACCAACTAAATCTGTGAAAGATGGAATCGAAGAATGGGATTTTAGACGATTTCCTACGTATTGATAGAACTTTCTAGGATCGGAGAAGAAAGCCTTCTGTCGATTTATTTCAAACTTCTTGATTTCCTTGTCAAGTTTTCGAGAAGTGCGTTTGAATAATTCTAGAACAGTGGGAACATGAATTTTAGAGAAAAGGGCTAATTTATGCTCGAAGAGGTTACGGATGTGCTCAGGATAAGTTTCAAAAGCAGCTTTCCTACGTTTTCTAGGGATAAATTTCTCAATTAAAGACTTCGCAATAACATTCAATCGATCAACTAGGTCATCTACAGAAATGAAATCATCGAAAACAAGTGTCCAGTCCATATTTGATAATAGCTTATTGATATCTGCATAACTGGCTCGGTTGAAATCAAAAACTTCTACAACAGGTTGTGGGTTCGAAAGTAAAAATACAGAAAAAGTAATCGAATTGTGATCAGAGTTAGAGAACGGAGGACAAACTTTACAATTAGAGATACAGTCAGCTTTAGCAAGAACATGATCTATTATTTTCTTACCATGTGTAGGCTCAGTTACAAATTGATGAAGAGAAAAGTCTGTACACAAGTCGATAAGAGGCTCAGTTGAAGAACATTTTTTGTCAACATCAATTTCTAAGTTGAAATCACCACAAAGTACAGATTGTTGAGGTACCGCTAACAGTTGAGTAAGAACATCGAAAAAGGCATTATTCTGATGCACAGTAGTGTTTGGCGGTCGATAGCATATAATGAAACGTGTTCTGGAGAGTGATAAGTTGCATAAGAGATCGAAAGCTAAGACATCAGCTGATATTTTAGTCTTGAGAGTTACAACAGAGTATATTAAATGATTACGGAGAAAAGCACAGACACCACCACCTCTTTTTGAAGTTCTATCACAGCGGAGCACACAATAAGGCAAATTAGCTGTCAATGAGGCATCTACTATGTTTTTATTTAACCAAGTCTCACTACATAATAGAATATCTGGTTGTGTTGATGACAAATAATGGTAAAGTAGATCAATTTTGTTTTTGAGGGAACGTGCATTGAAATAAGAAACAGAGAATACTGAACTAGATTTATTGGAAGTTGAAAATAAAGATCTATAACATAGTCCTTTCTGGATCAGTTTCCCTGATTAGAAGATGTTGGTAACCGCAAGGGGGGCGGTAGAGTTTTTCGTGCTCCTCCAATTTCTTCTTTCAGCCACAGATCATCCTTGTAGAGAACCCAAGTCGACGATGGATTAGACAGACGGAGTTCTTTCAGTTGAGCTCGCTTTGCATTCCAGGTCATCAACTCATCAGGCGTCATTGACTTCCTGATGAAAACCCCCTTCAAATCCGGCTGTTTCTTATTGTGTCAAAGGAGCATTTAGATCAAATAGACTAATCATCAACGAATGCCAGTCATAAGTAACAATCTGCTGAAGTAAGTTTATGTTGAAAAGATTTATCGCTCTCAACTCTCAAATTGGAATTTTTATAAGATTTTCTTACTTGCAGGTCTGCGGGGACTCGCACGGTTATCTGCTCGTCTTCCGATGGGAAGACCTCATCGCCAATAAGTCCACTGACCCAGAAAACACCAGCATTGACGTTGCCCCCTTGACGAGAGTATCGAAGGTACAACTTTTTCTTATTTTTAAGACTGAAGCGCGTTTTGACAATGGTCCCCTACGCTGACCCCTCCACTACCACACTAAATTACTATCCTGTTGTTAGTATTCAACGGTAACTCTCGTTTACAGTACCTTGCAGAAAATTACAGTGCCTCACAGAAACGGCATTCCCGCTGTTTCTCACTGCTTCATGGTAATTGGGTATATTTGAATATTGAAAAAGGGTTTGGTGTCACTTATGGTAATCGTAATCATTACCGATGAAATATATTGATTGTTAACTTGCAGGATGCAGAATTTCTATGCCTGGTCCGCACGAGATAAACGCCCTTCAGGTGAGTTTTTATTTATTTATTTTGAAAGCAAAAATTGAGTTGGTAGATCAAAAAGACCGGTGGTGCACGACACGGTACTCCGAGAAAAAGAAAAGTGAGGGCGGGCGTGCGATCGAAAAGAGAAAGCGATATGTACAGGGGTTAAATAGTGACCGGATCGGTCCCGTCGGCGGATACATGTACACACACTATTAACAAAAAAACTCCCTCTCTTTTCTTATCTTTTTCCTTCATCCCTTCTTCTTTTTTCCTCTAAACTTTGAGCGGTGGATACATGTAAACCCAAATTGGGCGGCTCCATTTAACCCCTGGATATGTATTCCTTATGTATTTTTTCCTTATCCGCAGCGTATACGAAAAGTGTTTATATATACATTTCACACAGATCGGGTAAGAGAGTAAACGGGTTCAAAAATGATAATTTCTATCCTGATAGTGTAGTTTCTTCAGGTTTCCAGTGATGGACAACGAATTTGGGCTGGTGGAGCAGGGGATAACTCAATCAAGGAATACGACATCGAGGGACTTTCCAAGGTTTCTCCGCTGTGGAGACTTTTGAGTTTGAAGGAACTCCGGGTTGATTTTTTGATCAGTTTTAATCTTATTTCGCTGAGAGAAGTCGGCTCTTACGATGAAAGGGTGATAATGAACATCTTGTAAAAATTAAAAGTTCTACCCGCTTTTGGGTTGATGCACCCAAACTCTCTTTCTTTCTTTCTCTCTCTCTTCCTCTGTCTCTCTCTCTCTTTCTTTTTCTCTTTCTCTTAGTCTCTCTTTTTCTTTCTCTCTTTAATATACCGCTTACTCATGATTAGTAATCATGACCCACACGTTTAGAAAAGAGCGAAATAGTCTGATGTTTTTGCAGGCCAGGCGGACGTTCTCCGGCCACACGGACTATATCTGTGATTTCTCCTACAGTGACTTCTCCTCCCCGACCTCCTTGCTATCTGCCTCGGCGGACGGAACAGTCCGCGTGTGGGATGCGAGAGCCTCGAAGCCCGCCGTTCACACCATTCATGTTGCGAAAGAGATCAAGGTGATTGCAAACAAAAGATCAAGGTGATTGCGAGCAAACATACGCTGGGGGGAAAACACGGGCCTGTTGAGGAAGGTTTTTAGACATATAATGTGTTTCTTATAGCGAAAAGCTCTCATAGATGTATCTTCTATCGCAATGTAAAACGGAGTTTCACGTAAGTTCAAAACAGAATGGCCCCGCCACATGGTTGAGCATAACTATTTAACCCGTGGTCACAATACATCGTCATAAATGACCTGCCTTCCAATGAAATCAATCTGCATATACGCGAGAATGATGAGAAAGTGAGCGAGAGGATGAAGCACGGAAATAATCAAGAGATGGGCAAATGAGAAGGTTAATAAACAAAATACACACAGAAACTTTCTCAGAAATAGCCGACCCAATCCTGTTCTAGGCACTAAATCTCCTAGAATACATATGTAAGTCCACGTCCCAACTATCAAGAGAAAATCAGATAACTCTGTCATAACTCCGTAGCGGGCAATCCAGTTTTCTTGAAAGCTACCTTAATAGGAGCCAGTGAATCTCCTATGTGCCCACTGTGTAATTTAGAGCCTCATACCTCAAGACATATCTTTTCGTGTCGTGTCACCCCACTTCACTAAGCCCGATACACCTTTGGCATAGGCCGCACTCGGTTGTTGAATATTTAAGCCAAAGTTTCAACGCCGGAGTATAGCTGTGAAGAAGAATAACGATAAAAGCCTGTTTATCCATCACCGAAAACCAAAAGTGGGTGCAAATGAGCTTTATTACTTTTATGTGAAACTCGAATGGAACATAGAGCGTACGAATGGAACTCGAATAGGATTATCCTACATATTCTGTGATTCTTCCGATTCGAAGGTAGGTTAAATGTAGAGAAACGCAACAAGGATTCGGAAAAGTTTTCATATTTTCTACTCTAAAATAGTTTTCTGAGCTGAGCTTAGGTGAGTTATTGATTGGAAAATGAGCAATGAATTCTTTTGGAGGTTTCACGACCTCATTATGGGAATGCAGTGGCGACGGTTGCTTCGGATGGAAACTTCATGGTGTGCGGAGGAGGTGTCGACCTCGGAGTCTGGCATCTAGGGTCGTACTCCTTAGCGGAACGACTCGATGGACATGGTAGGCACAGGAGTATTTGGAGGCTTCTCTGAACTCCGTAGCGGGTACGGTACATACCGACATATGAAAGTGGGAATACTTATCTCAACACTCATGAACCAGTAGTCAAGTTTTGAAGTATCATTATTAAGTTCTAATCGATGAAAATTTATGTTTTTTCTCAGATATTGGTCGACATTTGACGGCAGTGATGCGAGGAGACAAAATTGTGTGCGGCGGTGCATCTTCCAAACTGGAGCAGTGGAATAACGCAGCTGAGAAGTCACTTAGGTAAGCTGCTGTTGAATTAATCTTAAAGTAAATATCACTTGTTGTGAGGAAGTTCACTTAAGTCGAAGAAGGACTTTCAAGCTTAGGAATCATTATTTTGTTGAGTGTTCTCATTATAGCTGTCTCTCTAATCCTTTATTATTCGTTTTTGTCTAGTCCAAATGACCTATCCAAACGTCTTCAAGTCACAACAGTTATGTGAAAATAAGATATCAGCTGATGAAAGAATGAATTTTTAGTGTGGCGACATCTGCAACGGCGATCTTCAGTATTCTTCAAACCGAAGGCGCTTTCTTTTCTGCAGGAGACTCGCATTTGATCGACGTTTTCTTAAACCTTGGCTATGTCTCGTATTCCTTGGATGCATTTCCTATCAAAAATGAAGCTTAAAACCAAGTTCTTTTCACTCATGTTATTTACGGGCTTTTCAAAAAATTTGCAGTACTCTAATAAAACCAGGAATCTGATTATTTTTTGCTGTTGAGCAGAACCCTTCTACTTGTTTTGTTAAATTCCTTCTAATTCTCAAGATGTTATCCCAATTCTCACACATTAAATACGGGAACGGTATAAGCTCGTTTTGGTAGTTGATGAAACGATCAGATTGGCTCAAGTAAAACGATTTCGTTGCAATTGAATTGTTAACGTTACTATAATTCAATTTAATAAACATTCTTAGTTGCATTTGAATAAGGTGATAAATGAATTGAATGCCTTGTAAATTTTAAAGAAAGTCAGCAGATAAGACAAATATATGTATATATATATATATTTATATATAAATTTTTGAATAGTTCTACTACGTCTATACAAAAAACCCGCTGAGTAATGTACCAAAGTCCGTTTCGCCCCAAGTTCAGACAGACTGGTGCTCTCTGGGTGGGGCTCATGCAACATTAAGGCCTCAGCCAATAACAACACACATGAATGCACCAGCATCAGTAAACTACAAATTACGGCAAGTGTAAAGTTAAGTATATCTCATCAAAGAGTATTCATCCATCCCGTCAGTCATTTACTACTAAACAGATAAGTAAAAAAAAAATTTAACTTGAGTATTTGAAGATTCTAAACTGATTAGCCGACTCTGTTTACAAGATTCTCATTTTCTGACTGTAAAAGCTGCTTTAATTCTAATGTTAACAAAGAAACTGTATTACCGCAAACACTACAGGGTGGGCCATAAATAGTGTAACAAATTGGAATTGTTATACCTTTTTTCAAAACAGAGAAAATTATCTCAAATTAACATATTTTATCAACAACATAAACGACAACATTCACGCAAAAGTTCAGCTCAAACAATCTCCTTTTGCCCGAACTACAGCTCGAAGTCTCTTTGGGAACTCCTCCACCACTGTACGGAGGTATTCGACTCCGATGTTGTCCCATTCTGCCTGAAGGGCATTCTTCGGGGAATCAATATTTGGGTGGGAGCGAGAGTTGACCTTGGACTCCAAGTAGGCCCAAACGGAATAATCGAGCGGGTGATGAGGCCGGCCAATTTGATGTTGTGATGAAGCCGGGAAAATTTTCCTTGCACCACGTTTGGACCTTTTTAGCTTTGTGGGCTGGTGCTGAGTCTTGTTGAAAGATCCATGTCCTCTGATTGAAATGCGATGGAGACCATGGATGGAGCACGTCTTGCAGAACATGTTTCAGGTAGTATTCCGTGTCGATCTTGACGCCTTTCTCGACGAAAACAAGCGGTGTTTTTCCTGTCGCGAAATGATTGAACAAGTTCAACGTCACTTCACGAAACAAGTTTGCAGGAGAGCCGGTCTACTGTTGAGTTAAGAAAAAAGACTGCAGCTCTTGAACCTCCCGAAACTGCATTCACGGCGAAAGGCTGCAGACTTACTAGCGACCTTCAAGATTCTCAACAATTTCACTTGATGTGACCCAAACTCCATGTTTCATTTCAACAGCCATAACTATGGTACTAGATCTAACCCAAATGCACTCATAAAACCATTAACACGATCAGCTTTGCATTATGATATATTATCATCCCGAGTAGTTGAGAGTTGGTACGACATACCAAATGAGGTCAGGGCATGTCCTACTGTCAGCTTGTTCAGAGAGCACAAGAAAAGTTATTTATAATTTATAAAATTTCTCTGTAACATTTTCTTTGTAACATTTTCAATTGCCTAAAATATCAAATTTAAACGAAAAACTTTCAAGCACTTTCTACTGAGAAATATCTTATTTTTTCTCAAACCTCAATTTTCTCACTTCTTTTATGAAAAAGTGAAATGCCTGTGTAATTTTTTCAATTGTGATCAATACCTTACTTTTGTGAATACGCTACTCGCACTGTGCAATAAAGTATCAATCAAGGCTCATGGGATACCTTCTCGCCTCAAAACATGTTAATGCATTCAGTGATTTTATCTTTTGTAAACCTTATCCTACAGCTGAAGTGAAATGATAATCGGAATGGTTGAGGTCTTCAATTACTATTCTTCCACAGTCCCTCATACTCCCCAGAAAAACTGATGAAGAGAGTGTTTCGAACCTTCAAACAGGCACAAACTCACAAAAACTCTATGAATACCTGAAAACCTCCGCTCTAACCATGACCGGAAGAAATCTGAGCGAAACAGCCTTTAACTGCATGCAAAACATGAAAAGAAAGATTGTGTTCGCCCTGCAAGTACTGAGTTGCTACTTTTAGTTCCCCTAATTTTCAAGTTTTGTTTTGACTTTCTTGCCACTTATTCCATAGAGTTTTCAGTGCTTTATGTCGGTAGGCAGATGTATAAATAAGATGAAGGCGGACATGTTTCCTATTTAGAGTCGTGATCTGAGTGTTCCGAGTCGAATTCTGAGCGAGGAGGAGGTAGAGAAGATGCAGCTGAGGTTCTACAATAGCCGCGTCGACTCTGCAGCATTCTGCCTGCCACAGTTTGTCAGAAATATTCCTCCACATGTTTATCTGTTGCACACGCAGCACCCATTCTGTTTTCGGTTTTAAATTTTTTTAGAGTAGAAAAGCTGAGAGAATTAGGCTATTATTCGTGATCCTCAATGTTGACACCAACCTAGTCCAGTTGAGAGAGTCCAAGTTTTTGAAAAGGCGTTGGTCTAATGAAGGTTACTTGCCTCATTCGAGTTATTTCTCTTATTCGGAGCGCGATAACTGAGTCCCGATAAAAGTATATTCCAAGAATAGCGTAGTTATAAATGTCTAGAGTATCGACTTTCTTCGATAAGCCGATTGCGAAGTCACTAGAGCTTTTTCCCTAGCAAGCGATGTTCTTTAATTTTTGAGAGATTTCTGAGTTGTGTTGATGCTGTACTGTACTGAATACATGTTGCGTTTCATCGGAGGGGTGACCTTTTGCAAGCAAAATCAGAAGATTAAAGATCAAAAGTATTGCATAGTATATTCACTTACTTTTTCAGGCCCTGCAGAGCTGATGGATGAGGAATAGGAAGGAATATCCGAAGCAACAATATTCATCTTCAATATTTTTTCTTTAAAAAGTGATGAGAACTCTTAGTGTTAGTATTGAAGAAAAAGTTTAAATAACTTTTTCATAATTGAAAATTCAGTCAATATTTTACCATATAAAAATGATGATGTTTTAAAAACACGCTTGCGAGCCAAATTGTGAGCCACGTTTTAAATTATTATTTCAGAATAATAAACATGTTTCAATAAGAATAAATTGATTCCTTCGAGTTTCGTTGCGTGAACACATGTATAACACATGGGGTGATTTAAAGACGAATAGTGCATATTACAATTCAATCGGGAATGTTTAGCGATAACGTACTCAAATACCGAAGTACATCTCTAATCAAACTTCTGAATACTAAATTAGTACCGGTGATAATGTCCTCGATTAAACTTCAAAAATTGATGATTTGTTTCGAACCTTTCCATGTTAGTGATGTAAATTATGAGAGCTTTTTTCTTGAAATGAAAAAATTTTACAGAAATGACGACCGTTGTCTAGTTCGACGTAAGCTCCTCCCTCTCCCCTGCATTTTGCTGCACGATGTTGCTCCTATTCTTTCTCATTTTCTTCTCTTTATAATCCCTCTCTCTGTTATTTTTACATATATAATTCAACAGATGGAAAAATTTGTTCAGATTTTATATACCCACTCTTTGCTACATCACATCACACAAAAAAACCAAAAAAACCAATTGAAAGTGAATCACTAGGGATCCGCAGAACATGAGGCTTACAAATAAGAACAATCGTTCTACAATGTAAACGCCTGAACATCAATTTTACTTCGAGAACACAGAAAAAAAATTAAGATAGATAATCATTGATTGAATGCGTGGAGACGATCTTTCTAATATAAAACATCACGTCGAAAAGTATACATCCAAACCATCGAAGAGACAAAACAATATGATGCTTTTTGGAAATATGCAAAAAAGACAGTTTCTTTTGTTAACGAAAAAATTAACATTCTAATAAAAAGGAAAAAAATGAATATTCTTAATTGGTCGAAGTGATTCCTCACCGAGCTTTGTTCCAGTATCCAAATAGGCAATTTCCGTTCTCCATGTCGTTAATCCTCATCTTACGTTGAGCTCAGAGAATTCTGCAGAAGCCGTTATTCATATTCACATAGAATTTACAAAATGATATGAAACACTGTGGTTTCTCTATGCTCCAACATTGAACGGACCGCGCTGGTGCATCCTAGCACTGTGAAATGACATGTGATAATCCCTCTCATTTTAAACACTCACTAGAACTCGGGAGTTTGAATAAACTTCTTCACTATGCAACGCAACGTTGACGGTTGGTGGTTTTTTTTCTTGCTAGGATATTCTTGATCTGTTGAAACGTTGGGGATATTTCAAAAATAGTTTAATGATAACCAATCCGTATTTGTCTGTAATAGTTGTTGTTTTGAGCTTGGACAATTTCCTGCTTTACAATCAAGCGTAAGCCTCGTTCATCAGTTGAGCATTCAAATGAGACAAAAAACCTTTAGAAAGTATTTTAGAGCTCAGTGAACCACAAATTCTTTAGCGTTTTTCTTTATAACATTCTTTTCTGAAAATAGTACTGAAAAGAGTGGGTATTAGGGATTTATGACTACTGTTTACGAATTTTAGACTGGTTTATGGTTCAATAAGAAGATGGAAAGTGTTCATCCCGTGAGATGAGAATACCTCATTTCAGCATTCATGCTTACACAAAGCGATCGCGAATTTGAGAGCCTCTGTGCTCTCCTCAAGGCAGGACCGGCGAACGCCGAAGCTGTCGCCCGAATTGAAATGGAGGCCGTGAGTATTTACTACTTGGGTTTTTGTTACACATGTGTGAATCAAGTTGAAATTGTTCAGTATAAGCTTTTATGCCGGTCGTGCATAACAATTTAGATTAGTTTCATCATGTGACCCATTTTGTTACTTTTCGCCAACCTATGAGACATGATAAAGCGAAATCTTCAAGTATAATTATGTAAAAATAAAACTGGATAAGAAAAGTTGGAATTGAACGGCTGCTTTTTCTATAAGATGGGTTAAGTTGAACATCAAGGTAGAATGAGAAAAGGTGAGTAGAAATGAAGACTCGACCGCCTTATAAATAGAGAACCGGGAAACTGTAGTTAACAACATATAAACGCTTTTTTATGAATTATTTTGTTCAATTTTTCACATTGCGTCACAAAGTACAATTTGGCGAAATTTAGTAAAAAATTTCAAATTTTGAGATAAACAAGACTTGTTAACGACGTGTGTTAATTCTCAGAAGAGCTCCATAGTGAAAGCTGCCTACGTGGCCATCGAGAGAGCGGAAGAGAGAGTGGCGGAAGCGGAGAGGAAGGCGGAAGCCTTTGAAAGGAAAGCCCGCATCTACCACCGACTCGCGGCGGAGGCCGGGGTGAGTCACCATGCTACTCATTCTATCATTAATCGCTGTGCAAGCCCTAGCTTGAACTCGAATAGCGCACTGTAGCGAATAATCCTTGGACAGCATGGAGGTTAGAAGTGTTCCTCTATTCGCTAAGTCAACATTCTTCAAGTTCTTGAAGCTCCCGTTCAAAGTATCCGGTGTCTTAGAATCAGATTCTGCTTATTTGAATACAAGTGTAGTTACAAGAGGAAAAAAGCGCTCGCAGGCATTTTAGCCGGAAGCGTTAGGGAGGAAGGGGAGGAGGAGGGCGAGGATTTATGAGATTAGAAACCTGAAGTTTCATCTAAGATTATTTGAGACAAATAAATTTATGTTGTGTTTTAATTCAGAATCACAAGGGTGAGCTGTGAAGAGGAAACCTTTCAGCACTTGAATTTTGTATAGTTCTAGATGTGAAAAGGATCGAGCAGTTGATCACGAAAGATTGAGATTCAATTCTCGCATATAGAGTTACATGGTACTGGGGGGACAAAGGAGAGAAAATCAGTGGCTATCAATTAGAAATAAAGCAATTATTTGGAAGAAAATATGAAAAGTTTCCTATAAAGTGATATAAAAATTGTATCGCCTGGATTTTGGATAAAAATGTCGAATAAAAACTTCATTTAGTTTTTTCCCTGAGAATTCATTCCAATCTTGAATCCAGCGGAGTTATTCACAGTCAGAAAGCATTCATTGTGTGAAGAATCTGGTTTTTCAGCTCGTGGTGGCCGACTTCCAGTTGATGGATGCCCCTGTCGCAGGTAATCATTTAGTAGATGTTCATAGTCTAACAAATTCATAAAACCAAGGTTATTGCACATTTTATGTGGTAAAACCGCGTGAAATAGCAATTTACATTCATAACAAACGATTTTGAATTACAAAGAATTCTGCGAAAAATCATGAGAAGCGCAAGAATATTTTGAACTCCTGTAAATTCTTTTCCCTTTCTCCTCAGTCTTTTGTATAACAAATTCCATTCAAAAACAAATCATCGGTAAATGATGAGCTCAACAAAATTGGTAATTTAAAAAAATTTCAGAAGAGAAAGAAAAAGATAAAGAAAAAAATACAACTTTTATAGTTCTTCTAGGAGCATTTAGTATTGATCTCATCAAAAGTTCATGACGCGTACATAACCGGAAGAAGGGCAGAAGGGGGGGCAGAAGATTAGATGTTTGTTTATAGAAGAGGGAGGAGTGAAAAATGGGGAAGGAGAGGAACGAGAACGCGCCGGAGCGGACGAGGACGACGCCCTCTGGGTGGAAGAGTCGGACGGCGAGGAGTGGGGAGTGGAGGAAAAGGAGGATGAGGAGGGCCGGCGTCGGGCCAGGATCTGCTACCGTAAAAGATCCGCCTCTTTATCGGATGACAGTCTGCCCAAGGTTTGAAAACTCACAGTTCGATTGAAGTATTCCTGCAAGAGTTGAATATCCATAGCACATATAAAATAGTACAACAACGTAACTTCTGATCTAATTCTTATGTTTATTCTAGCGTTATGAGAATGAATGCCGTTGAATAAAGAAAAAAATCCTAGTCTTTTGAATTTAAAAGTTTTGAAAAATAATTGCTGTAAGTTTAAAAATCACGATAGGATCTGAGGAAAAAAAATGATTATTGACGCTTGTAAAGAATAGCATAAGTACATATTTTTTTCGAGTACTCACACAATACATTGAGATCGGAACATGCAGATGGCTTGGAGTTTGAATAAATATTCTTGCATCATTCAATGGTGAACTTGTGTAATGCAATGATAATTCTAGAAGCCGCGGATGAACGAAAAGGAGAAGAAGACTGCAGAGAACGCGGTAATTTTTTTCTTTTTTTGAGCGTAAATAACCCCTGAAAGAAAAAAAAAGGAATTCTTATCTTCAAAGTTTCCAGAAAAACGCCCTGCTCCAGCAAACCATAACTTTCTGTTTTAGTGCTAATATTGCTAATCTTGCAGAGGAAGGAGTGGGCGCAGGTCGGCTGGCTTTCGGATGATGAAAAGTGGGGAGAGAAGGCGGCGGAGGAGAGAAGGCTGGTCGGGACGATCAGCAGAAAGCGATCTGCAACAATCGCCGGATGCCCAATACAACACAAGGTTGACCACGAAAGCTCAATTATGGTGTTCAAGCTCTCGTTAGCAGCCCTGGTTGTTTTAGCCGGTGACCAATACCTCCCTCTCCTACGGACTTCACATTTTTTTTAGCTCATTCAACTTCTTCACCGTCTTTTTTCTTCTTGCTACCCATTTCCCGCTCCTCTTTGCTGTGAATACTTTCAATCATCTCATTTTCTTTTCCTGGCATTTCACCGATACCTTTAGTTGACTCTTAGTGTTTTGGCACGTGAATATCATTTATAGACAGTTTGAATGAATAGAAACTCTACAGGTTGCAAGGATCTGCCGCCCGGTCAGGTGGATGAGGAAAACCTGGGCAGCCTTGACTCCGAAAAACGCCCGAGTTTCTTCGCCAGCGCCACCTCGTTTCACCGCCCCGCCCGCCTCTCCAGTCGTTCCCGCCCCAATGCCTTCTACCACCGCCCCGCCCGCCTCTCCAGTCGTTCCCGCCCCACTGCTTCCCCCCACCGCCTCGACACCCGGTACAGTTGCTCCCCAAGCGCTGCCTCCATCTGCCTCGAGAGCTTCTCCACCGGTGGACATGACCCAGCCAACCGCTCGAAACTCGACTGAATACAAACTGCGTAAACTTCGCCGGCTACAGAGAGCGTAAGTTTGTCTGTATTTAAAAAAATGAAAAGTTTCATGTACTAAAAAACAGTTTCTTCTATTTTTATTTTACATGTTCTCTAAAACATTGAGAAAAACAGTTGGTTGGCCTGTATTGAACACACACCAGCAGTTATTGTTAGGTTAGCCATTCGAACCATCAGGATACGTCTGCATAACATCTCAAAAAAGCGCGTAATCCTGCCTTAGGGCAACATTTAAATCTGAGTATGTTTTTGCTTCACACGCTTACATATATAAGTCTCTGAGTGATGACCAAACGTTTGTAATGATAGCTCAAGCTACTTAACCGAAAAATAGTTTATGACATATTCTTTTTGCTGCAGTGTGAAAAAAGGTCGAGTGTTCGAGCCAGCGGCTCGGGTCCTCACTGCCTCGGCCCGGTACCCCGGCCGCGCACCACCGTTGTTGGAGAAGGGGGAGGTCCTCATCACGAGGTCGGCTCGGGCGATCGCGAACGCAGCCCAAGCAGCAAAGGTAGGCTTCCCAAGATGAAATTTGTTGTTGTTTACCCAAAGGTCCTGTCGAGGGGAATCCTTTGATATAGTTCGATGAAGATCCTTTTGAGTGCGAACTACGGAGAAACTTTCTCACTTGTCCAGTTCGCGAACTTCTTCACTAGACCCATTCGTTGATCGAAGAAGGGCAAAAGGCTATTTTATCATCACAAAGTAAGGGAAAATATCGGCTGATGTCTTAGCCGGTGGCATGCCCAGGCCTGTCCCGCATGGCCCTCTTTTCACAAACTACACTCGTTTTCATTCCGTGACGGACATGCCTTATATTTCCCATGCACAATTGCATAGAGAGGACCCTCTATCCGCCACATAAAAACGCGTTCGATACCGGATCTGGTGAATCAGTCCCTTGCGTTGATGTGGAGTCTTGGGCTGTAGCATCATCGAAGGCGATCCTCAATTGTATCTAAAATTATTTTTTCACTGCATCGACATCATGGAGGAACAAAACGCTGTCAACGTCTAATTTGTGATAGAGTTCGTGTTCCGAAAGAAGGAGCAGTATAAATGTTAACAAAAATCCCAACTGTGATGTGTTCTCTTTATTATGATTTGATTCAGAGACTAAATGAATAAAAGAAAGTCGTGAAACAAAATAATCAGCATACGAACACTTGATTGTCCAGGCCAAGCAAGACACGGCCTAAGACACGGCCTATCAGCTGGCCCTGCTAAGGCTGCCGGTCCGAGTCGAGTACCTCACGCACTTCGAGTACATGGAGAAAGCCAGGAGGCGTCACCTCCGGGCTTACGAGAAGCTTCGTGACGCCGTCGACACGGTCATCGAGGTGAGTAATTCAGAAACGTTTTTGATTGACTTTATTCACTCAAAAAAGTGAAGTTTTGTACCTTCCCAAACAAGTGTATACGAAAGCGAAAACTTAGAATTTGTCTACTTACTAAACTGCATACTTCTTAACAACAAACATTCCTCTTGTATGTGGTGATCATTGAAATAATATGCTCAAAAAGTTTTTAATGGTTTGCCCACTCTATGAAATCCACGAGCTTTTGAGAAAAAAAGCTTCCTCACAATACGATGTATAAACTGAATGAAATAGACGTTTTTGTATTGATTACCAGTTGGTAGATATTGTGAGCTCATAAAGCCGCCTTCGCTGGTGTTTCACAGTTGAAAAAAGTTCTAGTTACTGAAAAAAAAGGAAGCAATTGATCAGGTTGGCAATGTAAATGTGCGGGCCGGCCGCAACCGGGACGAGAGGACGCCAGGTATGAAGAAAGCTGCCGCGAGAATGGAGATGAAGGCTGGCGCGGAGAAGGCCTTCCGCGCAATCTTCACCGCCTCCACCGCCTCAATTCTCAAGTGAGTGAGGTAGTGAGTGAGTGAGTGAGTGAGTGAGTGAGTGAGTGAGTGAGTGAGTGAGTGAGTGAGTGAGTGAGTGAGTGAGTGAGTGAGTGAGTGAGTGAGTGAGTGAGTGAGTGAGTGAGTGAGTGAGTGAGTGAGTGAGTGAGTGAGTGAGTGAGTGAGTGAGTGAGTGAGTGAGTGAGTGAGTGAGTGAGTGAGTGAGTGAGTGAGTGAGTGAGTGAGTGAGTGAGTGAGTGAGTGAGTGAGTGAGTGAGTGAGTGAGTGAGTGAGTGAGTGAGTGAGTGAGTGAGTGAGTGAGTGAGTGAGTGAGTGAGTGAGTGAGTGAGTGAGTGAGTGAGTGAGTGAGTGAGTGAGTGAGTGAGTGAGTGAGTGAGTGAGTGAGTGAGTGAGTGAGTGAGTGAGTGAGTGAGTGAGTGAGTGAGTGAGTGAGTGAGTGAGTGAGTGAGTGAGTGAGTGAGTGAGTGAGTGAGTGAGTGAGTGAGTGAGTGAGTGAGTGAGTGAGTGAGTGAGTGAGTGAGTGAGTGAGTGAGTGAGTGAGTGAGTGAGTGAGTGAGTGAGTGAGTGAGTGAGTGAGTGAGTGAGTGAGTGAGTGAGTGAGTGAGTGAGTGAGTGAGTGAGTGAGTGAGTGAGTGAGTGAGTGAGTGAGTGAGTGAGTGAGTGAGTGAGTGAGTGAGTGAGTGAGTGAGTGAGTGAGTGAGTGAGTGAGTGAGTGAGTGAGTGAGTGAGTGAGTGAGTGAGTGAGTGAGTGAGTGAGTGAGTGAGTGAGTGAGTGAGTGAGTGAGTGAGTGAGTGAGTGAGTGAGTGAGTGAGTGAGTAAGTAAGTAAGTAAGTGACTTAGTGAGTGAATTAATACTTGTATTTTTGTATTGAATTACTCGCATTTCTTAGTGATCAAAGATTAGAACAACTCATTTTACTTGCTTACATGTTGCTCTCGATCAGACAAGCACTTGAGGCTTTCATTGAGCTATATCATTCCGGTCTGAAGGATGAGCTATTTAATCCACATGAATATGGAATCTTGACCCATCCTCGCCATTAGTCGATGGAATTTCCACTTCATTATAACATGGAAGGGTGAGGCTCGACCTGACCAGCTCATTTACCTTCACCTCTAAAGCTACTGTGGCAAAAACTCGATGGAGACCGAGCTCCACTTCTTGGTAGATAACTTGTTCTTAGCTTTCTGTGTCTGCTACTAACTTTCGTAATTCTGAGCAACGCGATTTTTGTTGACTCCTTCTTGGCTTTCGCGTTTAGAGGCAATGAGAAAAGAACTGTTGATGCATTGACTGCAACTTTCATTGAGTGGAAGAATAAACTTAATTGTTTGAGAAAAATTTCAAGCGGGTGAACAAGTTGGCAACGCGAAAAAATGATAGATACAATGGGCTCTTGATCTGTAAGAATTCTTTCTGACAAAGTCTAACAAAGTCTAGTAACAAAGTCTAGCAATTAAATAACATTCGCTTGTATCCTGTTCGTTGTCGTGTCAGAAACAGCCTGAGCAGGCACAATGCGTGTGCTCACATGCAACTGGGGCAAGGGCTCTTCTTTCATAGGCCCCCCAGGTGTGTTCGCTTCGCATTGCAGACAGGATATGAGAGAATAAGAATAAGGAAAAAGAGAATACAAAGTGTTTTTCGAACACTTACAGGACAGCCTGTCGATTGCATACCTCGACAACTTCATGGTCAAGAGCCTATTTAATTTGTCAATTTCCCGGCTGGTGACGTGTTTAAACGCAAGAGTTTTCTTCCGAACAAAGCAGTTTTTCTCTCTTCTCCGTCATATTTGCAGCCATTACTTCTCGGTTTCTTACTCACTGAACCTTCATGCGAACACGAAAGAGTTGTTGGTGTGAGTTGCGTTAATTAGAGACGTGAAGGTTGAGAACAGGCAGGGAGCCAAGAATTCAGGTTAACTAGCAGAAGTTGCGCCCTGTCTTAGTTGAGTAGTTGCTGGGCTGCATCTTGGGTGGAGTCGGATGGAGTGGTCGCTTCGAACACAGCCATTCCTTGTTTTAAAATGTTCAATCCTTGCTAAATCATGGCAATCAGTAATCCTAACTTTTTTTACGTGTGGATATAAAACTCATGTTTCGGATCTCAATGATGAACTTCAAGATAAGCCGCGAAGGGATCGGTCAACCAGTTTGTAGCCTCACTTCTGTATCTAATCAAAACTCTTCATGCAAGTTTTAGAGTTTGTTTAGAATCTTCTCTACTTGATGACTATTCATCATTCGCTCGGTTCATTACTGAGTAACTTGTTGTTGTTGTTGCCGGCAAGCAGCCCGCATCGAAGACTTTTGGTTATGAACACTCTCTTTAATGAGAGAGGTTCTCGTGTTCTTCGGACGAGATGCGTCCGGAGAAGGGTTTTGATGTATGTCCTTTGCAGTCCTGAGACTGTCATGCTGCACCTTGTGAAGGTGGACATCGTTGTAGCAACCTGTTCATGCTATAGGCCTTGTGAGTGGGTGGTCAATCCGGCCTAGCATCGTTTTGGGTGGGAGTAGAGACGTCTCACCTGTCGTTGACCGGAGATAGGCAAGAGGCTATTTGACTGGCGCCTCGACTTGCCATTGATAAGTAAAGCGGAGTATCGGCTGATGTTTTGTCTGGTGGCTTGCCCAGGCCGGTCCGGCCCCGCACTCCTTTGAAGAGCTATACTACCCAGTTTTGGTCCGCGGCGAGATTTCTCCCGCTACCTCCCAGCACGAATTCCCCCTCTATCCGCCACCTGAGGTCGCGCTCGATTCCGGACTGGATGATCCGGCTCCATCCGTGACAGGCTCTTAAGGCTGTAGAGTCACGAATGACCACTATTGCCAGTGTGTTTCGAGATTACTGAGTAACTCATGACTACTCCCTTTTTTATTAATCGTTGTCTCTCCATATCTCGTTTGCTCTTCACCACTCGGTTTCTATTCTCTACGTGGTTGCTCTTCACTTCTAGGTTCCTAACTCGTTCGCCCTCTATTACTCAGTTTCTCCTTAAACTCGGTTCCTACTAGTGGTTCCTTAATAACATGATCTTCTGTGTTACTTGTTTGTTCTTCTCTACTCGGTTTCTCTCCATTACTCGTTCTCTCTCCCGGTTTCTATTCCCTACTTGGTTTCTCTTCACTTCTAGGCTCCTTCAATCGTTCGCTCTTTATCAAAAAGTTTCATTAGTCGGTTGATCATCAAGACGCGGTGTTTCTTCATGATTCGGTCGTTATCGACTTCTCAGTTGCTCTTTATCATCGCTGATGATGTCATCGCAAAACGACAAGGACATGACAAGGGGCACCTTTTTTTCTCAAACGACAAATGACAAGTTTGTCGTGTAGCCGTAACCCAACAAAAACCTCCAGCTTTTAACCCCCCTCTCTTTCAAACCTCCAATATTTGGCACTTTTTATGAAGGCGCAGTATATGTGTAAGTGCGGCCTCTATTCCTGATTTAAATGAGAATCTCCAGAAACTTTCGGGATATTTGACGAGGTTAGTCACTATCTTTTTTGCGGCGGATTGAGATCTAACTTAAAATATCAATTGAGACTCCGAAAATAGTAATTCCTGGTCTGAGACGATTAAAGAGCGACACTGCATGGCTTGGTATACAGAAGTTTCCCGCTCACTAGACGCACGTGCATGGTCCTTTTTTGTTCGAAGGTCGCGTAGCTTCTTGATTAGTAGTTGAGGCTCAATCAGCCTCATCATAGGTGTTGTCTTTGAGGTTCAACGTACTCAGTAAGAAAAAGTAGAGGCTATGTTATTCCCCTTTAATACTCGAGCTCATTCAAAACACTTTCAAGCGCATAGCTTCAGAAAACAGAAACATTGAGGTCAGGCTCGACGAGATATTGAGCTTCGAGTGTCATAGTGACAAGCTGAGAAAAATTCTAGTCAAGATATTACGTGGACAGCAGACGACTCTGCACTGTCTGACGCTTCACTACACCTAGGTCTGGAGAAGAGCCAGCCAATTTTTTAAAATATTTGACATGGACTAACGGAAGGCACAAAGACCATTTCGCGATAGTAACCAGGGCTGAGCGAAAAAACCAAAAACTTTTTTTTTAGTTTTTCTTTCGATTTCAGAAACCAGAAATTTTTTTCGAACTTTTTTCGATTTTAAAAACCAAAAAAAACTTTCAAAATTTTTCGATTTAAAAAACCAAAAAAAAGAAAAAATTGTTTTGTCTGAAAGAAACCTTATTTTAGAGTTATTTGGGTTATTTTATAATGCTTCTCAAAGTTGTAATACATTCACTCATCTCAGATGATAATTGTCTCTAATTACCAGTTTACAACAATCTTATACATTCACACCAAACAGTAATAGCATCGAGTGCAAGTTGTAGTTCTTGACTTCGCTCTAAAAAGGTATATTTGTTATAAGACACATACACTTTAATATCATCGGCAAATGCTTGGAAATGCACATTAGGGAATTGAGCTAGTACATGGTTCAAATCAGTTATGTATAAGATGAATAGCAGAGGTCCAAGAACAGAACCCTGGGGAACCCTTGATGTCACATTAAATTGAGGAGAACGAGTCCTACCAATGCGAACTGAAAAAGTGCGATCTGTCAAGAAGGATTCCAGAAACAATAACAATTGAGATGGTATACCATAATGTCTACACTTGTAGAGAAGCTTAGGAATACTAATTGTAACGAAAGCTCGAGAAAAATCGAGATATATGACATCGGTGGAAAGTCCACTCCCTAGCGCTCTCGTCCAGTCTTCCTCACACATCAATAAATTGGTGACAACAGAAGCCTTCTCTCGAAAACCGTGCTGATAATTAGACAACACATCGAATCTTTCTAGATGCTCTATAATAGTCTTACGAAGTAGGCGCTCTATTGTCTTCGATGCAGGGGACAATATCGATATGGGCCTATAGGAAGAAGGAGACGAGGGTTCTTTGCTTTGTTTAGGAATTGCGGTCACAAAAGAATGCTTCCAAATAGCAGGAGTGGAAGATGTGATAAGACAGAAGTTGTATATGTGGGATAGAGGAACCGAAAGCGAAGAATGACACATTTTGAACACAAGCTGAGGAATTCCATCGGCACCGGTACTACCCGTGTATTTCAATTTAGACAAAGCACGTGAAACAGTATACAGAAGAAAGATACTTAGATTAGCTTGTGGAAGAATGGGATCTCCATCGGGGCGGGGTAACAAACCGTCATCATGGGTAAAGGAAGAGGCAAACTCAGCTGCTAGTAAGTCACATTTACTTTGAGAGTCAGTCAAAACAGAACCATTTCGATCAATGAGAAAACGAGGAGGATTGGGTTTGGGACGTGTGAGAGAAGAGATATGCCGGTACAAATTACGAGAGGATGTGATCCTTTTTTGAGGCAGTGCTTATTCCACTTGTTGATTTGTTTAAGTAGATCACAACTAGCTTTTTCATTTAGTTTTCGAACAAGTGGGTAACGCATATTGCGAAATAGTGCATCTCGATAAGAGATCAAGCTACGAATATGGGGTGGATAGGCAGAGAAAGACGAGCGAGGGGCCTTTATTGGAACATACAAGGACAGAGCGTGGTGGAGGAATAGTAGGAAGCGAGAGTAAAGGTCATCTACACAAAAGAACATATCGAAAGCAGCTTCCCAATCTATAGAGGACAAGTAATCATTCAAAGCAGAAAAATCAGTTCGAGAATAGTCTGGAACATGTTCAACGTCGATACGGTCCAAGCATATATGTATATTGGTATCGAATCCTAAATGATCACAAGACGGAAATGAGGGAATAATACGGGACTCGGAGAAAAGAGAAGGATGAGATGTAACGAACCAGTCAAGTGATCGGTTTTGGCGCGTTGGGAGGCGGCACAGAAACGAGAGGTTGAAGGAGGAAATCAGAGAATGAATTATATTATCGGAAAGACTAACAGGAGGACTCAGGGAATCAGAATTGAAATCGCCCACCAGGAAGAAGGGATGATTAGATGTTGAGAAAAGGTCGGATAGAAAATCACAAAAAACTCTTGTCTGATCGGAACTATAACTGGATGGACGGTAACACACAACAATTCGTAGAAAACAAATTGAAATAAGAACATCGATGGCTATGACTTCTGTACGAGAGAAATCTATTGCTGGCTTAGTAAAAGAGTATACATCAGGAATAACAATGCAAACACCACCGCCTCTAGAGTCACGGTCCGTTCTCACAACAACATAAGGAAGATCTCCAACAATTTCACAATCCTTAATCCTACCATGGAGCCAAGTTTCGGATAACGCTACAATATCTGGCTGCTCAGCTTCTAGAAAAATTCGGAAGGCTGCTAGTTTATTACATATAGAGCGCATGTTAAAATAGAAGAATTTGAGAGAATTCTTACCCGGACATGATCTTAGTTTGACGGGAAAGAAGATAAAGGTCTAACAGTTTGCAGCCTCGAACGACGAATAGCGTCGGCTTCTGCTCTTGGTATCACTTCTCCATTGTAGACAACGACGTCTTTCCCCTCGGACACTAGTCTTCTTTTCTCTTGCCGAAGCAAGAACTCCTCTCGCATTTCTTTGGTCAGACTTGGCCGAATGAAAATGTTTCTGAAGCGGTTGTCATTCCGAAGTGAAGAGGCACGTGCGAGAAGTTGCCGCTGAAGTGACTTCGCTGGAAGAATGACCTTCAGCGGTCTGGAGGCCGGTCGCCCATTAGAGTTGTGATTGATACCCATCCGAAAATGGGCCAGTCCGTGAACAGCTACGCCAGCTGCGTCGAGTAGCGAGAGAACCAGAGCGTTGTCATGAGCTGTTTGTGAAGAAGGGAGAGCAGTAGGATCCGGATGTTCTGGAGCCTTTTCGATGACAATAAATCGGAGTCTTTTGTCCTCTTCAATTTCGTGCTGGATTAAGTCGACGGTGGGGGACTGAGTGGAATGTATATCTGATAGTTTCTTGATGACAACAGCGCACGTCTTCAGGAGTAGCAAGACGTGAGGAGGCAGGGAAGGCTTCTTTGCTTCTGATTCGGCAGAAATACAGCTGTCGAGTGCTGAAGTCAGAGCAGCAACTCCAGTAGGATCACAATCGTTGGAAGAAGTTTTTTCGGCTCGTCTTTTGGGAGGCATTTTGGGCAGTAAAGGCAGTAAGAGCACGGAAGAAATCGATACACAGAGCACTATGGACACTCACCGCTCGGTAGAGAGAACTGAGACAAGAATGAGAACTGAGACAAGAATGAGAACTGAGACAAGAATGAGAACTGAGACAAGAATGAGAACTGAGACAAGAATGAGAACTGTTTTTACCCAGAATGAGAACTGTTTTTACCCTAAATGTTTTTACCCAGAGAAATAAATAGTCAATGCGCGATCCCTTCGTCCAGGCTGCACAATAAGCTCTCGAAATATGGATATCAGCAGCTTGAGCAAGATTCAAAGACGCACGTCCGGTAACACGACATTTCGCACCACGACGTTTCACACCCGATTTTCGCAATGATGCAATTTTTTACTCGGAACTCTTTCCGATTCTTTACTACTTCGTAGACCTAAAGGTCTGCGAAGTAAATTTTTTTTCGAACTTTTTTTTTCGATTTTGAAAACCAAAAAAATTTTTTCGAATTTGAAAACCAAAAAAATTTTTTCAAACTTTTGTTTTCGATTTTAAAAACCAAAAAAAATTTTCGACTTTTTTTTCGATTTCGAAATTTTTTTCAAAAACATAATTTTTTTTTGGCTCAACTGCAGTTTCAGTCACCCCAAATTCTTTTTTTTACTTTTTTACTTCGTGTGGTAAAGGAAATTTTGGGGAAAGGAAACGGGGGAGGGGGAGGGGGGTTTACCTAAGCAGGAAAGGGAGGGGGGCCCTAAAGGGGAAAGGGGGGAGGGAGAGGGCCCTACCTAAGCAAGGGGGTAGGGGCCCTAGGGGGGAGGGGAAGGGGGCCCTAAGGAGAAAGGGGGAAGGAAGTTTTCATGAATAAAATCTCTTCCTGAGAAAAAAATCTTTGGTCGGCTAAAGTAGATTAAAGCCAACTTTTTACTAAGCCTAAACGTTTTTAATGTAAAAATAATTTTCTGATGTAAAAATAAATTTGAAAAATTAATGAAAACGTGAACATACACACACTCTCTCACCCCTGCGTTTTTAATGTAAAAATAACCTCCCTCATCCTTCCCCCTCCCTTGTTAGTGCGTTTGTTTGCTTTGAAATTTGATTTTTTTTGTAAAATTAAATTTTGCAAGAACCAGAGTCCCTGATGCTCAAAATAAACATCTATGGAAAAAAAATTGAAACCGAAGAGTTTAAAGCCCACGAGCGCCCTACCACACGAAGTAAAAAAAGTGCCATGATTTCTCAGTGGAAACTGGTGAAAACAACCAGATTTCAACACTTGAAGCCTTGAAGCATCTATTTAGAACTCACAATTATCTTTTAACACCTTTGACCTGACTAATTAGAGGCAAGAAATAAAATGATTAGTCATGTCGAGACTAGTTGAATTATCTTCGCATTTTCCACAGGCTTCAGTACAGTGTGGAGAGAGAGAGTCTATACAAAGAATCCTTACAAATTAAACAAAAACCTCACTGTGGACTCAACCCTTTATTAATAATTTGTTACACACAAGTACATATTCTTTGTATTCAGAAGAAAATTTCATATGGCTGGCCTTCAGCTGCGTTCAGCCACAGATTTTCAAGACCGGAAATCCGAATTGAGTCCCTCACATTTTGAACTTTAAGAGTTCTCAATCCAATGTGTTTAACTCGGCAATTGACAAAAGAAGGTGAGAATGGATGTATATTGCACCACACACTCCACACATATTGATCTCGTTCCTGAGCTGTACGGCCTCTTCAGCGCAACCTTTACCTAAGCCTAAGCGAGAAAAAACATCTGAAAGCCTAAGCCAGAGCAAAAAAAGTTTTAAATGAACTGGAAGTGTTATGTAGTGCTATTTACTTCACTTTCCTTTGTCAATTTCCGTTTAACTCAGCACAAATCGTTCTGAGTGTCTGGCTCTCCTCCATCCACTCATGCTTTCCTAATCATCTTCATGATTCGGTTGCTTTGCTTCACTTCAGAATGACGCGCTGTGATTGTGAAGCCTTCGTATTTAAGAGGTTACAAAGGCTGAACGTTTCACCTTCAACGTTGAGTACAATGCGAATGTTGCCTATTCCATTGATTGAGTTTCCTCATATGCTGTCTTGCGATACAAAGACCACAGGCGCTGATGTCTGGATGGCCAGGAGATTGACACGCGTCGGTTTAATTCTTCGATCAATGTTAGCGCAATGAGTCCTCTTTTCTATTTTCTCTCTTTCTCTTTCTCTCTTTTTCTCTATCTTCCTATCTCTCTCTCTCTTCGTCTCTCTCTATCTATTTCTAAGGCTACGCACTTTTCGCTCACCAACCGTTTTTAACCGTAAAAACCAAAACTAATTTGCTCACAAACAGTTAAAAATTTGCTCACATACATACATTTATTTTTATGGTTAAAAACGGTTGGTGAGCAAAACAGTGCGCAGCCTTAGAGCCTTTTTTCTTTATTTAGGACAAGAGTTTGGAATTGATGAATGAATTTATGATTTTTTTCCTTGCAAATACATATTGAATATTTACAAAGGGGGAAAACAAGTTCCAACTACAGGAGGAAGGGTTTTTTCTGAGGAGCTGGAGTTCATCTGATGGGGTGTTTGGGAGCCGAAGTGACCTCATGATAAAGTAGGGTGGAGTGGAGAAGAAGAACGAAGAATCAGAAGAAAGAAGGCGATGGAAGTAGTGACATGTGGTTTAAAGTGAAGTCATGAAGGGAGAGGGAAGGGGATTTATGGTTTCACGGGGCAGTTGGAGTGGAGACTAGCAAACGCAACCATATCGAGAGAAGGGGAAGGGAAATAATGATCGTCAATGCATCGTTGCTAGATGATACAAATGTTTTTTGTGCTGACCTACTCCCTCGCTACAGAATAACTCTGGAATACTCCGATCGGAATGACATTCAACAACAAAAAACCTGCCTTTAAAGTATTTTCAGAAAAAATCATGTCTTCTTCTTACAATTAGTAGGTAAGCTTTTAATTGACTTTATTTGCAGTTTGTGACGGAGAGTTAATTCGTCACTATCCCGGGATTAGAAATTCCCGAGACGGTCGTACTCGATCTCATCTGCAATGCCATTGGCACAGGGTTTTTCCAGCCCACAGAGCATGCCACTCTTGTAAAAATAGCCGTGTGTAGTTTATAATAGTTCGAATTGTAAAATTCATATTCTCTTCTTTCCATTATAATCTTCTCTTCTTTCCTTTAAACTGAATTCATCGTTAAACGTTAAATTCATCTTCTCTTCTTTCCGTGAAACTTAAACGGTACGAAAATTGAATAATTTTATCGTATGCTATGTGAAATAGGTCGAATCACTTCCCCAGAACGAACAAATTTTTTCCCACAGACTGCTCTAAAAAGTGAAAAAAGCTTTAGTAGCTCAAGTTGCTCCATCCATCACAGTGACCTTTCATGAAGTGATATAAAAAAAATTAATAGGCAGTTTTCGCGATTGTGGAACACAGTCCATTGAACCCTTATTGATTGATTGCATCCGAGAGATAATATAAGTACCGCTACGGATATGTCATCCTTTGGCTGAACAAACGCATGGTTAATCGGTTCGGGATAAACCACATGTGACCAAGATCAACCCCGTCTTGAAGCTTAACTACTTTTCATTGATCTCTTTATTGATCTACTTTATCTTTTCAATGATCTACTTTTTCGTTCAATAAAGTATATTATTGTATTCGTTATTGTAGAACCAGTAGCTTTAATTTAAAAATGGTTTGATGAAAAACTAAAAACTGGTTTAATGAAAAACTCGGTTTGGCAAACTAAATTTTTCTATAAAATTAAAAAGGTAGCTCTAATTTTTTACAGTGAAGATACAATATACGATATCAACCCTCTCCTCTTCATAATTGGCTGAACTGCTTTATAGCAATCAAGTAATGTACAATACGAACTGCTTCACATGTTTTTTTTTAATTTTCTTGTGGACTTAGGGCTGTTGCACAACTTTCATGTTTTGCCAAGTACAGTACCGCCCAAAATGTTATAATATATAGGGTTATTGAAAATAACTTTTTTCAAAGATAAAATTCAAAGCTCAAATTTTCACAGAAGTTTTTTTGGGTGTCTGTACCGTACCGGACGTCGTTTTGAGTTATTTATTATTTATCTCCAGGAAATACACCGAAATTGGTATATCTTCCATTTTTCAGTTTTTCTCCATGATTTTTTTTAGTTGATTTTTTTTTTGTTTAAAAAACTGAACATCTCTATAAGCACTTTTTACTATTTCCATTTTTTTACGAATAAACCTAATAAAGCATTTTCTAAACTCGTTCTGTTACTCGAAGCATGTGAATTTGGCTTGTAAAAAATTTCTGAAAATTTGATCTTCATTAGTTTTTTTTTTGAAAAAAGTTATGTTCAATACTTCAATATATTATAACATCTTGGGCGGTACTGTATTTGTTTATGAAACATGCCTAAGCGTAAAACAGAGCGTTCTGGCTTATCATTCAAGGCACAGCTTGCATTCAATACTTGTGTTCCTTGCAGTGGCCCTGATTTCTTGATTCCGACATGCCTAAAGTCTGCTTCAATGGCTTTCTGGCTACGCCGACGTTTGGATGAGGCCATCGTCGCGGGGCGAAGGTTCGTGTTATCACATTCAGCCTTTTCGCAGCCTTGTCGCCTATATTCTCTGTTCCTGAAAGTACCGTGTTGTTCTATGTATGTAGATTGGTAAGTATTCGAAGAAAAGGTTATGTTACACCAAAAATATTCTATATTTGAAGAAATCTTTCTCGCTTACGCTCAAAGACTCTAAGTGTTATGCTTGAAGACATTTAAGAAGTTTCTGTGGTATTTAATTCTTTTTTTTTGAAGTGGGCCCTTTTCCTTAATGTCTCTATCTCCAATAACTTAGATAAAAACTTTTTTTGAAATGGGCCCTTTTCCTTAATGTCTCTATCTCCAATAACTTAGATAAAAACTTTTCGTTTTCTGAAATTTTCAGTAATAAACCGCTTCATCGAAAGCAGAGTATCATTTTGTGTGTAACATAATTGCTTTAACAAGCTATCGCGCAAAAACTTGAGAGAGAAGAATTTCATTTGTTTTTAAATTGAAGCCTTAATTCGTATAGTCGCATTTTTCTAATTTTTTTGCAAAGCATGTCGAACAATCACCACAGTGAATGACGATTTTTTTCCCGATTTGTGATGTATTGCTAAAGAAATGATATCGTGGCAAATGATATACTCGATGAATGTGATTCATTGCCCCGAGCAAGAACAGGTTGCAATGGTAGGGAAAACAGGGAAAGGAAAAAAGACGATCATCCTATCAACACGTAATTGTCCCTGAACGGAGATTTGGTCATGCTCCCAATGGGGCATCCAATATTTTTTTACTTGTTAGACGTATAGTGCCAATCATTAGATCGCTTTCGATTAGATAGCAATATGAGAAACTCATATTGCTACCATACCATGATCGACACTCCAGTCTACACTCAACGTTCTCATTTTTACTGTAATGTACGGAGAACCGGATGGAGCCGTTCAATTTAATGGCGCTTCATGTCACATGGCATCGAAAATAAAGCGTTTGAATTGAATTGAATGAGAAACTTAGGGCTGTCTTAATTCGTCAGATTCTAACACGATCAAAGATGGCGAGGTAATACTCTTTCTTGATCAATGGCGAGTAGTCTTATGCAGTGTTTTTTTTTTTGCGAAAACATAATGAAACATAACGACATCCCATTTTTTTCGAATCGCGTGAACGTCTTGTTATAACCTAAATTTGTACAATTTGTTTGTAATCTCTCGCCGCAAGAGAGAAAGACACCGCTTCTCATGTCTCTTACGTTGAATCTCTCTCACCAATTGTCCAAGTTTTAGGTTAGAACAAGACGTTCACGCAATTAGAAAAAACGGGATGTCGTTATGTTTCATTATGTTTTCGCAAATAAAAACACTACATTACGTTCTCTACCTACCTCATTTCTCTGAGTTTCTTTCTTTCTCTTTATCTGATGCTCTCTCTTTTTCTCTCTGCTTTTTTCTCTGTCGGATTTCAAATGGCCAGTTCAAAACCGGCTTACTAGAGCCTAAGGCTTTGCACCGGGGCGGCGAAGAGGGTGAACCGGGGCGGCGAAGAGGGTGGACGTTCCTGAAACGAATAAAAAGACTCATTTCGACTTATGCGAATGTCGGTTAAGTAAAAAATTATATCACTTGCTATGAAAACGTCACTAAATTAATCTACGCTACCTTAACCTCATATCTCAGCTGGGAGCGTTTAGAACACTTGGGTTGAAATTCATTCGATCCTGCTTCCTTTTGCTTTAACTGAGATGTATAGCCACCTGATAAACGCTTCAAAAACTTCAGGCAGGATGTAAACATCTGATTTTGGTCCACTCTGCCAACACCGATTTCTATGTAGAATCAAAAATTTCATGAAGACGATAAATTATTTCGCACTCGAGGAAGTCCACACATATTGAATAAGCGGCTCAAGAGGTGTTAAGAGGGTCGACAAGCAAGGGCGCTATTCTGAGCTCTACACAGAGTCGGGAATTTAGGATTTTCACTTCACTCGAACTTCTTCCTCTCCGAATCAGCACAGGATCTTGTACATATAGGATCTTGCGCAAACATTTACTGAGCAGTTCTGATATGGAAATGGTACCCGGAAACAATTCGTTTTCGTTCCTGTTGAGGGGATTGTAAGATGAATTGAGTTCGGCCTTTGGCTGTTGGCAAAGGTCCAGAACTTCGGCTCAATGAGTCAAAGAAGAGAGTTCACATAACTTGAAGTCATTCATCTTACTATCATGGAATTGAACTGGACGACTTTCTTACGCGATCCGGATTTCATTTCAATTACACTCCTTGGATGTTTCGACTCACAAAGAAATTTGAACAGAGGAATGGGGTGAATTTCATGACCTTTCCTCAATTCTCGATAAGAAAATTTTACTGGGGCTATAAAATATTTGCGGATTGGGTAAGGACGAGCGATTTTGTCGGCAAGTGAACAAAACTCGCCGTAGCGTTTGATGGTGTTCTAGATAAGCCATTGGCATACGTCGAATTGTTGGGATTCGCGTTATTGGAAGTTTCTGTTGGAAAATATGCAACGAGCTGTCGCCATTTTGTATCTTTATCAAGTAATTTATTGTTCTTTCGCTCAGCTAGAGATGACAGATTTACTTGTTAGGTCTCCAACATACTTGCAAAACTTGGATGGCGAAGCGCCATAGCTATCCATGTCCAAACATTCGATGCTCGCGTTTGAGTTTGAAAAAAAAGTCTAAACATTATTTATTACGGGTCGCGTTTCACAAAGACAAATCGAGTCTGTTCAAAGAAATGAAAGTGATAGCTGTAATGTAATGCCACTCAAGTATCGTCTGAGTGATTACTGTAATGCCACTCAAGTATCGTCTGAGTGATTACTGTAATGCCACTCAAGTATCGTCTGAGTGATTACTGTAATGCCACTCAAGTATCGTCTGAGTGATTACTGTAATGCCACTCAAGTATCGTCTGAGTGATTAATCTTCCTCTTGTTGTGAAAGTTCCCTGAAATTTTCGCTGATTTCTTCTTCACCCCCTGCATCATGTTTTCCTTCGAATTATATTTATTTATTCATACATCAAGAAGATGTTACATATCCCTGAGTGTTAGTTAAACCTGAATGAAAATCGCAAAGGTTCGACTTTCTCAGCTCATTTTTTCCTTATTCAGCGAAACACCTTGCTTTATCTTGGGTGAATAGGCTTATCTTCACGATCTTTCAAAAAGAGGGCTCAGAACAGCTCTTAGGGGGGAGGGTGGGAGAGAAGGAGGGGTAGTCGAGCAAATGAGCTTGTTCTTATAATGTCACATGCTAGAATTCTACAAATGAATTTGTGGAATGATAACGTATCTAACCAAAATTTACTCACTAAATAACGCCATACGTTGGTCGTGAGTTCGAGTCTTATGCTATCATACGATTGAGGGCCAAGGGGTTATATCTTGTGACAACCGGATAGGGGGAAGGATTTTTGAAAGAATTCATCATGCGCTTGGCTTTACTGGCAGAGCGTTGAACTGCCATTCCGGCTTCTCTGGCTCGTGAGTTCGAGTCTCATGCTATCAGAACAAAAGAGAAGTCTCTCCCTTTTTAAATTTATAATTCTTCTAGTATTAAACAGCTTGATTTCAACCCTGCACATAATTTAGCCCAGTTTTAACCTGTACGTCCTCAACCAAGACATTCGAATGTTTTTTTCGAATGTTGGCCTTAAGCTCGTTTTCTTACAAAAAAAAACCCTACGATTTAATAGCCATAAAAAAGTAGAAGATTTCGACTTTCGCTTTAATAACCGCTCTCAGTTAGCTTGCCATAAAAGGTTTAATGGAAAAGGTTGGAATATATCCAGCACGAGCGATTTCACTTCATTGTTCGTTTGGACTGGATTGGCTCAGAGCTGAGTGCTCATTTAAATTGACCGCTTGAATCTCATACTTCATGTTTGTAAAGTTTTTGTTACGTTTCACGTGAATATTCCATCAAAAGAACGATTACTTTCATTCATTTACCAAGTATTTTTGCTTCGGAGAGAGTGTTGCAATGCACTAAAAATAGAGCTTTGCAATGCACTAAAATTAGCCTCAAGTAGTGTTCTGATCTTCGAAACACTGATCTGGTAGAAGAACCTATTCCTGAACAAATGATGCTTTTTCGAGTTTCCTTCATAGGATGCTGCTCTTCTTGGCCTTTTTTGCGCAATTCTACTTCTTCGTGGATGCTTGCGTGCCAACATCGCCGACTACCATACCGACGCCGACGCCCGGTTACCAAATTCATTACCTTCTACAGTTGAAAACTTAATAGCACTAGAAAAATTATTGTAAGAATAACGGAAACTGCCAACTTCATAAGTCCTTTGCTGGTTTTATGAGTTAGGAAAGCAGCTGCTTCTTTATGGGAACTAGGGTTCTCGAAGAAGAACTAGGGTTCTCGAAGAACAACACTTTAAGTCATAAATTTATCGAAGCCCTTTATCTAGCTGAATGAGCTCATTTTTGAAGATTTTAGTGGTATTTGAAAAGAGTGCTTAATCATTGTAACGTCCGAGTAAAGCTTTAACAATTACCGGGAAAAGAGAGCAAATATCTAATTAATAACATTTAATTGTAAACAAAACTAAAAAAAACAAACTTGGCTTTGTCTTCATTCCCACTAAAAAAACAGGTTTTTGTCTTTATTTGTCTTTATTCATTATCATGAAAGGATAACTGGTTAGGTCATCACTAAAATGGCTGACAAACATAGAAGAAATAGAGGAAAACTTGGAAAGGAAGTTGGAGTGGGCAACTGTGGCGCTGCTATCTATAATCCTGGTAGAACATCTGACATCTCAACCTAATATTGTCGAAGATAAGTTTAACTTTTTTATGTCAAAATATTCATCAATGAGTTTATTTCTGACTAATAAATTTTGGTGTAATTTTAAACTTTGTCATTGTCAAGCTAGATTTTCAATTCAATTCAACCGCTTTATCAAGATCAGCAAGCCACATCGGTAATATAACATCATCGATTATGGGATCTGTTGCGACATGTGACGACTCCTCTCCTCAGCGTTCTCTGCCTTCCTTAGAAATTGAGGACTAACGTCCCCAATTTTCTGTCGCTCATGATGGCGCTACGATCCCGGAGCGCCAAATCTTCTCGGGAAAGGACTCTCACAGACGAGGGAAGAGACGGTGCGAGGAGCAACCGTGCACGGAGGGAGACGAATGAGAGAATGAGAGAATCAAGCTAGATGAAAACCTTAAAATGAGTTGAACAGAGACAAAAATCAAAAAATGACGAAAATTCAATAAGAAACCTCATTTCACAGCTCCATGTACGACGTGCTCCGATGACGTTGTGATGACGGCGCCGGTGCCTGATGGCGGTCCCACCCAAGCATTTTTGAGCGATGGTCCACCAATTATCGTGAATGGTTGCCGACAAAGAACATTAACTTGCACCGGGAACATATTGGTTCGTTTGGCTTTCCAATCCTACTTGAATTCAAAAGCTATAAGCATGTGAACCCGTGTGAACCCGGGGAACTGATACTTATTTTACAAATGTTTTCATTGTTTTTGAAAGTTTTATTGTTGGAATGTTACTCACGTGAAAATTTTGGAAGTTTAATTTCTTGATCCTGTTCAACACATCATGTGCTCATTGGAAAATTGGATAACTTGTCTAAAGTTTAAGTCGTCGTTGATAAGGATTGACACGAAATTGTTCGTTTTTTAGCTCGACGAAAAAGTTTCTAGCTATTTATATACGGTCTCGAAAACATTCTCTCTAAATTTACGGTGAACTTCGGTTTGCCTATAAAATAACTTTGATTTTTCTATAAAGGTCTTTTTTCTGTACTTTCAAATTTTCGCTTGCTCCTTCTCTTTTTCCTGTTTCACTTTTTCGATGTTCATCAGTATTCCGCGATCTTATAATTCTCAGTTCCTTTACAGAAGTAAAATATTGTGAACCCAACGAAAAGTCTTAGCGTTCTTTTCTTCAGTTAAAGAGGTCATATTGTTTGCAGTCCCAGACATTCGCCGGTGAATCAATTACGGATAGAGCAACAGGAACTACACCAGCCACGCTGATACTCGTCTGCAATGCCCAGGGAACTGGATACTTCCGCCAGGGAGGTTCAACCTCGGATGTAAGGGCCGCCCGGTGTCAACCGCCTTGAACCCAGCAGCATTAGGCCAAATAAAACTGTCTTCAATTGGTATTTGGAATATTGTGCTTGAAACGGCATTTATTTTGTTTCAAGTCGTATTTAAAAAGTACGGAAATGAGGACGCTGGCCGTGGAAGTTATCCGTTTCATGCTTGATTGAAGTATAAGTATAAGGTCAATATTAGTTTGGAATGTAAGAGTCGTGGAATAAAGTTCTAGGCATACTCTGAACTAATTCAGGCATACCTTAAAGTACACCATTTCTTAAAACATTTATTCTGTTACTTTATAGGTCTACAAAGGTTAACACTATTGTTGTCCCTCCATAACTGACTCAGTTTTGATTGAAGTATTCTTTTCTATTTTTTGTGCTATTTTAGGATCTAACAAAAAATGCAAAAATGCGTTTAGAAGAAAATTTTTTTCAAAAGTTTTTGTTTTAAAAAAAATTAATTTTCAAAATTTAACATAGGTTTTTGTTTCTTTTTAACTAATACGGATTTGTGATCGGGAAAGTCGTAAAGTTTGAGCCTAAACTTATTTTAACGTTCTTAGCTGATTTTTGAACCTTCATACATAGTCAGAACTAGCTACATAATATGTACATGTGTAGCTGGATTGCTTAAAATCGTGGTTTGCGAATTTTTTCCTCAATTAGAAAAAAGCTTTTTCATATTCTATCAATGTTCGGCAGAAAAATGGACTTGCTCCACTTGTGAAAAAGTTTACTCTTACGCGTTCAATCGAGTTAGAGCTTGACCGTTCCAACAATTAGCCAAGAACTTTAGAATAAGTTTAGGCTTAGACTTCGCGAGTTTCATCACGCCAAACTCACTTATAAACATTTTGTCTTTAATATTCAGAAACAACGAGAAAGAAGTTTTGAAAAAAATTTTAACCCAACTTTTTTGAAAAATTTTTTATGTCAAATACATTTTTGCATTTTTTTCGATCTTAAAACATCACAAAAAAGAATAATAGTTATTTAATTGAAACTGGGTAGATCAAAATAGTTAACGTTCGCCGACAGGTGAAACTCTTGAAAGCATACATATTTCAAATTATCTGTTTGTAAAAAATGTTTCCTTCAAAGCCTACAAGTATCTGAACAAGTTTATATTGAAAAAAAAGGAAAATACTTTTAAAACCTCTGTGAAACCTGCCGTGCGTTTAACTTCTATGAAGGCATTTTGGAAGTGACAGGTTCTAGCAATTCAATTCATTAAACAACGGTTCGTATTCCTAACTGGAAACCTACTTACGTATTTTTATCCGGTAAACACCTGATCGTGAAACTCGTCATATCGTCGTTACCATCTATCCGAGTGGATATCTGGCTTGCTACTTCAACACTTGCTTCATTTGTTTCAGTCCGTGAGTATGACAAGTTTTACATTACAGTAAGAAGTGTTACTTATGTGCTCATTCACAATCCTTGGTTGAGCAACTCTGCGACTGTCTTTCGCGGTTCTCTTTGGTTTCAATCGAATCTTTGTCAGACTGCGTACGCTTTCGTATGCAGTAGACGTTCGTTCTCTTCCGCTGCTTGTTTGATAGTGGATACCTCAAAGGCTCTGCATTCGCTTCGTGCCACGAGAAACGGTAGACGAGCTTCCTGGCGAATTTCGACTATTTTGAACCATATGTACTGCTTTTGAGAAGTTATTAACAATTTCTGTATATATAACCTCAATCATACTTCTGAAAAGAACAAAATTACAGGATGTCGAGAAG
The DNA here is from genome assembly GCA_964056735.1 of Allodiplogaster pararmata. NCBI lineage: Eukaryota > Metazoa > Nematoda > Chromadorea > Rhabditida > Diplogasteridae > Allodiplogaster > Allodiplogaster pararmata. Next base: position 21,095,588 of record OZ057405.1, read on the forward strand.
CTTTCCTTTAGTTATGATAAATTCATTCATTCGTTTTTTGTAGTCCATTTGAAACGCACACTAAGTCAATCATTTTTAGTGAGAAAAAGAGAGGAAAAGAAAGATGAGGAAACATAATCAAACAAACCTGCTTCACTCTCTTGTACAAATTAGTTTCCATGTTTGGAACTTATAAAAACAGTTTGGAACGAATTCTTTGTTGTGGCCAATTTAATCTTAATTTCACGCTGAGAAATGTGTTTTCAGTTATGAAAATAGACTAAAAAAATTGATTTTTATCCCTCAAAAATGTTCTTGGAAAGTGTTGATTAATTAATTAGTCACGATTACCCTGTCAACATTTAATTAGTCACGATTACCCTGTCAACATTTAATTAGTCACGATTACCCTGTCAACATTTAATTAGTCACGATTACCCTGTCAACATTTAATTAGTCACGATTACCCTGTCAACATTTAATTAGTCACGATTACCCTGTCAACATTTAATTAGTCACGATTACCCTGTCAACATTTAATTAGTCACGATTACCCTGTCAACATTTAATTAGTCACGATTACCCTGTCAACATTTAATTAGTCACGATTACCCTGTCAACATTTAATTAGTCACGATTACCCTGTCAACATTTAATTAGTCACGATTACCCTGTCAACATTTAATTAGTCACGATTACCCTGTCAACATTTAATTAGTCACGATTACCCTGTCAACATTTAATTAGTCACGATTACCCTGTCAACATTTAATTAGTCACGATTACCCTGTCAACATTTAATTAGTCACGATTACCCTGTCAACATTTAATTAGTCACGATTACCCTGTCAACATTTAATTAGTCACGATTACCCTGTCAACATTTAATTAGTCACGATTACCCTGTCAACATTTAATTAGTCACGATTACCCTGTCAACATTTAATTAGTCACGATTACCCTGTCAACATTTAATTAGTCACGATTACCCTGTCAACATTTAATTAGTCACGATTACCCTGTCAACATTTAATTAGTCACGATTACCCTGTCAACATTTAATTAGTCACGATTACCCTGTCAACATTTAATTAGTCACGATTACCCTGTCAACATTTAATTAGTCACGATTACCCTGTCAACATTTAATTAGTCACGATTACCCTGTCAACATTTAATTAGTCACGATTACCCTGTCAACATTTAATTAGTCACGATTACCCTGTCAACATTTAATTAGTCACGATTACCCTGTCAACATTTAATTAGTCACGATTACCCTGTCAACATTTAATTAGTCACGATTACCCTGTCAACATTTAATTAGTCACGATTACCCTGTCAACATTTAATTACTCACGATTACCCTGTCAACATTTAATTAGTCACGATTACCCTGTCAACATTTAATTAGTCACGATTACCCTGTCAACATTTAATTAGTCACGATTACCCTGTCAACATTTAATTAGTCACGATTACCCTGTCAACATTTAATTAGTCACGATTACCCTGTCAACATTTAATTAGTCACGATTACCCTGTCAACATTTAATTAGTCACGATTACCCTGTCAACATTTAATTAGTCACGATTACCCTGTCAACATTTAATTAGTCACGATTACCCTGTCAACATTTAATTAGTCACGATTACCCTGTCAACATTTAATTAGTCACGATTACCCTGTCAACATTTAATTAGTCACGATTACCCTGTCAACATTTAATTAGTCACGATTACCCTGTCAACATTTAATTAGTCACGATTACCCTGTCAACATTTAATTAGTCACGATTACCCTGTCAACATTTAATTAGTCACGATTACCCTGTCAACATTTAATTAGTCACGATTACCCTGTCAACATTTAATTAGTCACGATTACCCTGTCAACATTTAATTAGTCACGATTACCCTGTCAACATTTAATTAGTCACGATTACCCTGTCAACATTTAATTAGTCACGATTACCCTGTCAACATTTAATTAGTCACGATTACCCTGTCAACATTTAATTAGTCACGATTACCCTGTCAACATTTAATTAGTCACGATTACCCTGTCAACATTTAATTAGTCACGATTACCCTGTCAACATTTAATTAGTCACGATTACCCTGTCAACATTTAATTAGTCACGATTACCCTGTCAACATTTAATTAGTCACGATTACCCTGTCAACATTTAATTAGTCACGATTACCCTGTCAACATTTAATTAGTCACGATTACCCTGTCAACATTTAATTAGTCACGATTACCCTGTCAACATTTAATTAGTCACGATTACCCTGTCAACATTTAATTAGTCACGATTACCCTGTCAACATTTAATTAGTCACGATTACCCTGTCAACATTTCTAATCACCAACACACGGACAAATAAAACTTATGGTTATCACTGTTCGTGTTATTACACTGCTCGATAACCTTGGACGTATCTAACGTTAGCTCAAACACAACCAATAATTTTGTGGACTTAAATAAGACCCCTTACAATTAAAATGTTTTTTGAATTTAGTCACAAGTGTTCGACCGGCCCTAATGCTGTTGCTCATTGCTAGTACAGTATGGGTTTCATTTCGTGGTTTTTCCCTCTAATTTACTCTACCCTGGATGTATTCTACTGTTTCTTTTCTAAGCCTTCGCTTGAAACGAAAAAATTTAACCTTACAGGACTCAATAAAACGGGAAAATATGAATGCAAGCGATGACCAAAACATGAGTCTCAAGAAAAATCACGCGCTAAAAAAAGCCATTGATTCTTCATTTCTCGTATAAAGTATTGACAAAATACACTGGAGAAATTTCTTTGCTGCAAGATGAGTTTTAATGAGCACGCTCTCAGTAGAACAGAAAAGTAGATCATATTTTCATTTTATGTCATATTTTGTAGTAAAATTTACATTTATTTTTCTCCAATTGCTTTACAATCGATTTCATGCGTAAATCATACCATTCAGCAAATATACTACCAATGTTGTTTCTGATAAAGTACGAGCGGACGTTGAATATAGAGACGCGGTAATGTAGAATATCATTTAAACGATCCGGTCGTGTTTGTGTCCAAATTGTGTCGAATTCCTGCTAGAGACCGATTTGTGATGCGATTTCAGCCGAGAGTCGTCTCCATGACTTCATGGTAAGCGCCCCTCCTTGCTCAATCTCAACCTTCTAAGTTATTCCGCGTGGATGTACATACCTTGAGATATAGAATAATTGCTCAGCCCCCATTAGTGCATTTATGAACACGAACCACCTATAACGTCTGTGGCTCCTTTCACCAAATCGTTGAGAAATCAAAATTCCTGCCGTAATACTTTGCCAATTCCATGCTATTAAAACAAAGTTTATTTACCAATTACTCGAGTTGTATCTGTATAAAATTCTTTACCCGATGAACTGGTATCAATACCCCCATCGTTTTCTGTTTACTTCTTATCTGAGATGAGTAAGAAGAGATATATTGTTTTAATAGGCTAGAATCTTGTGAGGAGATTCCAGGTTTCTTTTTTTTAACCACATCCACAGCTTGCTGTAAGAGTCAATATTTTATCTATGAATGTCCATATTTTTGTGATATTCCATGATATCATTGACTAATGTGCTATGGAAATGAAAAAAAAATGAAATGAATCTTGAGTTTCCACGGAATTACTGCAGAAGAAGTACAAGATTTGGGACAAATGCTTCGAATGATCGAAGATTTTTTAAATTGACTCCGAGCTGTCCTTCGAGTTAAAGGAGGCCGAATATATTGATTTCGTTACACATTGATGTCATATGAACAGAATGTGAATTTCACGCTTCTTACTCGAATACTCTCCTCAATTTATTTTTATGAACGCTTCGCCGTAAATGTGTTCCACAATGTACACCGTTGAGTTTCTGATGTCGGAATGAAATCCTCATCAAGAAATTATATGTTCTTGTTAAATCCTAATTTGTATTATCATTCTCACCAACTTCGCGCTTTCTGAGTTCTCAAGCTACCTGTGGCACTTTTGAAACACTTGAAGGATGACCAAGTTGGACCCATGTGGGTTTTTTTCGACAGTTTGGATGACCGTATGGCCTCTCCCTTTAACAAAAAAGGGATTGGAGTAGAGGTAAAAAGTAGCGTAATGCAGCTCGGTTGACACTACATATAAGGATATTCCTCCTTCAAAGCTCTCCCGAGTCAGGCGACAACTTTCTCATTCTGCACCGCATATCTACTGAACAGACCAAACTTAGTGCCTGCCAGGTAGTACGAAGCTGAAATATCCAAAACCTGCAAAAATTTTTGTGTTGAGGCCTAATTTTACGCCTCAATTCACGCTGGTGAAAATGGGTGTATATGCAGATATTATTTACACAGGGATAATGCCAATTTACACTCGGATAACGCTCCGGTGTTATTCACGTTCATAAACCGGCTTTTTGTCTGAAATTTACGAATTGAGTGAGTTTTTCATGCCAACAAAACTGCCAGAAACCAGATTTCTTTTCTTAAGCAATAGAAACAGAGAGCAACAAAAAACAACAAAAAAACAAATTTTACATTCAATTCCTTACTGTAAATGAAGTGATTGCATTACAACTGATGTTTTTCGAGGATAAATACAGAAGACTGAAATCTGGATCATTCCTTTTTGCCCTCTCCTAACTAAAATTGTTCAAACTTCATAAATTACGAAATTGAAGTATAACTTGAAGTATGCAGTTTTCGATATGAGACACCACAGTCGACTAGTCGTAGATTCATACTTGATAAAATTAGGGGAAAAATTTTTGGTCCACCATTTAAAAAGAAGTGTCACCAAATAAAATAGTTCTGGCGTTGCACCCCCCCCCTTCTGGCCTTACCCCCACCTACCCCCATCCTTCTGGCGTTGCACCCCCCCCCCCTTCTGGCCTTGCCCCCACCCCCCTCCTCATCATCCGGAAGAGATGGATAAATTGATCGACTTTGTTTGCCTTTTCGCTCATACACTAATACTTTTAAAATACTTCATTCAGTGAAATAAAAGGACGATGATTAAGGAACCGGGGCTTTTCAGGGAGTTTTCATTGTTGCGAAAGCCACCACAGTATGATAAGAGATGGGAGAGGACGAAAATCAGAATCCATATTTCTGTCGGGACATTCTCTTGTTGTTCTTGGCCTCGGACCATTGTTGCTGCAAGGCTTCTTCTCTGGCCACTGCCTGCAATCAATGCTTTCTTTTGCATCATTTCACAATTCTCACCACCTGTATTAAAATCTATTTTGAGACATTATTTTAAAAATATATAATCTGATTCAATGGCTCACTTTATCATGGAAGAAGAGAAGACTTGGTAGAAAACTTTTCAAAAAAAATTAATTTTGAGGTGCAATAAACGCAGACTATGAAAATTCAAAAAAAGTTCGTAGAAGAAGAAAGAGGATAAACAAAGTTTTCATAACTTTCGAATATTTTTTAAAGCTTTCTTGAAAATAACATTCAATTGAATAGCTTAACGGAACAAAAAAGCAGCATACACTTCAAACAAGCCATCATTAAAAAAACAATCACAAAAATCGCACAGGCAAAAGCTAGTCCAAGCGTGGGCTTGAACCTGACCTCTCCCTCTCTTACCGGAAAGCAAAAGCTAGTCCAAGGGTGGGCTTGAACATGACCTCTCCCTCTCTTACCGCAAAGCAAAAGCTAGTCCAAGGGTGGGCTTGAACCTGACCTCTCCTTCTCTTACCAGAAAGCAAAAGCTAGTCCAAGGGTGGGCTTGAACCTGACCTCTCCCTTTCTTACCGGAAAGCAAAAGCTAGTCCAAGGGTGGACTTGAACCTGACCTCTCTCTTTCTTACCGGAAAGCAAAAGCTAGTCCAAGGGTGGGCTTGAACCTGACCTCTCCCTCTCTTACCGGAAAGCAAAAGCTAGTTCAAGGGTGGGCTTGAACCTGACCTCTCCCTCTCTTACCGGAAAGCAAAAGCTAGTCCAAATGTGGGCTTGAACCTGACCTCTCCCTCTCTTACCGGAGAGCAAAAGCTAGTCCAAGGGTGGGCTTGAACCTGACCTCTCTCTCTTACCGGAAACAAGTGCTTTACCACTAAAATAGCGTGGACACATTGCTAACTCATAATAAAGTGCTACATGAAAAACCCAATCGCTTTTTTGCAAGCTGACGCACCACATTAGCGAGGTATGTGATCTGATGTTTCCGCTTCGCCAGCCGATCCTTGACATCTGTCGCTTTCGGAAGTGTGGGCATAGAAGCCGAAGCGATCGCCTGAAATTTCCCCACGGTCGGATTCCCGAAACACAAGTTTGATGTTTGAGAAATGCTTTACTTGGGCTGATATTTTATGCGAACTTTTGCGAGTTTCTGCTTTCATTTCAGGGGTTGATTCTTTCAAATACAAAAAAAAACAATTTTTCTTTGTATTATATTTTTGGTATACTGATCGAAAATACACCTACACACCGACTGGGCTCTGTTCCCACGGGTACCCGCTTTCTCAGATTTTCTGTGTAACTTTCGTACGCTGTTGAAGCTACTCTTTTTCGTTCTTACTTTCATACAGAATAAGTTCACTATTTTGGTTTGAACGCAACCATATTCAAACTCTGATATATTCAAAACTGTTTCAGTAGCTGCACTGGAGGGAGACCTTTGCATTCTAACGCATGCAAAAAATATAGCATTGATTCCTAGAGATCATTTCCTACCTTGTGGTTCAAATTCTTCAGAAGAGTCGCGCGGACATTGGGACCAATCGCCTGAAATGAGCCTCATTCAGAGATTTGATTGTTCACAAATTAGTATATTGAACACAAACATTGTTTACCATTAATTGGGAGAAGAATATAGAAAGGCCGACATATTTTGACTGACTGCAGCATTTTATATTAAATCAATTCTCCCCTTCGATGGTGCTACAGCCCACAAGTTCACACCATCGCAAGGTACCGGTTCATCCTCACCGGTATCGAGCGCGTCCTCAGGTGGTGGATAGAGGAATGTATCTTTGCACAAGTGCATTGGAAATATCGGGCTTGCCCAAAATTGTATAGTATAGTTCGTCAAAGGAGGACGATGCCGGACTGGTCTAGGAATGCTACCGGATAAAACATCAGACAATACTCCCCTATACTCTGTAATGGCGAATCGAGGCGCCAGTAAAATAGCCCCTTGCCCTTCTCCGATTCACGAATGGGTCTCGCGAAGAGGATCGCCGACTGCGGTGCGAGTGTAAACGGAGAAAATTTCTCAGGACTCAAAAGGATCCTCACCAACCTATCCCAAAGGACTCCCCTCGACAGGACCTATGGGCCAACAACAACAAAATATTAAATCAACTCGAAAAATTTGGTTTATTCAATGTTCCCCTGTAGGTCTAATCGTTTTCGCTGACAAAGGATTGGTAAAAGGAAAATTAACCTAAACGTTAACCAAGACACGTTTTTGTAACTTCTCTCAAATGGTTTTGAAATTTTCATAACACAAAACCTTAATTCTATTTCGAGCAACTACTTCATTCTAACAAGATTTGACAAATATAATTATTGGTTTCGCTGAAATACAGAGACATCAAGGAGAAAATTTCTAGACTCCGTACACTATCCACTCGAACGTCGACAATCTCCGATGTCGGCATGGCGTTCCTCTCCGACCCCCACGGCGCGAAGTCGTGCTTATAGATCAGCTCCTTTGCTTGCTGAAAACTCACTAACATTAAAGAAAATTATGATTTTTCCAAAATTACATATTAAAATAAAACAAATTTCCTCGCGCTTCTTCCTGCCTCTCGGATGGGTCTCTTTCGAGATGATGATATACACCATCTTGGTATATCTAATGGCTCCTCCCTAAGTCACTTCTATTGCGTGTGGCAGCAGTGGAAAGACTCGAATTAGGGCAATTTCATCTTGGAAATTCATAAACATTGAATTATTCGAAGAAAATCACGAATAAAATAATATTACATAACTTTCCAAAAACTCGAAAGTTTACGGATTACGATAAGTTTGCGTAATTTTTCTGTTCGAAAATTTTCGCTTCTTCCTTTCTTTCCCGGCCAACAGTTTTACCATGATTAATCTTCATATTCTCCTTGAAATGATAGAAGGTCTTTAATTCTGATGACCTCATCGGATATAGTTTTGAGTCGCTCTGCCCTGATCTCTCCAGCATTGACGGTCTCATCAGACACTTCTTTTTCCTCTTCATAAGGCTCTACGTACGCAATCTGAAACCGAGTATTTGTGTTGAATAAGGTTGTTGTTGTTGTTGCAGATTGCCCGCCGTAGGTCTCCGGCTGGGTAGACGAGGTCTTCTTGGTCATGGCTCTTGAATAAGGTAGAACATATACCGTATCAAGCTAGTAAAAATCTCGTGTCAAAACCGGTAACTAAAGAAACTCGAGGACTGGTCTTTACCACGCTATTTCTTACCACCCCGCATTTCTTAAAATGAAACTGCTGACATTAAAAAAGACCTAGCGACGAAAAATAGAAAATGTCAATCAAACAGATGAATCATATCGTGAGCTTTTTAGAATATCGCATGAATTTATTTCACATTTTGAGTTAGGGAAACACATTCGCTATCCGGGCGGTGCTTTTATTAAATGTGCAATCTCGAAACACACTGGCAACAGTGGTCATTCGTGACTCTACAGCCTTAAGAGCCTGTCACGGATTGAGCCGGGTCTTACAGTCCGGAATCGAGAGCAACCTCAGGTGGCGGATAGAGGGATGCCTCCCTACGAAGAATTCGTGCTGGGAGGTAGTGGGAGAAATCCTGCCGCGGACCAAAACTGGGTAGTATAGCTCTTCAAAGAAGGGTGATGCCGGACCGGCCTTGGCAAGCCACCGGACAAAACATCAGCCGATACTCCGCTATACTTATCAATGGCGAGTCGAGGCGCCAGTCAAATAGCCTCTTGCCTATCTTCGGTCAACGACAGGCGAGACGTCTCTACTCCCACCCAAAACGATGCTAGGCCGGATTGACCACCCACTCACAAGGCCTATAGCATGAACAGGTTGCTACAACGATGTCCGCCTTCACAAGGTGCAGCATGACAGTCTCAGGACTGCAAAGGACATCAAAAATCTTCTCCGGACGCATCTCGTCCGAAGAACACGAGAACCTCTCTCATTAAAGAGAGTGTTCATAACCAAATGTCTTCGATGCAAGCTGCATGCCGGCCACAACAACAACAACAACTAAACGTTCAAAATCTTCACCATTTTTGAGGCCTTTTGCCGTACTCTCTTTTTAATACGAGGTCTCTCGAAGCTTTTGTGAGTGGTCGTAAAAGCGTCATGTTTTTGCTAGCATGTTCATTTTTGAATTTTAGGATTTTTTTACAGCCCCAGTCATTTTAACAGAGCTTCGAAATAACAGTATGACCGTTTTGAGACCTAGGTCGGAGCTAGTATTCTAAGGTACGGGACCAACTTGTTTATCAGATCTGGTCGGCCCAATACTGCTGGAGAGACCCGTCGTAGGCAGCAGTGGAATACTGTAAACGCTTTTCTAATTTCAAGGTTTTTTTTAACTTCCCTTCTCTTTCACAACTATTGAATTCGACTTTAAGACCGGAAATACGTTGGATCAATTAATTGAGCTATCGCACAGAAAAAAGGTAGTCCACCGGGCGAAATCAAACTCAGCCATCTCGACTCAAACCGGGAGCGCATGTTACCATCACACCACAGGGACACATTGCTATTCCGTGCGATAGTGTTATATGAAAGGCTCATATGCCTTGTTCTCTAAGTCACACATGCTTATTAAGCGATTGCGTCATGAATGAAGCGTAACTCCAGAATTCACCATTAAGACGTTAGAGAGATGGAAGATGGATGATAAATCTTCAATTACTCAGTAACACAATTTAAGGGCAGTGACGCCTGGTTAAGATGACGAATGATTGAACTATCGCACAGAAAAGTGTAATGGTAACACGCGCTCCCGATTTGAGTCGAGATGGCTGGGTTCGATCCCGCCCGGTGGACTAGCTTTTTTCTGTGCGATAGTTCAATTATTTGTAACCTTAACCAGGCGTCACTGCCTTTAAACTGTGTAACTGAGCATTTGAAGAATTGGATCAAATATGTATGTTTACCGGACAATTGAAGATCCATTCTGAACACATATTTACCCTTCGGATCAAACGTTTCTTCAAATTATCTGTTTGATAGTCCAAACGCGCTCCATAATCTTTGTTCTTTGTCTCTCTCTTTTTTACCTCTCTATTTCCACCTCCCTGTCTCTGTATCAACCTCTCTTTCTCTCTCTGTCTATCACTGTCTCTCTCTCTCTCTCTCTCTCTCTCTCTCAAACACATACTCTCTCGCTTACTTTCTCTCTCGCTGTTTATCACTCTCACTTTTTCTTATTTTCTCTCTTTCACACATTATTTCTTAGCTTCTTTCTCTCTGTCTCTGTCATTCTCTCTTACTTTCTCTATCTCTCTCACACGCTCTCTCTCTTACTTTCTCTTTCGTTCTCTCTCTCTCTCTCTCTCTCTCTCTCTCTCTCACTTTCTCTAGTGGCCCAAACCTGTTGACTGTATGGTCTCTGATAGCGGATGATGTGGAAGGCCCAGCCGCTGATGTGGATGCAAGTCCGAAGAAGTCAGCCACTCCTTCTTCATCCGAGGAAGAATCCTCAGCCGGTGTAGATACTTCTGATTTCTCAATGGCAACACAAATATTAACTCAGAACTGAAACGCAGCAACAACACAAGAATAAACTACGAATTAAAACTCAGGTGAGGAATACTTTTTTTTAGTTTGACTGAAAAAGTTGTGAAGCTCCGAATTAAAAAAAAAACAAAAACAAAAGCTCCGTGAAGATAAAAATCTCATTTCAATAGGTTACCATAAGTTTAGATAATCTGATCAAATCTAGAAAGCAGAACCTTTTTTGATTAGTTAAGATCATTATAAAACTTGAGAGATTAATCATTAAAACTTTCTTACTGGAACTTATTCTAGCCTCGCGGTCGGGTACGCGCTCTATTGAAATGAGATAAAGAACTGGCAAAATAGAAGCTGCGGCTGCTATCAGGCTTGGAAGTGTTTGTCTATCCCTTGGAAGTGTTTGTCTATCCCTTGGAAGTGTTTGTCTATCCCTTGGAAGTGTTCGTCTATCCCTTGGAAGTGTTTGTCTATCCCTTGGAAGTGTTTGTCTATCCCTTGGAAGTGTTTGTCAATCCCTTGGAAGTGTTTGTCAATCCCTTGGAAGTGTTTGTCTATCCCTTGGAAGTGTTTGTCTATCCCTTGGAAGTGTTTGTCTATCCCTTGGAAGTGTTTGTCTATCCCTTGGAAGTGTTTGTCTATCCCGAACTGCGGGTGAAATCTATGCACTATCCAGAAAAAGTATATTAATACAAGTTCTATATGCGTATACGTTTTTATTTTTCATTGCGCGCTTCCTATCTCTCTCCAAAGTGTGTCGATCCCTCTTCATTAGCCTTCTTGACCTACGAGCCTGTTTGAAAGGTTGTAAGAAACAGCCCGGCGGGCCTACTCTCCCGATTTACTAATGCAGGAATGGAAACCTTTTAAACCTACGTTTCGAAGGTTGGGTATAGGATTAGGATAGAGCTTGGAACCTTAAAATATTTAGCACAGCACACAATTGTTCTCGCCTCGTGGCAGGGTACGTTCTGCCCTGAGATGCGGGACAGTCCTATAACAGAACCAGTGCTTGCCCGCTGGTTCTTTGCTAGTGTCCCTAGCAGCAGTACGGAGAGTTAAATTCGTGCAAGAGGACTGCGAACATCTCTTAACACCCTTGGTTTGGGTGGATATGTCCGGGGTAGAAGTCGAACATGGGGTACTTCGGACAATAGTAGAGAACACAACCACTTAGTTACGCCCAGATTAGCGCAGTGAACACTCTCATAAACTTTAAAAGAAAAAAAACTAAAACCTTCGTTTGGGCGGGGAGTTTTGTCATTGCGGAGTTGGCAAGCGTCTTTGATCTGACGGAGGGGGGCACTAGAATGGACGAGGCTGAGGAGCTCCCACGAGTGCCCGAAACGGGTGCTGGCAGGAGGGAGAATAGACTGTGCGTGGTGGAAGAGGAAGAGCGGAGAATGGAGGCGGGCACTACCTAGAGCTCACTTACTTTTTTCAAAAAGGGAGAAACGGACTTTTAGGGACATTACAATATTATTGATAACATATCCGAACAGAGGTTACATGTAATAGTTAAGTAATTAGATTTAAAAACCGCTATTTGATGGCTGAAGTCTGGAAGGTTGAGAAGCAATATAGAGTTCAACGGCAGAGAAAGGAGAACTTCTCATTAATCTAAACTTCTTCACTCTAAAACGGTGGTTTTCAAAGTTTTTAACACATAACAGGTACTCATATCAAACGTTTGATAACAGACTCGTGGAAATTGTTGCGAAAACTTGTGAATTGTACTTTCCTTGTTAACTCTCCAGAAAAATCCTTCTAAAAATCTAAACTTGTCAAAAAGTCCTGAATAAGAGAAAAGCGAGCGGGAGAGTGAAAAGGCGAAGACGAGGCCGAAATTAGAATGAACAGAAGGATAGTGAAAAGGCGAAGACGAGGCCGAAATTAGAATGAACAGAAGGATAGTGAAAAGGCGAAGACGAGGCCGAAATTAGAATGAACAGAAGGATAGTGAAAAGGCGCAGACGAGGCCGAAATTAGAATGAACATAAGGAGAATGTCCTGAATAAGAGAAAAGTGAGCGGGAGAGTGAAAAGGCGAAGACGAGGCCGAAATTAGAATGAACAGAAGGAGAGTGAAAAGGCGAAGACGAGGCCGAAAATAGAATGAACAGAAGGAGAGTGAAAAGGCGAAGACGAGGCCGAAATTAGAATGAACAGAAGGAGAATGTGAAAAAGAACAAGGCGCAAATGCAAAAGTTAGAATTATTGTTGCAAGCAAAAAATGCAGGGCTTTATATTCTACGCCCTACACAATTCAGAAAATTTTGAAAGAAAAGAAAGGAGAGGAAGATAGAATATTGATAGTTTACTTTAAAACATACGTACTGGTGTTCTACAGCTTGAACTTTGAACTAAGACACACGAAATTTCAAAGTTCTAGAAAAAATAAAATTTTATCCTCACCGGTTTCTTTTCCTCTTTCAGGGTGAGAGCAGCTCTATCCAAAGCCCCGAAAGCATCGATTTTTACTCGTTTCACTGCTGGCTCTGACTGAAAATATCACAAACTTTAGTTATAAATATAATAAAGGCTTAGGGGATTATTATGAATAAATTTTTACGAAAAATTAAGATGAACTACCATCAACTTCCTTAATTCAATTAGTTATGTTTCTCCTCTATATATGTTTTGGTTGGTGCAATAGCAGGCAATTAACAAAGTAAGGCAAGAAGCCGTAAGGCATGAGGACGCCTTGAGTGAGGCCGCGCGTTTTATTTTTACATTAAAACATATTTTTACATTAAAAAACGCTTAGGCTTAGTAAATGTTTACGGTAACGAGGCCGTACGGCTTAGCTAACGAGGCCGTACGGCTTAGCTAACGAGGCAGAACAGCCAGGCCGTGTTTTAGGCGTCCTCATGCCTCACGGCCTCATGCCTTACTTTGTTAATTGCCCAATAGCATGATAATGAAAATAATTATAGTTGTATTTATTTCAGCCATCCAGCCATATCCCATCAGGATGTGCTGGGGGAGAAGGAAAGAGCCACAAAAAATTATTGTCTGTGTTCCGGAATCGGTTTATTCTTCTTTTCATAGCTGGGCCGGAGTTTAACATTCGGAATGTTGTTCACTTACGAACTTACAAAATATCAGATTCTATTGCATGTTTTTCACTTGTAAAATTTTTTTTTGGAAAAGGGGGGACGAGTGGGAGAAATTTCAGAAGTTTGGTCAGCTATGAACTAAACCATGCGTCACCTAACAGAAACAAGAGTCTCCCAGTCTTGATCTCTAATTTCATAAGTCATCAGCATTGTTGAGAATTTTGAAAAACGGCCGTTCCCGAGCAATTGAGTCTAGTATAGTGCAAAGACTCCCTTTACCTTCTTTATCATTATTTAAGACTCCTTCGCTAAACGAGCGGTCGTATTTATTTTCAAAAGTCGCAGTAGACCTTCGGTGAAGTAATGGAGCGTTATAATTCAACTTTTCACTTTGCAAAGTAATCTCTGCAAAGTGAAAAAATTCTACTTCTCCAACTTTATGCTATATTTTACCACTCTCTCGCACCGCTCGTTGTTTACGTCGTGGTTTTAGAGTGATGGAGCGTTCAACGGGATCACTTTGCAGAGAGTACTTTGCAAAGGGAAAAGTTAGATTCTAACGCTCCATAAGTCTCATACATAGCCTAATCTCTCCCTTCATTTCTTCATTCCATTTTTTCTGAGCCTACAACTCGGAGAAGTGGTTGTTTTTTGTTCTTTTCCTACCGGTCCAGGATTTTCTAGACACGTGCCCAGGGGTTGAATACAGTGTGTTTCTATAACCCGCACTGCGTATGAAATCTATGCGCGAATATGTGAGCTATCAATAAGGCTAGTGATACAAATGCTCTGTTCGTCTGCATCCTCTCTTGCGCTCTCTTCTTTTCTCTCGAGGCCAGTCGTTCCCTCATGATTAGAGATATTAACATACATATACTTTCAATCTGTGTCTTGCCTTGTGAGATGCGTTGTTATGTTGAAGAAAAAAGACGGATCGGACGTTTCGCTTTATCAAAGCATCATCAGCGAATTTTCGTCACCAATAGAGGATTTCTTCCCCGTCGTCAACTTCTATTGGTGACGAACATTCACTGATGATGCTTTGATAAAGCGAAACGTCCGATCCGCCTTTTTTCTTCAACATAACAACGCATCTCACAAGGCAAGACACAGTGTATCGTCTACTGGATTCTTCATCCAATGCGTTTAACTCAGCACAAACTCAACATACATATATGTATCTAACGGTAGGAAGAAACAGCTTGCTTGAATAGTTACCGGACCAGCTATGTTGGCGCATACATGTTCGCGCCGGTCTACATTCTCTTCTTTTCAAGTTCTATTTAACTTTTCCTTTACTTCTCATTCCACTCTTTTTGCCTATCATCATCCCTTTCCAACTCGCTCGGCGCCTTCAAACATGACTTAGACCGGTCTCATTTAACGCCTGCACAAGACGCATCATTGTGCCTTATATAAAAAAGATAGACATTTCTAAAAATCTATATATTTGGAACAACTATTTGATGCGAAAAAGAAATGTATTCATTGTAAATGATAAGAGAACAAGCTTGTAAGGCTCACCTTCTCGTCTGCCATGAGATCGCGAGCTTCTGTTTTCTCAATTGATTTCTGGGCTCTTTTCATCTCCTTCCGCTTGTCCTTTTCTCTCTTCCTTGCTGCCTTTTTCTCTAATTTACGCCTTGCTTTCTCTGCCAATTTCTGAAAAAAACTATTGAAAGTGATGGATAGAACACGAAAAAAATTTTTTTTAAGTCATCAAAGTATGATAAACAAAAAGAAAATCTTCAAATTATGATAAACAGGAGAAATTCCGAACTTGACACAGCTTCGAATATTGAGAAACAAGGGCTACTAAAACTATGTTTCTTACCGCCCGCCAAAGAAGCGTGTAGATGACAAAGACTTATCATGAATGAACGGCAGACGAACGGAGCCTTTATAAAACTAGCTTTTTTGAATAGCTTATATATTTGCGCATAGAATTTTACCCGCAGTGCGGGTTCGAGAGACACACTGACTACGACTCCAATTCAGAAATGAATAAAGCCCAAAAAGTAAAATAAACGAGGAATTTTCGTTTCGATTTTCGCAATGTGTTTCAAATAGAGTTCTCTCAAGCAAACTTACTTTCTCCCAGTTTTTAGGTTTCACAATGTCTTCAATGTCTCCTTCTTCCAGATTAGCGGTTGATTCTACGCTTTTGACCGACGGCAACGGGTAAAGAGGAGAACCTGCAACTCTGGTTCAACTTGTTCGCGATTTGCTGAATTGCATCAAAAAACAAAATTTAAATTTTGGAAAAAAAACCAACGATATGTTTTTAGTCTTTCAAAAAAATACAACAAAAACTCTTCACAAATATTAAACCTGAAACACTCCAGTCTTCTTCCAGGTTAAGGACGATCTTCTGCGATACTGACGAGTTCACTTTACCTAAAAGTAAACCCAATAACTGGAATCAACATATTATTGAACTTAATTCAAGAACCTGTTTGAAAAGATTTAGATGAGCTCTGAGCTGCAGGCTGCTGATCACCAATGTCGTCCGGTTCGCTCTCGGAATCACTTCCATAATCTACTAGACCGAACATATCCTGAAACAAAAAAAAAATTTACCAGAACGAAGGAAGAAGTCGGAAACGAAAACATAAAACAGAGTGAAGAAAACGGAACTAGTAACGAAAAACTTTTGATTTTTATAGGTAAACCCGCTCTGTGACTGTATAAAGCAGGAATTCGACAAATGTTCACAAAGTGTTTACTAATTTACTAATTCACGGGCTTGGCGACGGCACTGTATTTTAAAAGCCTTCAAATATGAATTTTACTTGGTTCTGTTTATTGGAAAAGATTTTATCCACAATACGCAAGTTTTTGGCAGCTAAGAGACAGTTTTTTGAGAAAAGTTAGACCAGATTGACCAAAGCTTGGTTCGAGAAGCTTGCTGATTTTCGCAATGATAGTTGTCCACAAGGGTTTCTTATCTCTCACAACAAATGAGCTAGCTTGTGCATATTGAAGCATTGGGCCGAGACTCGATAAAAATGACCAATTTTGCGTCCATTGCTGATGATATCTCACGATGCTCATGGGCATCACGGGTGTGTGTGAAGTCTCGCTAACTGGTTGGAATGAATCTTAATGAATCTCGAAGTTTTTTTTCCAATAGTAACTCATGAGATATGTGTTCGAAATGGATAACTTTGAACTTGTAACGAGAATGAATCTAATGAGGTATGTGTTCAGAATGGATCTCATGAAATATTTGTTGAACCGAGGAGAGCTCGTGGGGAACAAGCTGCTGCATGACTTGCGCGGCCATCAAGCGACTCTATCCGCTGTAAAAGGACTGCGGAATGGACTCATGTCAGTTTTCCATGCAAGTAGCTCTTATGTTCAGAAACTAAGCGATTAATTTATTATTGTTTTAGAAAAATTTTGGATACCTGTATTTCTTCCTATTTTTCTAGCTATCTTTACCTCTGCCCTTCTCTCTTATTACTCATTCTATTTTTTAAGGTTACCCTGTTCCTTGTTGACTCTCTTTACAAACTTGTTGACTCTCTTTAAAAAATTAGTTATCTCCTTTATCACCAGTTTGTTCGTCTTTGGTTTTTGACGGAAGGCAACAGCAAAATCAAACGAATATATTGGTTTTTTACAGATATGGTGTCAGAATACGAGCGCCGCACGCTCTTGTGATGGTATTTCTCTTTGGGCAAGGAACGTCAGTAGACGAAAATTCATACATCCAAACACACTTGCACACACATACACATGTAAATATACCTTGTTCTTCTCGTATGTCATTGTATTGTTTCCCGGTTTTTTGTTGGTTCTCCTTTAATGTTTTTTTCTACTTTTAATAAGACTATTTTAAAAGACTTTTGGTTGAGAAAGGAGTTTTCTGCATTATCAATTTGAGATAATAGTGATTGCAAAGGAAAAGAAAGAGAGACATACTCGGTAGGCTGATAGCAATCAGAGTTGTACACCCAGAAAGGGAAAGATATAGAGAGGGTGAGTGATTGACAGAAAGACACATAGAGAGAAAGAGAAAGAGAGAGAGACAGTTTTGGAGATAGGGAGACAGAGACATATACGGAAATAGCGAGACGGATCGCGTGAAGAGAAAAGATAAGGAGGTCAGATTGAATGAGCGATCAAGGTATCACTGCTTTCGTAGTAGTAGGGAGTCGAGCGAGAATGATAACAAGAATACAGTCATATAGTTGACTGTACAGTCCCCTACTTGCAAGCGGGGCGTGGTGTCTTGGCAAGTCGCTCGATTGTGGCCACGGATGACTGGAGTTCGATACCGGTCGGCTGCGACGCCGAGCTGCTGAGATCACACTTCCCGTTTCACTTACCCTAAGCTGTCTCCGAGTGCTTTTACTTTCTTTTGCTTGTCTTGAAATTTTTCTGGAGGGAAATATGGAAAGTTTTCGCGTCAGTGCGAAAATAAAAGATAAAACATCTTTGATTTGAATACATTGAAAGTATTTGATGTTTTTGAAATTTGTTTTTTTTTTTTATATTGAAATCTGCCGCAATGGAGACACGATGGAAACTTGAAATTTACAACAAAAATAATTCAAATATATGTTATCATATTCACAGGGGCTCGAAAAGAAGATAGTAAGCAAAAGAAGTGAACGGAAAGAAGCGCAAACACTGGCTCAAACTTTACTTGTTTCGTATTTCATAAAAAAATCAATTTCGATTTGAGAGTGCGAAAATAAGTGAGAAGTTGTTTAGAAAAAGCAACCAAATAATGAATACTGAGAACAAATTGAAATTAACTTTCAAGTAGCTGGAATGAGTTTAATTTATATACGACATGATGCTACAGACAAAAGTGCCCCTCCTGAAAGCCTCCACCGGTTATCCTCATACACAACCCTCACCAAAAGTGCCCCTCCTGAAAGCCTCCACCGGTTATCCTCATACACAACCCTCACCAAAAGTGCCCCTCCTGAAAGCCTCCACCGGTTATCCTCATACACAACCCTCACCAAAAGTGCCCCTCCTGAAAGCCTCCACCGGTTATCCTCATACACAACCCTCATGATTGATAAGTGGATAAACTCAATAAACCTGAATGATACATTCAAACAATTCGAAATTCTTTCAAGATACTATCTTGAGCAGTCGCTATTTTGGCCAAATTGACGCATTAAAACTTCTCATTTAAATTTTTTAATAAGTTTTTTCGCAGTTTCCGAAGTTTTTATTTGAATGAGAGATAGAGAGAAAGGTTTTATAAAAAGAGAAAATTCAATCAGGAAAAAATGGGAGAGAGAGATAGAAAGATGAGACCAAATAAGATTTTCACTTGAATGTTCTTGGTTTGCAGGATTCTGGAGAGGTTGCTGACGATTCTGAAATTGACTCGAACGCATGCCTACAATCTCTCCCGATTTGTGTTTGGTTACAAGCTTCTTATGGGAATCATGCAGAAATTCAGCGAGGGGAAGAAGGTCAGCGTAAAGAACCAGAATGGGCGTATGCTATGGTGGGCCTTTTTGTGGTTTTATTCTGAGTACAATGGTATTAATATTAATACTAATTGAGTTTTTTTTGCTTGCAAAAAGCATTATAGTAGACGATGGAAAAACTGGAGCAAGCGTGAGTGAAGTTAGAAGCAAGAGGAGCGAGAGAGTCGAGCGATACAAGAGAAGTGAAGATTTAAATTATCAATAAAGAAACATTATCGTTATGTAATTCGAATTTCTATGTTTTTTGTGCTATTAATTGATTTGTTTTACTAAATTTAACATACCCATGCATCGTATTTTTCGAAAAAGTCCCGAAATATATTCTACGTTTCTAAAAGATTACAAATATTTGTTGTATTATTGTTATTAACACCTAATTTTGTTTCAATAGTTATTTTTTCTCACATGAAACATTTGAAAACAGTTTCATGTTTTGCTCTGGAGGAGCATTGGAGATGGGAATCGCTAAGAATACATAATCGAGATACGCGCTAGATATTTAAGTCCCAGTACTTGGTTTATCTGGGGCATATGGGGAAAAAACTTGTTCAAGTGTGAGAATACTAGGAATGGCATGCTCTTCTCGCCGCCGCAATCGTTGGCTACTGCATCTTCGGAGACGATAATTCAGTCAACATGCAGGTACGCATTCCTTCTTCCTTGAGTTGGAGAACAAGCAGGATTCAATGCTTCATGAATAAATCATGACTACTCTGGACCGCTTCGTTGTAGATCAATATGTATCTTCTCTCTCGGATCACTGTCGGACTCGCCCGACTGGCCGTGGACAAGGGCATCATCAGAAAGCCAGGCGAGAAACTCTCTCTCTCTCTTTATCGGTCCCAATCTCTTTTCCTCTCTCATTTTTTCTTTCACCTTCGTTTCCTTCTTTTTTGATGACCTTTTTTGTTTCTTTAGATAGACATGAAGTGCCTTATATCGTAAAATACCCTAGTATTTGCGAGTAAGCACGTCCAACGTATAATTCGGTGGCTACATTACAGTCTAAGGAGATTCAAATCCTAATGAATGCCGGGCTCGAACATTCTGACCAGGGGAGGACTGAAAAGTCAAGCAATAGGGGCAAATACTCTTTTACCGTGTAAACATGAGAACCAAAGGGACTGCGTAGCTGCCAGCCCACGCCTAGTGTTTACCGGATGAATCAGTCGAGGGTTCGGTCTCGTTCAATACTCAAATTTTTATTTTCTCAAAAGAATGTGGAATCATATCAAATCTTCTGCGTTTTCACCCCACCCGATAAGCGAAAAAACGGTTTGGCTATCACGAGAAATTCCTCCGCTCTTATCGAGTCGCATACAGTACTTTGTACGATATCTCAAAGAGATCCTTGCAACTATTCGGTGAACTTTCTCAAATCGGTCAAATTTCTTGAAATCCGTAAGATTACATTTAAGGACATTCACAGATGTGGTCTTAAAAATCTCCTTTTGCTTTTTCAGAGCTTCTCATGTTAGCTGAAGCTTCAATCACTGAAGTTCTTGCAGATATTCCTGTATTCCCATTATTCGCCGCGTTAGTTTGGGGCGTGGTATTGTGGATGTTCGAGTACCACGAAGAGGTCCTCCAACCAAGCCTGCGTTCCTCCATGACTTATCTCTACAAGTTTGTTATGTTAAAAGTTTTGGCCAAGTAATTTTTTTTAACTTGTTGATGGGTCTTCAAATTTAGTCTCAACTCGTTTCAATAAGTTAAAGGCCTGAACTTATTGATTAATTATCTAGACGTAGAAGGCGAAGCGAATTTTCACGCTGACAAGACTTGATTATTTATAATTTCTGAGCTCAGAGATACAGCTTGCCTTACGACTTACGAGTAATTCTATTATTATACGATACGTTGCTAGCCTCAAGTTATCCACAGCCTTATCATTATAACGGCGAAGTAATTTATTCAGTCTAATAACCATTGAGCTAGAATCTATACAATCTGAGGACTAACGAGTCACCATTCAAAGAGCCCAATTCTATACAATCTGATGACTAAAGAGTCCCCATTCAAAGAGTCCGATTCGAAAACTAAATCTGATTGAGGGATAGCAACGTCTGGACGGATATTGGTAACTTCTTGTTGCGGAACAAGTAGATGGATTCTCGATCGATAACATGCATCCAGCACAAACCAAACTCCTTGGAAGTTGAACGGAACGCTTGATATTTCTTTGTCACATTTTTTCGCCAACTCTTACTCAAACCATACTGCTAGGACTTGGACTTGTCGCTACTCTAGCAGTATGTTGCTGGCCATGATGGAATGATTTGTTCTAGTAGCTTCTGGTTGAGACATGCCAAACTCGTTCTTAAAAATTCTTTGAACTCCTGCCTAGGAATTGTATATCTGTTTTTTTTTCTTACTACAATATCAGAACATTGATAAAAACAACAATTGCATCGTTTTGTTCTGTGTTAGGTTTTGTACCACATTTTCTTGAATGCAAAACATTCATGGTTGGTTGAAATTAGATTTATACTCTTGAAAGTTGAAATTCATTGAACCCATAGAGCACACGAAGTTCCTATCGCTTGCGAATGGTCAGATGGATAGAGACTGAATAAAGCCCGTGTAAAAGACCCTGGAGAGAGGAAGAACCCTCTTACCTCTTCTCAACATTTACAAAGTAAGCGGCCGGCTGCACGCGATCAGCTGCGCAGCCTCTGCAGCACTCCTTCACTTTTTAGCAATCATGTAAGCGGTCGCAGCGGTGGCAACTTCCGATATATAACCAACTTATTACAAACAAGCGAGCGACCACATGATGATGGTTAGGATAGGTTAACATAAGGAGAGACAAGTTGTTCTCTACAATAACTCATCTTCCAAATGTGATTGTTTTGCATTATATCCAAAAATTTTGCAAGAAATTGTCCGATAATTTTGTTAGTATTATTCTAATTTTTTTCTCTGAACTATCAGAAATAAATTATCATCTAAATTCTCATTTGAACCTCGAATTCAACAACACGATAGAAGATGGGTTCACATCAGAAGAAGGGAGAGGGAGAGGAAGCATGGTCATCACTGTATCTATACATATAATATATAACCAATTATCAATAGTGAACATTTGCATCAACCCGCGTGAGACTAAAACTTTAATTCGCTTCCTTATTTCGTAGTAATTCGCTTTTCTTTCTTCATAAAAAAGTCATCTGAGAGGACTGAACATCTCGCGCCAAATATTCCACCAGTGAAAGCTACACATTCAAAAACAGAAGGAAATGTGTGTAGATTACAGAATTTTCGAATCAGTGGCATACACTAAAGAAAAAAACTAAAGAGACAATCTACAGCTAAGCGGTCTTCTATAAAACATGCAGCGAACCAATCTCACTACCAACAGCAGTTCACATGAGATATTTCACACAGAGCAAGCTTTCCTTTCGGAGTCTTTGAAAAATTTCAACAAAAAAAATTCAGGCTAAAGTTAGGCCCTTCAGAGAACTTTAAGCTATTATGGGGAAAGATTAGAGCTATTTAGATCAGATGGAAGGGAGAGAGCAAGGGGTGAAGGGGGAGTCAGGCGGATGGAAGGGAGAGAGCAAGGGGTGAAGGGGGAGTCAGGCGGATGGAAGGGAGAGAGCAAGGGGTGAAGGGGGAGTCAGGCGTCAAAGACACCGCGAAAAGATGCTACGAATCTCGAGGAGGCGCCGATGCTCGATCTCTTGTTGCCGCTCTCTGGGATGGCGGTGGTTTCGCTGATCCCCCCTTGGTCGGCTGTTTTAACTGGGACGTCTTCTTGACTGGGGTTATGGGAGAGAGTTTCTTTGCTGCCACTGAAGACGCAGTCGACGGCGGCACTCGACGCTCCTGTTGAGGCCCGTCTACGGTGTCCTTGCCCAAATCAGGCGGGCGAAAAGTGGCTGCTTTTAGCGGTGAAGGGGGAGCCGTCAAAGTTGCTCCTCCTCAAATTAGACCATGGTCACATACTCAAAATAGGAATCAATACTTGGATTTCATTAGGTATAAATAAATTGGTCCCTTTGAGAAGTTATATTTTGAATGCAAGAAAGATTCATTGCTTGTGGCGGAACCGAACTCGTTCAACTCTCATTTTTGACTCAGATTAAAACAACATTCTATCATGTACGCAGAGCTTTTTACCTTATATGGGCTCGATTTGCAATTTTCTTCTTCTCTTGTACTTGTTCTTGCAGCCAAGAGAGAGAGAAAGAGAGATCATTGCATTTCTCCAATACTCACTACGGGTTAAAGCTATGCGCAAATCTATGCGCTATTCGAGAAACAGAATGTTTCTATGACTCGCACTGCGGGTAAAAAATCTATACCCCTTCCAAAAACCTCAAAAACATTGAATTCTATGCGCTTGGAAATTTTTTCGGGCTTTTTGTAGAGAAAATCATTGAAAAAATTGAACGTTGAACTCTGAAATTTTAAAAATCTATGCGCTCGAAAAAAAGTTGTGCGGGTGCTAAGGAACACCCTGACGAGAAAGCTAATGATACATATGCTCTGATCGTCTGCATTCTCTCTTTTACATCACATGCTTTCGCGCTCTCTCAAAGGCCTGTCGTTCCCTCATGATCAAGCATCTTGATATAAACATTCTTTCTGCGGGTAGGCAGAAATGGCTTGATGTTGATAGATGAATAAAGAAAGGAATAAATAGAAGGTATAAGAGTGTTTAAGAGGGAGAAAGAGTCAGATAACGACAAACCTTTGGGATTTGGAGTTCCAGAGTTCTGACGAGATGCAGTAACTGTCTGTGAGGAGGGTGATGATTCACTCGTGGTGGGTACCGAGTCTGGCGGATGACTGTGGCGACTCTGATGATGATGATGATGATGACTACTAGAGGGCAGACTCGAGTGCTCCACTTCAGCATCTGTAACGCAGTGAAACCTTTTTATCGAAGAAAGAATCAGCGTTCATCAAGTTTAACAGCATCTCAAGTAGCAGAACGAACCGAGCAGGTAAAAATGTTTCATTGAAAATGAATCGAATTCACGCCTTCATTTATTTCCCTTGAAAAGTTCTTCTATCTACTCAGCTGCCAATACATGCGCACATACTTTTTAAAGGCCTTTAGATCTTTGATCATCTACATTTGATAATTAACAATTTTGTTTATGACACATAACTGGGTTTAAAACAGTAAATGGTTTCAAAGAACTGTTTAAAACGTGATGATGCCTTAGCCCCAAGACTAGTGATTGAAAGATGACGTCGGTCCCGGTTGTTTACCTTGTTGAGCATTTCCAGCCATGTTCTTGGCCTTGCGATGGTTCATGATGGCCTGGTCGAGTTCGCGACGATGTCTCTCTTGCATTTCGATCTGCTCAGCGGCGTGTCTAAACGGACTTGGATTTTACTGAGGACTATTTTGAGGGTTTAATCCTGGTTTAAAATATGTTTATGAGAAGCTCTCAAGGCTGTTTCTAGCCAGCCGCAGAGAGAATCTGTAGTTCAAGATGACTAATCATGAGGGAACGGCAGGCTTTTTAAAGAGCGCGAGAACGTTTTATGAGAAAGAGGATGCAGACGATCACACAATTTTCGTACCTAACTTTCTCTGAAGCGAATGGATTGGCGCATAGATTTTACACGCTCTGCGTATTAGGGAAATACACTGGAGCTCTACTGTGTAATCACAGACAAGTTCGATCACGGAACAATCTACCCAAACCTAGGGTTTTAAAATATATTGGTGATGCTTGCACTATTTTCAATTCAAGATTGCTGAAATATGCAATAAGACTGATTCAAAAAAGAGCCGCTGGTACTACCAGAAAATTGACAGGAGATTATCTCTTTTGCGACCCATTTTCATGAAGAGACGTACACACCTCTGGATTAGATTTCTAATGACTTCATCTTTGCCAAGCATTTCATCCAATTCTTCCATCTGAAAAAAAAACATTTAAAAAATTCAACGAAAACAAATTAAACTTCCTAGAGAGCAGAATTTCGATAGTTAAAAATGACTTCTCGTGTTTAGTTTAAAAAAATTAATTTTCAGTTTGTGAATCCGGTGCACCGATAAATACTCGGTTGATTAAAATGCGTGATCAATGCTTCTACATTCACTATGTATATTAGCTCGAGTTTCCAACATAAATCAAGCTCTTCAAAAGGCACAACGGTGAATTTTGAAAGTTATACGAAGGTTAAATCGCTGGTAGCTAAGCATCGCTGGTAGCTAAGCATTAGGTTCTGAAGAAGGAAAAAAAAACCAAAAACAAGGACAACAGTGAACTGGTATTGCACAAAGCGTACATTGAAAACTAAAACTTTGAAAATGAATGAAGAAACTTTGAACTTCAGACGGTGAAGGCATACTATATACAGTACCCACTACATTTAAAGTCCGTGATCCGTCGGTCTGATTCAACTTACTATATACATAATTATTTTTATTCAGATCCAAGAAGATCGCTAGACTTGCGACAACTGATGGCTCAATCACTAGAAAACAATTCATTTAATCAATACTCCACCGATCGACTGATTACACTCATGATAAATGCTCTACCTTCTCTGAACACAAACACATACACCACCTTCGTCTGCATCGCACTCCTGAGCACCTCGATCGAACTTCTGAGGCCGTCAACGATGGTTTGCTCTCCCAAGTCCTCTTCTTGCTCTTCTTCTTCTTTTTCACTCACAGCCTCCTCATCTGATATACCCTCTTCCTCTCCTGGCGGCGTGCCAACACAAAAAAGCGCCGCTCCCGGTGACACGGCTCCTCTCTTGGGAGTGGGCACCGTGCTCTGTGAACGCGTGCCGAATGTGGACGAGAGCGCAGTCTCCAGCGCGTCAAAGTTAGCAAGGGAGGAAGCGGCTGCTACGGCTACAGCCGCATTTGTCAGTCCTGTCGCAATCTGGAGGCCGGCGGCGTTCTTCGAGACTAGTGCCGCAGCTGTGCACGCCGCCAGGTCAGACGCGGAGATGGAGTCGCGGAGGCATTGAGCGATGGCTGGAGTAACCACGGCCGTCAGATCCTCTTCCGATGCGGAAAGAGAGGCCGCGGAAAGGACCGAGTTCGGCTGTGCAGGACCAAGTTTGTTTATTTGATCTCTTGTTATTCATTTGATGACACTTTTCTTACGATATCTCTGCACACTTGTCTTACGATATCTAAACAGCTAGTAGTTAAACAACATAACCTCTACATCATCCTCACATCTTGTTTCCATCTTAACGAAGAATCTTTCCATCCATCACAAACCACAGTCACATCTACGCCTTTCTGTCAACTCAATGAAATATTCTAACTCACAAAAACAGGAGGATGAGCTTCTCGAAAACTCGTTACATTACGGCGTTTATGAAAAAAAAACTTCTTTCTATCTTTCTAAAGGCTTCTTCTCTTTCAGTCTCCTATCTCAAAAACCACGACATTTGAATTAGAATCTCTACAAAACATTCAGAAGCAGAAACCAAAAAAGCAACAAAACATATAAAGGAGTGTGTGTGAAGAGAGAATGCCTTGACGTAACTTTGTGTGAGTAAGTGCGCAAAATAAAAACAAAACTTGTTGATAAGTAAAATTAAACTACAGTACCCTTGTTTCTCGGATGCCTTTTAAAACTAATCTCATAAAAAACGACTAAAATACGGTCTACGGATAACTTGACTTGTCTTTTTCAAAATCTCTCTTCTTTGTATACCATTAGAATGACCTATGCTCAATTATGTAACCCTCAAATCTCTCAAGAGTTGACTTAACAAAGGGGTCGGAAGACCATTTCTGATGGGAAATGACTTACCGTTACTTCCGCGTTCAAATCATGCGGAGAAAGGCGTCCATTTGTGAGATTGTCGCTCATCATCAATTGTGGAGCTGCTTCTCGAATTTCCGAATGAATTACCTGTGATTATGAACAAGTTAATGGACGGCCCATTGTTGTATATGATTGATTAAAGATAAATGAACTTAATTTTTTTTAAAGAAAAGATTTTAAAATCGCAGAGTCACAATATATTAAGGTTAGATGGTAGAATCCTGCCGGGTTTTGGATGGCCTCTTCGGCTGTCTGGGAACGTCACTTATTTTTATTGGGTTAATTCATTTTGTCATCGGCACGTTTCTGTCCAAAAATACCCCAGCTTCTGCGAAATTCTGTGTTCTTCTCCGAGGCGTTATAAAATCTTCGACAATGTAACTAACATATGTAACATATGACTGACACTCTACCAATTTAAGTCGAAAAAGTTTTTTCCTTTTGGAAGAAAGAGCTCTTTTGAAAACTTGTTCTCCAAGTAATTTTGTCTTCGACCTAATACTAGTTGAATCAGAAAAACTACAAGTATAACACACTTATGTACAAAACAACGTGGAAAGAATTCTTCTTATGAAACCCAGGTTCACTGTGAAGTGCCCTATTCAACTCTAACAAGTCCTAGTTTTTCTCTCGCACCAACTTGAAGATTCTTTGCCTTTTCTTTATTCAAGCCCTTCCCCCTACCCTTCTCTACAAGTCAAGAACTCACTCTGTGCAGGGCATTCGCGAGTCCTGGCAGAGTCTCCACGTGCATGTTCGCAGTTGACGTCACACTACTCTCCCGATCCGGCGACTGAAGAACTTCTTCCTCAACACGGCGCCGATATTCCAGACACTAGAGACTGTCTCAATTTGTATAACCATCATTCTAACCTTATGCTAGAGATTCGTACCTTTTGTCACAGTGAAGAGTTTCCGACTTCCTTTCTATAGTAAAACTCGGATAGCTTGTTATCATATCTTTCCAATCATGATTTCCACTCTACACTTTACGTTATTTAACAACTATAATAATAATAATAATAATAATAATAATAATAATAATAATAATAATAATAATAATAATAATAATAATAATATTCATCAAAAACAGAAAAGTTTCTCTTCCCAGCGCTTCATGTCACGCTCACAGGTTTTTCGCCATACTAACTGGCTTGTAACAAGGTATAAAATTAGATCTTTCTTCTGGAAAGCGTTTTCTCTTCTGGAACAACTATATTTCTAGTGGACTAAGTGAGGACTATGACATTTATGTTAAAGCCAGTAAGAAATGCAAAAAGTTTGTAGATAAATTCAACCTAAATGTAGAAAAGAACATTGTTAATAGTAAGAACAAAAACTTGTTCTTCAAGTATATAAGGTCTAATACATCCCAGAAACAAAGCGGTGTCGACACTTTGGTGAATGAACTCGGCATCTCAGTATCTAAAGACTTAGAAAAAGCAAATCTTCTTGGAGAATTCTTCCAGAAGTCATACACCATAGACAATGGTAAGCTTCCTCCACTCTCTCATAATTCAGTCTTGAGAGCATCCTCTCTAGAAGAACCCTTGTTTACGCGTCATGATATTTGTAGACTAATAGAGAAATACCCAATGTCTTCTTGTACTACCCCAGATCATCTGAATATGCTTTTTATCAAGAAAATCGCTGTCCCTCTGTCTATTCCGCTTGAAATAATTTATAACCAATCTTTCCTTACATCTGAAATCCCGAACAGATGGAAACATTCCATAGTCACACCAGTTAAGAAGAAGCCTCCTTACAGTAGTCCTTCCAATTACCGTCCCATCAGTATAACATCACTATTTTCCCGTATATTCGAGAAAGTGTTGAGTAAAGAAATAGAGAAACATTGTGAGATAAACCAGATTTTGCCAGATGATCAATTCGGGTTTCGCCATAAGAGATCAATAGAACAGTTGATGTTACTGTTCCTTGAAGACTGTTCTGTAGCCGTAGACCAGAAAAAGTTCACAGATATCATTTATTTCGATTTTGAGAAAGCCTTCGATAAAGTTTCTCACTCTAAACTTATTTATAAACTAAAGTCCATTCAACTCCCTCCCAGAATTATTTCGTGGATCGAAGCTTATTTAGGTAATAGAACCTACCAAGTTCGAGTTAATCAATCACTTTCTAATAGTTTCATGGTTACCAGTGGTGTTCCCCAAGGCAGTGTCTTAGGCCCATTATTATTCATCATTTATACATCTGATATAGTGAATATGATAACTTCTTCTAATTGTAAAATTAAAGTTTTTGCAGACGACATGAAAGTTTATAAGTCTTTTTCTAAAACAGACTCTCATACAACACTGCAACACTCGATTGATACCATAGTGGAGTGGTGCGACGCTTGGCAATTGCCTTTATCTCTACCAAAATGTGCTGTGTTAAGAATTGGTACCCAGAGTTCCCCTCATTATCCATATTCTATAAATAGTCACTCCCTACCCTACCTCAACGAGATTCGTGATTTAGGATTTATTGTAGACAACAAGTTGACTTTTTCTGCTCATTGCTCAACAATAGCTCAGAAAGCAAAGCGTAAATGTCATCTTATTCTTAAAGTTCTCAAGAGTCGTAAACCGGATGTACTTGTTAACGCTTACAAGATATACATTAAATCTATTGTAGAACACTGTACAACTGTTTACTCCCCACATTTCGCTAAGGACATAGCTGTACTAGAGAAGGTTCAAAATTATTTTACGCGTCGCGTTTTTCGCCGGTGCTTTGGTTGTTCGTTTAATAATATGCCAAGTAGTCAGACGAGAAACAATCAACTAGGCCTAGTATCTCTTCTCTCTGTTAGAGAATCTAACGACCTCAAACTACTCTTGAAACTGATATTTGGGAAAAAAGTACTCTCTGACAGGACGCACCACAACTTTGAAATAAGAGCGTCCAACACTAGAGGCGCATTTTTCAAAATAATCCACCCTGCTCCGAGAACTATTTGCAGAAGAAATGCCTTCTCTATACGATCAGCTCGTATATTCACCGAAATTAATAGTGTTGATGAATGATATATGTTTGCCTGGATGTAATCTGCATTGTTTCACCTATTTACGTAATTCAAACAATTCAATTGTTTAATCTCGTACCACGTGATTAATTTATGCGTTGCTGCATGTAATGTTTTCACGTAATAAAATTGAATTGAAATCTGTAGACCTGAACATACCAGGCTAGGTAACAGGACGTTTCGTACAACGACAATTTCGCACAATTTTTAAAACCCAAATTTCGCAGTCAAAATAATTTCAATCATTTTCTGCTTCAATCTCTGCTTAGGCTTAGTTAACTTCATGCTTAGGAGGTTCAATAGCTTAACACGAAACCATATATTTGAAGAAAAAAACCGCTACATAATTAGAATTTTAAAAAATGAATTTGCGGAATTTTGTCTATGAACTGACGAGATGCGAAACGTGATGGAAGAACAAGGCAATTCTCTGATACCCCTACCCTGCACGAAACGAACCTCATCTTCTATGATGTTCTGTTGACTTTTCAGCGCGTGCAGCTTTTCGGAGAGCTCTGCGAGATTGTGCGGTGAAATTCCCTGCGGCTGCGCCGCTGAAGGAGAAGGCGGCACGGCTGTTGGCTGCGCCTGCTGCTGTTGTTGCAGCGCCGCTTCCGAGTTTGGCGTGTGCGAATTGGAATGCGAAACTGGCGCACCCGGTTGGCAAGCTGATAGACCTGCAAGGAATCTAATCTTTTTGTTTGCCGGCACCAGAAAATCAAGTGGTCAAATTCATATTTAATGGCGAGAACCTATAATTTCGAATTCTCGGCTACCACGTGTCTGCTCGGTGTATAGGTGAAATAAAAGAAACTGAAGTCAAGATTTCATGAAATTTAATGACTTTTCTTTAACACGCGTTTATGTCTTCCAATGCTCTTCCTCTCCTTTTCACCCTGCTCCAACATCTCGCGATGCTTCAACACTCTTCGCGTCTCTAGTCTTCGTTTTCTCTCAGGTCACCTCAACTCGCGGCTGGAAAACAGGACCAACCAGTGGGCGCCTGATCAAGATCGGGCGGACGCGAAGATGTCACTGTGCTCGAGGGGAAGGAGTGCGACGCTGACAGCGAGTTGCTCAGAGACGCAGCCAGAGGGGCGTTCGGACCAGCTGCTCCGCTCACCTCAAGCGATGCTATGAAAACGACTGTTACACTGACCGGTTTGCATGCAAATAAAGTAACGCAGTAGAAAGAGAGAGAGAGAGAGAGAAAGAGAGATAGAGAGAGAGAGAGAGAGAAAGAGAGAGAGAGAGAGAGAGAAAGAGAGAGAGAGAGAGAGAGAGAGAGAGAGAGAGAGAGAGAGAACGGAGTCTACTTGAAACTCATTAAAGCTATAAACCTTACCTTACCCTTTATAATGTATCGGACTTCAGCCCCTCCCCCTTTTCTCTTCACTTCAAAAACCTTTCCCATCAGCAAACGTTGATTCACAATGTGAATATTACATCAGAGATATCACATCACCAGGACAGTTGAAAAAGTTGAAAAAAGACCAATTTTCAAATAAGGCGCCTAGAACAACTAGAAGATCCTTTACTTTAACAGATTTCCTGCGAAGAAATCAAGAAAGGCTGTCGGAGTCCGAGGGATCGCACAACAACAACAACAACAACAACGAAAAGCTCTATCGTCTCTGTTCTTTGTCTTTAACTCGATTCTTAATGTTCTAAAATCTCCCGCTCAAAGAGTTTTTTTTAATTTTAACAATAGCAAGAGAACTACTCCTTTATGATTGCCATACCTTTCTCAGGTCATTTTCCAGTTTCGCGAGGGCTTCACTAGGAACACTGTGCTGCACGGGCACGGATGCAGTGCTGCCTGACATCGTCACCGTGGACTCCGGACTCGTCGATGGCGCTGGACTAGGCACCGTCGAAGTCGGCTGATGAGACGAGACAGAAGTCGCGGAGGCTCCCGTTACATCTGTCGGTGTGAGCTGATGCGTCGCCTGAAAGATCGAAAAATGTATTCACTTTGTTTCCAACTTAAGCTCAAACAAAATATTGGTTCAAAATGAGGTCTTATTTCTCCTATGATTAAGTGCAGAGCGTATTTCCTAGCGAAAAAATGAATTAGGAGAAGAGCAAATATTACACTGACCCCTGAGGCCAAAGTCTTGGCTGCGTTTGGGTGCAATTGGCTCTGCTGGGCAACAGCAGATGAAGCAATTGATGCGGGAGCATTGGATGATTGACTCACAGGCTGCGCAGTAGATGGACCCTGTTACAATTAGCAACTTACGAAGAAGACTCACGCGATTCATGAATACCTCATAAACAACCGAAAACTACCATACAGTGTCAAAAAATGAAAAAAGTACCACTCTGCGAACGGCCAAAGCCTAGAATAATCTCCCAGCCCGGTCGTAAAGCTGTAGTTTTCTTCTCAATTTTTTCCAAGTGTGTGGCGCCCATGGCGAGCTATGACTCCTGTTGTAATCTAAAAACGCGAGGCTCGCTTACATCCTGAGCGGGCAGATTGACGGAGGATTTGGTGACTTGGAAGCGGGACTGCTTAGCGGCTGCCTTTGCCTGCTGCTGCGACTCAGGGGCGGGCGCAGCAGTGGCATTGGGTGCATCTGCGACATCTGGCGAGGTCAGCAAGCGACCCTTAACCAGGGATTATGTTAGAGCAAACATTTCCGCGGCGGAAAAGATCTAATTTTCATTTTCAAATTAATGTTCTCCACTTCTATTTCATTGTTATAACCGGTACACACTCAACTTCGCCCTTTTTTAACCCTCCTTGTAATCATCTTCGTCGAGCTTATTCCCGCCTCTCTGCAGAATACGCGCTCCCTTGTGATAAGAAAATACACGATAAGGTGAAATCAATGGCTTCTCCCTAAGTCAATAGTACAGACTTTAATTTAATAACTTTAAAACGATGAAAACGGTGGATGAATATTTCGATCAATTTCTCTACTTCTCACCAAAAAAAATCAACTTTAAAACAGAACTCGAAGCCGCTGTTTGTGATAAATCATTTCAAAGCAAGCATCTCAAGCCGAAAAAATGTACACTTCTTTTGTAGTTTTTATGCGTCTTTTTTCCACACGAGAGCATGTAATTACTGTACCCTAGAGAATCTACTTTTTACGTTATAGAAATGGAACTTCGGTGGGGGAAATAAAACTTCGGCTAGAGCAATCAGACAGATTGGTCAAGAGTGGTAGAGAGACCGCCTTTTTTACGCAGATGATTTTTATCATTGTAGTACATAGTAACACGTCTAAGTAGTACACTTTCATGTAAAACAGTAGGCTAACTTGTGCACACGGTTGCGTATTCTGCTCCTGGGGTTGCAGCAAAATTTGTTGCTGTGCAGCCACTGCTGCCGCTTCCGCCCTCGTGGGAAGAGTGGACAGAGTTCCTTCAAATCATACGTCATCCAGGTATTTAACCTACCCGCGGGTAGAATACATATATTTCCTCTCAACAAAGCTTGTGATACAAATCCTTGTTTATATAGTTTTTTTTCCGGAACAGCCTGAACGTCACCGGAAAGTTGTTGAATTTCCTCCGGCACCCGAACCAGGATCTTCAATTTTTACACCAACTTATTTACGTTTCGAACACACTACTTTGCCTTCAAATTTATTGCCTCTTTCTTTCATATTTCTTCTCCTCGTTTCTACCTTTTCGAAACTCTCGCACGAATAAACAATAGTTTTTTGTTCCATTTTAAACATACACTACCAAAATGCTTCTTAGTGAAATTTTTTAAAACCCAGTTACGACATGTTGAGGCTGATAAAAAAGGTGAATTCTGATATGATCGCGAGTAGAAAGGTAGAGAGTCGACAAAGAGAGAGAAGAGAGTCGACAAAGAGAGAGAAGAAAGTCGACAAAGAGAGAGAAGAAAGTCCACAAAGAGAGAGAAGAAAGTCGACAAAGAGACAGAAGAAAGTCGACAAAGAGAGAGAAGAGAGTCGACAAAGAGAGAAGAAAGTCGACAAAGAGAGAGAAGAGAGTCGACAAAGAGAGAGAAGAAAGTCGACAAAGAGAGAGAAGAAAGTCGACAAAGAGAGAGAAAAGAAAGTCGAAAAAGAGAGAGAAGAGAGTCGACAAAGAGAGAGAAGAAAGTCGACAAAGAGAGAGAAGAAAGTCGACAAAGAGAGAGAAGAGAGTCGACAAAGAGAGAGAAGAAAGTCGACAAAGAGAGATAAGAAAGTCGACAAAGAGAGAGAAGAGAGTCGACAAAGAGAGAGAAGAAAGTCGACAAAGAGAGAGAAGAAAGTCGACAAAGAGAGAGAAGAGAGTCGACAAAGAGAGAGAAGAAAGTCGACAAAGAGAGAGAAGAAAGTCGACAAAGAGAGAGAAGAAAGTCGACAAAGAGAGAGAAGAAAGTCGACAAAGAGAGAGAAGAGAGTCGACAAAGAGAGAGAAGAAAGTCGACAAAGAGAGAGAAGAAAGTCGACAAAGAGAGAGAAGAAAGTCGACAAAGAGAGAGAAGAGAGTCGACAAAGAGAGAGAAGAAAGTCGACAAAGAGAGAGAAGAAAGTCGACAAAGAGAGAGAAGAAATTCGACAAAGAGAGAGAAGAAAGTCGACAAAGAGAGAGAGAAGAGATTCGACAAAGAGAGAGAAGAAAGTCGACAAAGAGAGAGAAGAAAGTCGACAAAGAGAGAGAGAAGAGAGTCGACAAAGAGAGAGAAGAGAGTCGACAAAGAGAGAGAAGAAAGTCGACAAAGAGAGAGAAGAGAGTCGACAAAGAGAGAGAAGAAAGTCGACAAAGAGAGAGAAGAGAGTCGACAAAGAGAGAGAAGAAAGTCGACAAAGAGAGAGAAGAAAGTCGACAAAGAGAGAGAAGAGAGTCGACAAAGAGAGAGAAGAAAGTCGACAAAGAGAGAGAAGAGAGTCGACAAAGAGAGAGAAGAAAGTCGACAAAGAGAGAGAAGAAAGTCGACAAAGAGAGAGAAGAAAGTCGACAAAGAGAGAGAAGAAAGTCGACAAAGAGAGAGAAGAAAAAAAAGATCCTTTTTGAAAGCTTTCTCTGAAAAAATTATGATAACATCATTTAGCTCATTGGCGAAAAAAGATACCTTGCGTTGGAGATAACATTTGTTGAGTAGGATGTGAGGAAACGGGGAAGTCATTCTGAATAGTAATACTTCTTACTTTGCTTTTTACATCTGGTTAATTGCCTCTAAATTTCTCATCTCTACTCAAAACTCTCCATATCCATACAACGAAACCTACCTTTTTCTTAACAAAAAAAAAACATTTTGATAACTTTTAAACATGACTCTACTTGAGGATTAAAATTCCGCTTACCCCTTTCGCAGTTGACAAGCTCGCGGAAGCTCCCACTGGTGTTTGCTGGGAGAGCGTCGTCGGCGTCGGAAGCGAAGGCTGCAGGGTGACGGGTGCTCCCGTCTGCGTTGCTGGCTGCACCGTTGCGGGAACGGTTATCTCGAGCACGGTCGTCAGCTTTGTGCCAACTCCATGCTGAGGGTCTTCTTGCACTAGCTGAAAAGCATATTTTCTCATCTCACCAAAATTGTTGAATTTCTCCCAGTCGCCTGCTTGGTAGCACAGAAATTTTTTCCATTGGTAAAAAATAACAGAGGTCGGTTAATCTGTAAAAAAAAAACTAAATGTTCGTAAGTTGAATGAATTTACAATTACAAACTCCTGCCCAGGAAACAAAAAAGGATCAATTGAATCCGAAAAATATAACAAAAAATTTGTTGATCACCTCCTTCCCCCTTTTCAGTTGTCAAAGGTAGCCCGGTCACCCGTTTCCACTTTTTTATTTCACCTATGCTCTTTAGTGAATATTCTTTCTAACTGGTAAAGAATAAGTTTTCGTGAGTGGCATAGTAAACATTCAATCTTCTATTTTTTTCTAATCTCATGTTGTTGAATAGATGGCAATTTTGTTAAAAAGGAAGAAGATGCAGCAGACTCAACCAGTTAAAAGCTGCTCTAGGACAAAACCTTTAAGGAATGAGCGCCCATCTTACCTGGATGACCTTCTCGAGCTGCTCTACCACTGCCCGCACGTGAGCTTGCGATAGGCAATCTTGGTCTAACTGGAAAGTTTCCACATTATACATCTATGTATCTCATTTTTCTCGATGCCAGCTTCGATTCTTGATGCTCTGGAATTTAGTGAGACTTTCTTCTCTTCCAATGTGCTGCTCCCCAATGAAAATGTTCCTTGGTAGAAAATAATCTACTATAAAAGATTCTAAGAAGTTAAAAACCGTATTCCATGGCTCACTCACCAACTTCTCAGCAATCACAGCCGGCTTGTCGGAATGCGGAGCAAACTGGAAGGTGACCGTCTTGTGCGCCGTGTCCAACTTGCACGAGACCAACTGCAACCTTGACTTACTCTCTCTTTGGTCTCTCTTCCCCCCTTTGTTATTCCCTGCCCCGTGTCTCATCTACAATCTCTGCAAGTGGATGAAATCATGTACCGGCTGATCCTTCTTCTCCACTTTGAGTATCTCGATAACAATTCTCTTCTTGGTGCTCTTCCTCGGAATGGCTCCTCCTGCCTTCTCCTCTGCTGTTCCCCCTCCCGTAGGGGTCGTCGGTGAAACACTCGTACCTCCCCCCGCCGTCGACGAGACGGCGGCGCTCGCCACCGTGCACGTTGTCCCCGTGATGCCGAGGCTTTGAGGCGGGGCACAGCCGCCAAGGGTGGAGCCTCCTTGAAGCCATCATACTCATCACCTATTCACCGTCTCTTCCCATCCCGAAGCTGTTTTCTCTCCCTGGAGGCCCTCTATAGCCTTTAATACTTTGAGTAAAATCGAGTTTTTGACTCCCAAAACTTGATAAAAAAACTTGAGGAAAAGTGGAAAACGGTACTTCTCACGGGTGTTTGTACCCATTTCCCAAAAAGTAATCTGCTTCTAGTCGAATCAAAAGTATTATCCCATATTTCAGACTAATGAATCGAGCGCAACACTGCGTGATAATTTTTTTTATTGAAAAAGACATGCTATCTCTGATTTTCAAGTTGATAAGGCGACCTCCGAGTCATTCCTCTATTACTCATGTTAATTTTATGGTCAAGCAGCACTCATTATGCTCAACATAACCGACTCGTGCAGCGTTTAAAGTTTCCTTCCTCTTACTTTCAATTATATGAGCGAAGCTCTTCTTCTTAAAATCAGTCTTCGATTAGATAATCATTCTGTTTTCTCGCAACTTCTGCGGATTCAATCGCTTCCCCTCATACTGGAACCTCGAGGAGGATCTCTGGCCTCGCTACTGGAACCTCGAGGAGGATCTCTGGCCTCGCTACTAGAACCTCGAGGAGGATCTCTGGCCTCGCTACTGGAACCTCGAGGAGGATCTCTGGCCTCGCTACTGGAACCTCGAGGAGGATCTCTGGTCTCGCTACTGGAACCTCGAGGAGGATCTCTGGCCTCGCTCCAAACATTGAACTGCATAAATTTTTGACAGTATGTTCTCTGACCTGTAGTCGAAGAAGCCGCCGCTGTTGAAACCCCGGAGTCCACAGTGTCTTCGCCTACGCCAGCCATCGGGGGCACCGAACCAGCCAGAGGAGTGACCGACCCTGCCGCCGCCTTGCCTCCTGGCGCCGCTGTAGGCCCTGCGGCGGCACTCGCATGCTGCTCGCTCGTACTTATCTCACGCTGAAAAACCTTGTTCGATTCTTTGAATTTTCTGTTTATTCAAAACAAATAGCGATTGACTGACTTTTTTCTCGTTTTCATAGGATGGAATAGAAGTTTAAAACATTTCAAAAAAAAGTCTCTAGAAAAACTTGAACATCAGATGTAATAACCTTGATGATATTAGTCTAATTATTCTCCACGCTCTCTAACTATTCGTCTAGAATGATCTTAGTCTACTTATTCTCCACGCTCTCTAACTATTCGTCTAGAATGATCTTAGTCTACTTATTCTCCACGCTCTCTAACTATTCATCTAGAATGAACTTAGTCTACTTATTCTCCACGCTCTCTAACTATTCATCTAGAATGATCTTAGTCTACTTATTCTCCACGCTCTCTAACTATTCATCTTGAATGATCTTAGTCTACTTATTCTCCACGCTCTCTAACTATTCATCTAGAATGATCTTAGTCTACTTATTCTCCACGCTCTCTAACTATTCATCTTGAATGATCTTAGTCTACTTATTCTCCACGCTCTCTAACTATTCATCTAGAATGATCTTAGTCTACTTATTCTCCACGCTCTCTAACTATTCATCTAGAATGATCTTAGTCTAATTATTCTCCACGCTCTCTAACTATTCATCTAGAATAATCTTAGTCTAATTATTCTCCACGCTCTCTAACTATTCATCTAGAATGATCTTAGTCTACTTATTCTCCACGCTCTCTAACTATTCATTTTGAATGATCTTAGTCTACTTATTCTCCACGCTCTCTAACTATTCATCTAGAATGATCTTAGTCTACTTATTCTCCACGCTCTCTAACTATTCATCTTGAATGATCTTAGTCTACTTATTCTCCACGCTCTCTAACTATTCATCTAGAATGATCTTAGTCTAATTATTCTCCACGCTCTCTAACTATTCATCTAGAATAATCTTAGTCTAATTATTCTCCACGCTCTCTAACTATTCATCTAGAATAATCTTAGTCTAATTATTCTCCACGCTCTCTAACTATTCATCTAGAATGATCTTAGTCTACTTATTCTCCACGCTCTCTAACTATTCATCTAGAATGATCTTAGTCTACTTATTCTCCACGCTCTCTAACTATTCATCTAGAATGATCTTAGTCTACTTATTCTCCACGCTCTCTAACTATTCATCTAGAATGATCTTAGTCTACTTATTCTCCACGCTCTCTAACTATTCATCTAGAATGATCTTAGTCTACTTATTCTCCTCGCTCTCTAACTATTCATCTAGAATGATCTTAGTCTAGTTATTCTCCACGCTCTCTAACTATTCATCTTGAATGATCTTAGTATACTTATTCTCCACGCTCTCTAACTATTCATCTAGAATGATCTTAGTCTACTTATTCTCCACGCTCTCTAACTATTCATCTAGAATGATCTTAGTCTACTTATTCTCCACGCTCTCTAACTATTCATCTAGAATGATCTTAGTCTACTTATTCTCCACGCTCTCTAACTATTCATCTAGAATGATCTTAGTCTACTTATTCTCCACGCTCTCTAACTATTCATCTAGAACGATCTTAGTCTACTTATTCTCCACGCTCTCTAACTATTCATCTAGAATGATCTTAGTCTACTTATTCTCCACGCTCTCTAACTATTCATCTAGAATGATCTTAGTCTACTTATTCTCCACGCTCTCTAACTATTCATCTAGAATGATCTTAGTCTACTTATTCTCCACGCTCTCTAACTATTCATCTAGAATGATCTTAGTCTACTTATTCTCCACGCTCTCTAACTATTCATCTAGAATGATCTTAGTCTACTTATTCTCCACGCTCTCTAACTATTCATCTAGAATGATCTTAGTCTAATTATTCTCCACGCTCTCTAACTATTCATCTAGAATGATCTTAGTCTACTTATTCTCCACGCTCTCTAACTATTCATCTAGAATGATCTTAGTCTACTTATTCTCCACGCTCTCTAACTATTCATCTTGAATGATCTTAGTCTACTTATTCTCCACGCTCTCTAACTATTCATCTTGAATAACATGCAGAATAGTTTTCTTCAATGGCTCTTTTCGTCTCGAAAATTCGATAACAAAACGTCTAAACATGAGCTTGCTTTGTTTTTGAAACCTTTTTCGAAACATCATGAAAATACAATTATTTTGATCTTAAGGGAAAACGCTCATCTTCAAGCGCTTTCAAACCAATCAGTCTCTTATCTTATCGATTCATCAGTGCACCACCGATGACGCATTGAATATTGAGGACGAATTTGCATAAACAGACAATTTCAGCAGGTTGTTTCATAGTACCCGCCGATGAATTATGTAGGTTGTAGAGAATAATAATGAGGAAGCGGAAGAATTCCGATAGACTTCAAGAGTGTGTGTGAAAAATAGAAAACGCATACAAACAGAAATTCTGTATCAATAGCTTTTCATTAGACAGCGCATAGATTCGCGCATATATTTTACCCGCAGTGCGGATTAGAAAAACACTTTGAATAGCAGTGCGATCTTGACTTTCTTTGTGAATTGGGTACTCTTGGAATGACCTCTTTGACCTCTTTGTCAGCCTAAATTGGGTACTCTTGGAATGACCTCTTTGTCAGCCTGAATTGGGTACTCTTGGAATGACCTCTTTGTCAGCCTGAATTGGGTACTCTTGGAATGACCTCTTTGTCAGCCTGAATTGGGTACTCTTGGAATGACCTCTTTGTCAGCCTGAATTGGGTACTCTTGGAATGACCTCTTTGACCTCTTTGTCAGCCGCCTCCCTTTCTTTTCTCGCTTTCAACTCTTCCTTCACTTCCGCTTCTTCCTTCAATCGATCCTCCTCGTCTCTTTGCCGCTTCATTTCTGCTTGTCGAAATTCACGGTCTCGACGAAAAGCTTCCACCTAATCAATAGTAAACTATATAATTACACTTTATTTATAACCAAAGGATGATTTGATTCAAGTCATAACTGAGAGAGAAATAGAAAGAGAGAAGATATACAACTGATAATATTAACTGATGCTGATGAATCACACTTACAGCTTTTCACAGAAAAAAATCAGCAGCTCAACCTTTCTAAAACCGCATCTTTTCTCATTCCCGTCAAAAAAGGTAAATTTCGACAAAAACCAAAACAGGCAACTTATGATTGAATAATAGTGTATTATAGGAGCATTTTAACAAAAATCGATTAACAATATTTAAAACAAACATTTATGGGGTACTCCGATCTAAAACCAACCTTGTCCTTGATCAACTTCGTGATCAGCTGTGTATCTTCACTAGGAATGTGCTGCTGGTCAATCATTTGAGTAACCACCTCAAAATTTTACGTTCTCATCTTTCAGAGATCAAAACCAATATTGCAGAAGATCTAAAGAAATACTTGTAGGTATTAATTTCCTTAAAACTTTTTTCGGAAAAACAAATTTCTCGCAATTTCTGCTATTTATTTCATATCGAGTCTTCAAATGTCAATGTGAAAGTTCAAACCAGATGAAATTAAATACACTCTCTTTCTATACTGAACTGTAAGTCAAAACCACCAACTCCCTAGTATATTAACAGTGCTCTTTTCTCTTGTATAAGATCCAATGTCAAGTGTCAGTCTTACCTCTTCAGCGGTGTCAGAGTCAATGTCAAACGCAAATTGAAGCCCTTCATTCTCCTTGAATCTGTATTGTTTCCGCTTCTTCTCATCGAAAACTCGCAGTTGCATTTGTATCTAGAACATGCATCGATATAGAAGCTGAAATTCTTCATGAAGAAAAAGAGAGAAGTGAGTGTGACTGTGTGCTTGAGCTTTTACCATGAACTCGTGGACCCCCTTTCAACCTCAAAGGAACCGCACGGGCAACAAGAACTCGTGGACCCCCTTTCAACCTCAAAGGAACCGCACGGGCAACAAGAACTCGTGGACCCCCTTTCAACCTCAAAGGAACCGCACGGGCAACAAGAACTCGTGGACCCCCTTTCAACCTCAAAGGAACCGCACGGGCAACAAGAACTCGTGGACCCCCTTTCAACCTCAAAGGAACCGCACGGGCAACAATCATCATTATCAAATTTTTCATGAGATGTGTCCTAAGGGGAGAACGGTGCATACTAAAAGCGTTTTTTTCAATAGAGACCCCGATGGCAAAAAAATGATTTTATTGAGGGGCAAACTTTCAGAAATAAGGGACTATGATCGCAAATGTAAAAGAGTCCTCTTAAAGCGAAACAGAGGGACACACAAAGAATATTGTAAATAACTATTTCTTTCCAGATGACAAATGAGACTAGGGAGAAGCCATGTAGGTTAACCTCGGAATTGAGTTCAGCTAAATCCACGTCCCTGTTCTTGATCTCGACTCGGATCCCAATCAACTCTTCAGGCGTAAAGAAGTCATCTACTAGCAACTGTTTCACAGTCGAACGCTCTTCTCTTCTGAGGCGTGTGCATCTGAAATAGCGTGAGAGAAAGAGAATTCTAAGAGTGACTAGTGAATAAAGTAACCAAAACTCGCTCGTGGACACATCCAATTTCAAAAACCTTTAACCTTCACCAATAAGCATAGAGAGAACGAGCGAGAGATAAGATTGCAGCATGAATACGCTAGTGGAACAACTTTACCCAACTGGCTACAAACTACAACTGTTTTGTATGTTATCTTCTAACCTGTCAATGATCTCTCGGATCTCGGGATATTGCGCAGGAATGCGGCTGAAGCATTCCGGTTTGGTACCCTGTAAAGTCGGCAACTCTCAGCTTTCTAACAACCGACTCGCACTCGGAATAGGGATATTCACCCGTAAACTGCTACCCAAATTTCCTCTAATCTTTCCTGTCACATACATTTTGAACAGATTTTTCAAATTCAATTGCTAAAATGCGAATTTAAAAAAAACGAGGTAGCATACGAGTTACAATTTTTATAGACTCACCGTAGTAACTTTACGATAGATTTGAGCGGGAAACTGGCACTCGGAATAGGGATACTCACCCGTAACCTGAAACCATCTCAATAAAAATTAGTATATTAAACATGGACATCAGAAAGTCTTTAGATGAAAGAGGGAGGATTTGACGTTAAA
The DNA here is from genome assembly GCA_964056735.1 of Allodiplogaster pararmata. NCBI lineage: Eukaryota > Metazoa > Nematoda > Chromadorea > Rhabditida > Diplogasteridae > Allodiplogaster > Allodiplogaster pararmata. The sequence goes on from OZ057405.1 coordinate 21,138,244, forward strand.
AGAACACGTGCCCCAGTTCTGAAGGACATTGTATCTACACGCCTGACGGAACGGAGACATGTTTTTCATGAAGGTACGACGCGATAAATAAATGAAGTTAGACGATTTATTACCTCCCGCCCATAGGTAAACTGCCAAGTAGCAAAATAATTTTCTACGGCGACTATCGACCCTCAAACTCACTCGAAATGAATGTATAACATTTTTCTCAGCTGAAATAGAAACAAAAGTAATTCGACAGAAGGAAAACAAAGATTTTAACCTACTCTAGCAATCGACTTATTGAAAAATCAATTCGTGTTTACCTATGCTCTCACCAAAGGAGCGTTTAGATGAGAGACACTACTCATGAGAGAACGGTACATTCAGAATAGTGACCGAGGGCTTGTGTAAAAAAAAAAAGAAAACAGGAAATTGCTATCACTAGCGTTTTTTAACAGCGCATAGATTATTCAATCTACTTCCAATCGGGTATAAAAACACCCTGAATAGCATCTTCAAAAAGTGCATCGGAAATGGTCAATGTTGAGAAAGAATACATTTGAAAAGGTCCATTTGAAAAAGGCGCTTCTGAAGGACTCTAACCATCTCGAGAAGACACATTCCAAATGCGTACACGTCAACCGACTCATCGTACTGCTCTTCATACATCTCGGGGGCCATAAATTCCGGGGTACCTGTTCAGATGAGAGTACACATCGCTCTAGGACACAAAGTTCGCTCAGCTAAATAATGGCCAGCAGTCCGATCGGCGAATCTTTTATGCACAAAATATTGTTTCTTGTTGGATATTGATTCTATGATTCTGCATCCTTCAAAGATATGTCTCCCCTGAACAAAATTTGAAGCCAAATAAAAAATGCTTGGAGCAAGTAGATAATTAGATAACAAAGTGCCAGAAGAGACATACGAAAGCCTTTAAGGGTCCGATCGGGAAAAAAAACAACTAACCAATGACGCTTTTGGCGAAAGACTTGTTCTTGAGTGTGGCGAGGCCGAGATCTCCTATCTTGACGGATCCCGTCGTTCCCGTTATGAAGATATTGTCACACTTGAGATCTCTTCAAATATATTCATTTGTTTACCACCCGGTAAATTTACATTTTTCTTTAAGGGATATGGAAGAAGGTGTTCTTTTTTTAAGAATTACTCTTTTTCCGGAACTTTTCCCCAGCCCTTTCACTATGAATAACCCCATCTATTCTATTGACACAGAGCGAGCCGTTTGAAAAACATTACGCCGGACTCTAACCTAGACTCAATCAATCAATCTTTATTCCAAATTGCATACTAGTGTTACAAGGATAGGTGTGCAAAGTGGATCACTGTCACATAAGTGATATGAGTTTAGGTAAAACATACAAGCAAGCACCGGGAGTTTGAGCTTCGAGAAAGGTAGTAATAAAATGTAGTAATAAAATGGCAAGTTTTGGTTTTTTTAGGTGGCAAGGTGGCAAGTTTTTATAGACTCATTCCTGAACCCCCCCCCTTTTCTCTCCCCTCTCATTAACCTGTGAATAACCGGAGGATTACGCGAGTGCAAGAAAGCAAGTCCTTTTAGAATCTGCCTACACCAAGACTTGAGAACCTGAAAGAACAATCAGGTACATCCAGAGGAATAGCGATATGGATGATTTTCTAAAGAATTTAAAACAAATGGTCAGAGCCTGGTCTATAAACCCCAATAAGACCAATACGGCAGGTGTTTTATGCTCAGCATAAGACTAAAATATAAGGCTAAAATACCTTCTGAAAAAAACTTAAGCCGGGTTCTATTACAACTTCGATACACGGATTTCAACCCTTGTCCTTGAAAAAAATGAAAATGAATCTCACTATCTGGCAATCAACAAAGATACTTTAAAAACCCTTTTTTTACAACTTAAAATAGTGATAGTCACAAAAGTCACGATAATAAAACAGAATCGATTGTGAACTGGAAAGAAAACCTTGATGTTGATTCTCTTGAACCTTTTCAGGTACATTTTCAGGGTTCCTGAAGTCATGAGTTCCGTCACAAGGACAATGTACCTGCATTGTAATAATAGTCATGAGTTCCGTCACAAGGACAATGTACCTGCATTGTAATAATAGTCATGAGTTCCGTCACAAGGACAATGTACTTGCATTGTAATAATAGTCATGAGTTCCGTCACAAGGACAATGTACCTGCATTGTAATAATAGTCATGAGTTCCGTCACAAGGACAATGTACTTGCATTGTAATAATAGTCATGAGTTCCGTCACAAGGACAATGTACCTGCATTGTAATAATAGTCATGAGTTCCGTCACAAGGACAATGTACTTGCATTGTAATAATAGTCATGAGTTCCGTCACAAGGACAATGTACCTGCATTGTAATAATAGTCATGAGTTCCGTCACAAGGACAATGTACCTGCATTGTAATAATAGTCATGAGTTCCGTCACAAGGACAATGTACTTGCATTGTAATAATAAGTATGTTGTTATACTCCGAAAACCTTGTTTTTAAAAAAGGCCTTTGTCAACCAAAAAAAGAAAATCTTTGTAAAAATAAAAATCAACAAACTTCCTCTTGCCAGAAAGATCCGACCGCTCCCAATAGTCGTAGAACCGCACGATGTTCGGATGTTGCAGCCCTTTCAACATCTCCGCTTCTTCTCGGAAGCGCTGTCTCTCCACCTACCACAAGGAATTGTTTACCCTCCTTTTAGATTGCTTTCTCAGAACATCACATTGACATGACACAGGACCTTCGCTCACCTTTCTAGAATTTTCGAAAACTTATCGTCTTTTTTTAATTTTCGAGCTTTTGTCTTTTTTTCTCTCGTTCGAGCGATACCTTTCATTCTGTCACTTACATTGATCAATTCAAAAATAAAGCTTGCGAGATTACTTATCTTAGTCTCAAGTCTTCCGCATAAGAGTTATCTCTTCTCACAACGTGATCTACAGTATCTACAGTAAATACTTACACTTTTCATATGCTGATGAATGCCAGATTATCATTATATAGATTAATGTCATACGACAAGTCAATTTAGTTCTCATCTTTTAAATACCGATAGAGAGAATGAGAAGAAGAGAGAAAGAGAAAGCGAGAAAAATAGAGGGGATAGAGAGAAAGAGAAGAAGAGAGAAAGAGAAAGCGAGAAAAATAGAGGGGATAGAGAGAATGAGAAGAAGAGAGAAAGAGAAAGCGAGAAAAATAGAGGGGATAGAGAGAAAGAGAAAGCGAGAAAAATAGAGGGGATAGAGAGAAAGAGAAAGCGAGAAAAATAGAGGGGATAGAGAGAAAGAGAGAGAGATAGACGTTTTGAGCGGTCTTTCGCGTTTGAAAGGTGATAGCCCGATCTCAAAGACACAGACACATGCGGTTCCATGGAATAGATGAATATCTTGTCACAACCTTGATTCTTTTCAAAACTCTAGTTTATTTTGTTACCCGTCTTCTCTCTCTCCAACTTGCTCTCTCCCTCTTTCTAGACAGATGCCTCAAACGCATGACATGAATATACACATATCTCCTCAGCAGTGAGTTACCCAAAACCTGCACTGCGGATAGAATCTATACTAAATCTAAAAAAGCTATTCATACAAGATCTATGTTTGCATGTCACTCTCAGCTGTTCATCGATCAGTCTTTCTACAAAGTCTACCGATCCCTAAAACTAGTATTTTTGATCTACATACTTCTTTCGCGGGTGGTAAGGAACAGTCTGATCCTCAGGCTCACACATGACGAACAAAGCAAGAAAGGAGTCAAGACAAGAACTTGAGCAGCACCGAAAAAATGCTTCTCGGCCCAAATCATAAGGAGTAACCTTGTTGAGTTTGCTCTCCTGCAATTCACACCAGGCCACCGCGACCCCCGTCTCTGTATCCAAGCCTCTGTAGACGGTCTTGAAAGACCCACGGCCCAACTCCTCATCGAACTTCAAGAATCGGCCATCTAAAAGTATTTAAAACTACTTTTGAAAACTGCATTGTTCAATGAACGGTCGAATTCGAATTTCAGGCGAATCAAGTCTCGTCTCAATCTGTCTGCTGGTTTAGGATGTCTACCTAATGGGTTTTGTCAGTTGAAGCCAGGGTTTATGAACCCAAGCCCTATAGTAATTTTTTTCTCCCGATCTTCTGAAGTTATTAACTTCCTTTTCACAGACAAGAATCCCATGTAACATCCCATTTTCTATCGATCAAAAGACCAAACAGTTACTCGCGGGCCATGCTAATTTTTTCTCAGCGTGTAATTTTCAGACTCGAAATAAAATTTCTGGTTGAGCTATTGACCTGGGCTTTTATCGATAGGTTTTTCTTGAGCGTCGACGTCTTCCTCTGCTTGAGAAGCCTTCTTCTCTCCGTCCTCTTTGACCTCCTCCGAGTCTTCTTCCGACGCCACCGCCGGCTCGGGTGAGAATGAAGCAGTTGCGCGCGACCAGCTTCTTCTCAACCATAGCTATCACAAACTCTGCCTTGGGTCTTCATTCCGCATCTAGATATACCCCAGCCCGATCCGTGCCATACCGGGGGTTAAATGTTTACCGGACCAGCTATAATGGGGCATACATATTCGCGCCGATAATGATCTACATTCTCTTTTTCTCTAATTCTCTTTCCACTCGCTCGGCGCGTACAAACATACCTAGACCGGTCAGTTCAGAAATTTCATCGACCGGGCAGGTCTAGAAAATTGAGAGAAACTTCCTTTTTCGCCTTTCAACCCTATTTCGTTTTTCATTTTTCCAGATTCCCTCGTTTGGAGAGTAGTAGTTTTTTTTTTATTACTTTTTCAACAATTGCTAGTGGTTCAAGTTAAGGTATGGTTGTAACGCAACACAATCGCAGCCTCGTTCAGACAAGCAGAGGATGGCCATCCTCTAAGTTTGTATGTACTCATTCGCTACGAAAATGACTCACCTTTCTTCATCCTCGACCTTGTTCTTCCTTCTTGAGAAGTCTTCGGCGGTAAGAGCGCCCTCTCTGATTTCATTCTCTGCAGCCACTACCACACAGCTGGTGCCGGCGGCTTCCGTCGACTGTTGTGCCGCGAGTGATTGATTGGCTGTGGTCGTGGCCACGCCTCCCGCGGAAACCTTCTTTCTGAAAAAAATAAATAGTTGTACCAAGAAAATTGCTTTCTAAGGCTAATTTTTTTGCTTCAAAAAAGTGTTCCCACTTTCCAAGATTTATGAAACTTTCCCCTCTGAACCACCACATGGCCTCAAAATCTTTCACTCGTTGCGTTAAAATAGTAGTATCGCGAAGCATACCTCTTAAACTTCATCATTAATATGTTTTGCAAGCTTTCGATGGTTTTTTATCGCTCAAACTACAAACTACAAACCAACTTTAAATTCTTATCTTGCACTGTAATCTAGTCCTTCTATATAACGAGCCAAACATTCTTAGCCGGATCAGAAATTCAATGACATTTTTTTCTCCCTTATCTTCTCACCTCACATTCAGGGATATTTTGCGCAGAACGCCTCGCTCATTTTCGTAGCCCATTCGATAATTCGCTTGGCTCTCCTGGTCAATTCTTACGGTCAAGAAAGTACCAAGAACGGTCAAGAAGTACCAAGAACGGTCAAGAAAGTACCAAGAACGGTCAAGAAAGTACCAAGAACGGTCAAGAAAGTACCAAGAACGGTCAAGAAAGTACCAAGAACGGTCAAGAAAGTACCAAGAACGGTCAAGAAAGTACCAAGAACGGTCAAGAAAGTACCAAGAACGGTCAAGAAAGTACCAAGAACGGTCAAGAAAGTACCAAGAACGGTCAAGAAAGTACCAAGAACGGTCAACAACCAAGAACGACCGAAAACAGCAGCAAAATATGAGTAAGGCAACACACTCCCTGAGCAACTTACTCTCACTTTAATGAGTGAAACCGATTTCTCAAGCAGCAAAAAGAGGAGCATGAGAGAAAGGAACAGTAATCGTAAAAGATACCGATTTCCCTATTCTCCCTTCTTTTTCTAAAATGGCAAAGTACAATAACAAGAGCAGCGCCTAATGGGTAAACAGAGTAAAAAAAGGAGGTCAATATGTCCCGATCTTTTAAGACAAAATATTTGATTGACGCCCAATCTTACTCGTTGTTTTGACAGCAGATAACATCGAGCTCCGTTATTCATTCGGTTAGCAAAATCAAACTGGTTTTTCTGCTTCCCTTCTTATCTACAGTCATAAGATTTTTTTAAAAACTAGTTTACACAAAAACTAGGTTTTTATTCATTACGTCGTGAGTTGTACGATGAAAATTGAAAGCTCTTGAGATCTTGAATCAGTATCACCAAATACTTGATGAAACTCTTCCCCAGATCATTTCTCCAGCTCTTTATCCATCTATCGCAGCTAAGGTCGATATTTCTTCCTTAAGATGCGACGATGTTGTTGTTGTTGTTGCCGGCAAACGTCTCGCGTCGAAGAGAGTTGGCTATGGAGAGCCGCTCTCTCCCTCTCTCTCTCCTCTCTTTTTTTTATTTAAAAAAAAATGTTTAAAAAAATTTTTTTAAATAAAAAATGCGACGATGTCTCACCTGTTCCTGTCAAAGATGGATGCTCCATAATGTACTTCACCGGGTATCGCTTTCTCTTCATTCTCCACCTGACACAAGTATTCGATCAATCTCTGACTTTTCAAAGAGAAACTATCAGTGTTTTTTTTTTCGTGCTATCTCGTGACCAAACTGGCTTGCCTCACTACACACTATAATTCCCAAGACGCAAACTATAACTACCAAATAGTCTTTTGATCTCTAACAGATCTAAAATGTGAAAAAAAACAACCTCTTACTCTTCCTATCCGTTAACTCCAAGGTAAATTTCACCTGTTTACTACATTGGACGTAGAATATATTAATCCTCCGAAAACTATACCTGTCAATTGGAATTTCACAGAGTTGAATGATAAAGTCCTATCGATAAAGGATCTCTTTTTTCTAGCTTTTGCGGGTATCTTTCGTCATTTTGAAAAAAAAAAGAATTTCCCCTTGGAACCCACAACCTCTCAACAAAACTCTTAGATTTTGCAAACGCCTGCCTATATATTTGAGCTTCGCACGAGCCTTCGTGTCTTCTGAGGCCTTCGTGTCATTATGAAAAACATTTTTTAAACTGTGTATCAAAATCATCGTTCATTCATTCTTTCATTAAAAAATCAAAAATCAAGTTCATTATCAAATGAAGTCCTAATCAAAAAAGAAATTCATTCCTTTAAAAAATACTTTAGCCGCAACATAAGTTATAGGGAAGGGGGGTAAAGGCAAAGTAGATTAGTAGATCAGAGATAAGGATAGATGAAGGCCACATTCCGGGCATCAAAAAGAACCGTAGCGCCCCTGGACATTCAACAACGACCACTCATACAAACGGGAGGCTTCTTATAATGAGTATTGATGCTCAATCTTCTTATCTTCTATGCTTTCCACTTCTGGATCGCTTCGAGTATAAAATTGGAGGGACGAGCGTTGGGCTCGAGGAATCTTGGTAACCGTACCGTTCCAATCTTCAACATAGTCTCCTAAAATTGGGGTGAAAACTTACTAAGGAGACCACAATCTCGCTTAAAATTTCATGTTTTCTAGACAAGAAATACCCACCGTTAGTATTCCATTAATCGCAAAAACTGGAGCACACAAAATATTACCTTATCAGCGGTTGGCTGCGAAGGTCCAGCATGCAACACAGAGGACTCTTCCCTCAGCACTAAGCGGTTAAGATCTGGAATGGATTTTTTTCTCGCTTTTCTATCAAGATTTATGGACACTGGACAAAGACACTGAACATGTATATAGAAAGCAAAAAATTATCAACAAATAATTTGTAGTTTCGAACCCAAACAGTTATGTACACATAGCTCATCAGGATATGCTAACATATGTATATCGACCGGGGGACCGGGGACCGTGTGGGGGGGGGGAGAAGAAGTGAACAAAGTTTTTGCTTTGTTTCCCAAAGTCTATTGATAGTTTTTTCCTAGCCGATGCTGGAGTTTAAATTCGAAAAACATTCATTTTATATAGATCAACCTTATTTATATGTTCTTCATCAGTAAAATAAGAGTATTCCTGGAGTAACGAGCGGAAGACCGAGAGAAATTTACCAAGTTTGATGACCTATGTATGTATGTATATAAAGAAAGATACCGCAACTTAAATACCATTAATAACTGGTCTTTTTATAAATGTACAACAACATACACCTCACCAGGGTGTGCTGAAAATATTTTTTCGGGTGGATGACCGTGAGACGGGGGGGGGGGTGGGAAAGGGGGGGGGAGGGTTGGGAAAGGGAAGAACAAAATTTTTAGTCAATTTTCTGCAGTCAATTGATCTTTTGTTACGCGTAGCCGGGCCGGAGTCCAAAATTAACAAATTGTTAACTTACTGAAAAATTAGCTTATTGAAAAAAACTAGTTATATTTTCTGAACAACTGAGAAAAAGTTTCTGGAGATCGGGAAAACTTTTACAAGTTTGGTAACCTATGATACATATTTTCGAATAAACTCGAATGAGTCGTTCATTTACACAAGAGAATTCTATTTCTGCGCAAAATAAATCGGGTGAGACTTGACCATAAACCGCTGAGAAATGGGTGAACTGACCCCCCTACAGACGATAAGACTTGACCATAAACCGCTGAGAAAGGGGGAACTGACCCCCTACAGACAGTTAGACTTGACCATAAACCGATGAGAAAGGGGGGAATCGACCCCCTACAGACAGTAAGACTTGACCATTGACCATAAACCGCTGAGAAATGGGGGAACTGACCCCCCTACAGACGATAAGACTTGACCATAAAGCGCTGAGAAAGGGGGACACTGACCCCCTACAGACAGCGAGACTTGACCATAAACCGCTGAGAAATGTGGGGAAAAAACTTGACCATGAACCGCTGAGAAAGGGGAGAACTGACTCCCTACAGACAGTTAGACTTGACCATAAACCGATGAGAAAGGGGGGAATCGACCCCTACAGACAGTAAGACTTGACCATTGACCATAAACCGCTGAGAAAGGGGGGAACTGACCCCCTACAGACAGTTAGACTTGACCATAAACCGATGAGAAGGGGGGAATCGACCCCCTACAGACAGTAAGACTTGACCATTGACCATAAACCGCTGAGAAATGGGGGAACTGACCCCCCTACAGACGATAAGACTTGACCATAAAGCGCTGAGAAAGGGGGACACTGACCCCCTACAGACAGCGAGACTTGACCATAAACCGCTGAGAAATGTGGGGAAAAAACTTGACCATGAACCGCTGAGAAAGGGGAGAACTGACTCCCTACAGACAGTTAGACTTGACCATAAACCGATGAGAAAGGGGGGAATCGACCCCTAAAGACAGTAAGACTTGACCATTGACCATAAACCGCTGAGAAATGTGGGGACTGATCCCCCTACAGGCGATAAGACTTGACCATGAATCGCTGAGAAAGGGGGAAACTGACCCCATACATACTTGACTATAAACCGCTGAGAAAGGGGTGAATTGACCCCCTCCCCTAACGACAGTAAGACGACAATAAACCCCCTACAGACAGTAAGACTTGACCATTGACCATAAACCGCTGAGAAAGGGGGAAACTGACCCCATACATACTTGACCATAAACTGCTGAGAAAGGTGTGAACTGACCCCCTCCCCTAACGACAGTAAGACTACCATAAACCACTGATAAAAGACCTCCTACAGACAGTAAGACTTGACAATTGACCATAAACCGCTGAGAAATGGGGGAACTGACCCCCCTACAGACGATAGGACTTGAACATTGATCATAAACCGCTGAGAAAGCGGGGAATTGACCCCCTACAGACAGTAAGACTTGACCATTGACCATAAACCGCTGAGAAATAAGGGAACTGACCCCCCTGCAGAGGATAAGACTTGACCATAAAGCGCTGAGAAAGGGGAAAACTGACCCCCTACAGACAGCGAGACTTGACCATAAACCGCTGAGAAATGGGGGAACTGACCCCCCTACAGACGATAAGACTTGACCATAAAGCGCTGAGAAAGGGGGACACTGACCCCCTACAGACAGCGAGACTTGACCATAAACCGCTGAGAAATGTGGGGAAAAAACTTGACCATGAACCGCTGAGAAAGGGGAGAACTGACTCCCTACAGACAGTTAGACTTGACCATAAACCGATGAGAAAGGGGGGAATCGACCCCTACAGACAGTAAGACTTGACCATTGACCATAAACCGCTGAGAAAGGGGGGAACTGACCCCCTACAGACAGTTAGACTTGACCATAAACCGATGAGAAGGGGGGAATCGACCCCCTACAGACAGTAAGACTTGACCATTGACCATAAACCGCTGAGAAATGGGGGAACTGACCCCCCTACAGACGATAAGACTTGACCATAAAGCGCTGAGAAAGGGGGACACTGACCCCCTACAGACAGCGAGACTTGACCATAAACCGCTGAGAAATGTGGGGAAAAAACTTGACCATGAACCGCTGAGAAAGGGGAGAACTGACTCCCTACAGACAGTTAGACTTGACCATAAACCGATGAGAAAGGGGGGAATCGACCCCTAAAGACAGTAAGACTTGACCATTGACCATAAACCGCTGAGAAATGTGGGGACTGATCCCCCTACAGGCGATAAGACTTGACCATGAATCGCTGAGAAAGGGGGAAACTGACCCCATACATACTTGACTATAAACCGCTGAGAAAGGGGTGAATTGACCCCCTCCCCTAACGACAGTAAGACGACAATAAACCCCCTACAGACAGTAAGACTTGACCATTGACCATAAACCGCTGAGAAAGGGGGAAACTGACCCCATACATACTTGACCATAAACTGCTGAGAAAGGTGTGAACTGACCCCCTCCCCTAACGACAGTAAGACTACCATAAACCACTGATAAAAGACCTCCTACAGACAGTAAGACTTGACAATTGACCATAAACCGCTGAGAAATGGGGGAACTGACCCCCCTACAGACGATAGGACTTGAACATTGATCATAAACCGCTGAGAAAGCGGGGAATTGACCCCCTACAGACAGTAAGACTTGACCATTGACCATAAACCGCTGAGAAATAAGGGAACTGACCCCCCTGCAGAGGATAAGACTTGACCATAAAGCGCTGAGAAAGGGGAAAACTGACCCCCTACAGACAGCGAGACTTGACCATAAACCGCTGAGAAATGGGGGAACTGACCCCCCTAAAGACGATAAAACTTTACCATAAACCGCTGAGGAAGGGGGGAACCGTCAGGATTGCCCGATAACAGTAAAGAGTGCGTCGATCTGCCTGATTATGAAAAGGAGGACACCATTTTTGGACTCTTCGAGTGCTCTCGATTGTGAGAAAAGGGAAGAAATGGTTTAAGTCATAATCAAAACCATAGCTCACTAAAACTGAGAAATTTCTCCCGGTCGCCCGCCTTATCTCCGATGTATAAAGTTATTTTAGTCTACTCAAGTTACTTAAAACCGGTTAACCCTTCTCGTTCATGTGTCATGCTTACAAAATCCCCAATAAACCTAGTTTGTGTTTGAACTTTGCATGCATGATTACCACAATTTTAATAATTTCAAAAAAAATTCATCTACGATAAAAAATGATGAAGAAAATGTATAGATCAAGTGATACGGGGAAATTTTTTTGTTGACTCCTCCTATCATCAATTCGGGTCGCCCGCACAAAAAAGTTCTTTTCGGCCCATCCTGGTGAGCTATGATCAAAAATATCTTTTCTTGAAAACAAGACCTTCTTTTTCCTTTCTGGAACCTGGTGGTTTCTGCCGATGCCAAGGCTGCAATTGAAACATTCATCTCTAATCTTAATTGTAAGCAATATTCTGGAACAACTTTGACTTTTTCATTTTAATGTTCATATGTTTTCTTTAAAGTAGTAAGTGAAACATTGCTTATGTATTCGCGATTACTAGTTAATATGTGAAACCGAAATGTTACGCAGAACACTAAAATCTATTATAAGAATAAGTTTTAATCATAAAATACTTTGCATATGCCGGGTTTCTCGGTGCAAGTACAAGGTGTTTTTCTATAGCAGAAACTACAGTCCGGTGGCCCAAACAAACGCCTGGTAGAAGTTGGCTTAGATTAAACTGAAAACTAGATTTTTTTTCAAAGGTTTTCCAGGCTGATGTCTAATGTCGCTACCGTTTCAAGAGAAGAATCAAAGTTTTACATACTTCTTTTCTATGAGAAAGTGTTGAACCGTAGGTCAAGTACATATGTTTCTCCACCAGTTCTGCTCCCAAGAATACCAGGCGAATGGCTTTCACTTAGTAATTTATTTTTGGTCTTCTGCACAGTAAGTTTTTTCTCCTTTTTTTGCGATTTCTTCGTGAACCAACAGTGGGGAAGCCAGTCTTGCTGGGTCGTGACTGCCTCCAGTCCCTCTGGACGGCTTCCAATCGAGAGCGCTCCTCCCCCGACAGCCAATTCGAACCACTGTAACCATTCATGTCTGCAGGGTGGATATATCGTCTACTCCCACTCCTTGGTGTACGTATGAATCGAAATTTTTCGGGTCTCTGTTACCATTTCAGAACCGAAACCTCAAGTGAATTCATTCTATTTTAATTAAACGACGTAGTTCAGCCATTCGTGGGTCTGTGATCAGGCTAATTCTCTCTTTCGTTTGCCATTCGTGGGTCTGTGATCAGGCTAATTCTCTCTTTCGTTTGCCATTCGTGGGTCTGTGATCAGGCTAATTCTCTCTTTCGTTTGCCATTCGTGGGTCTGTGATCAGGCTAATTCTCTCTTTCGTTTGCCATTCGTGGGTCTGTGATCAGGCTAATTCTCTCTTTCGTTTGCCATTCGTGGGTCTGTGATCAGGCTAATTCTCTCTTTCGTTTGCCATTCGTGGGTCTGTGATCAGGCTAATTCTCTCTTTCGTTTGCCATTCGTGGGTCTGTGATCAGGCTAATTCTCTCTTTCGTTTGCCATTCGTGGGTCTGTGATCAGGCTAATTCTCTCTTTCGTTTGCCATTCGTGGGTCTGTGATAAGGCTAATTCTCTCTTTCGTTTGCCATTCGTGGTTCTGTGATCAGGCTAATTCTCTCTTTCGTTTGCTTTAAATGTCTTTTCCGAACAGAATAATGCTACACAGCAAGGGCGTCATTACCAATTACATCTGATAAACAAACAAAAAGCTCAATCTAAAAAGTTTTTCGAATGTCATTTAGGTAGGAAGCGCAATCATAATATTATAGGAAGTCATGATAATTACTTATTATTATTGTATCATCTTTATTAACAGATGACGTAAGTGCTATTCGCATAGCATAAAAATTTCAATTTTTGTCATTTTGAACAGTTCTTTGCAGGAATCCTTCCCAAATGCTGAAATATTTTTTTAACAAATAGTGCTGAACACACATCGAAATTCATTACCCTGCACTTTAAAGAAGTTTTTTGTGTTCCAAATTCGCCGCGCGAGCCTAATTTCGATTATTTCCAGACAGATGAGAGATAGAGCGAGGAAGAGTGCGAGACACACGCACACAAAGAGAGAGAGAGAGAGAGAGAGAGAGAGAGAGAGAGAGAGAGAGAGAGAGAGAGAGAGAGAGAAAATTAGTGGTGCAAGTGTGCGACAGGGAGCAACTGCTAGCAGCTAGCTGATGGAACATCACTCATCTCTCCGCTGGAATTGACCTCTGCTCGCTTCGCCGTTCTCTCCTGTTATGCTCAATGCTCTATCATATTCATGCATATTCAAGAGGAATAATTCAGGCTTGCTCTAGGAATAGATATTGTGTATGAAGGTTCTCCACCAGTGTGAACTCAACGGAGTTCGATACTCTTCTTTAATCTCAAGTAATATTTATAGAGGCGCTTTACTCTTTTAAAGATTAAATTGTACTCAATACGCCGGGCTGAAGAAATTTTTACGCAATTCATGACCGGACAATTCATGAAAGGAAAATTACTTATATAAATTGAATTTACCACCAAATGTTAATAATGATCATCTTTTTAAAAAAGAAGATTACATCGGGTGCGGTTTTCAGTCTGTCAAAAAATCTATTTTTACCCGACTAATCATCGTGAATGGCTCAACCTTCCTCCTGGAACATTACCTATCAAAACTATCGATTCTCTAGTTTTCTCGAATCATAAAATTTCCAATTGAACAATGGCCTCGAATAGCTTAAAAAGGCGCTTGATAAGCACTTTTTTATTGAAATGCTCATCCTATGACCGGCTGCTCCATGTTATTTCATCGGTAAGCCTTTTCTGAATTGAGTTTATATTCGAGAGGATTGGTTGGATAGTAACAACTACACTCGTCTTCCTCTGTGAAGAATTCTCTTTGACATGATCAAAAAGTAAACTTCCAATCACGCGCTTCAGAGCGTGACTTTGCAAGGAGACGGATAGAAGGAGAGGCAGACAGAGAGAGAGAAAGTGAAAGCTATGTGGAGGAAAGGAGGAGTGACGCCTTCTCTACCTCCCTGCTTCCCTCTGCTATCCTTCAAACCCATGGCATGTACACTTTCTCCTGTCTGGGGCCATGTCATCTGATAAATAGAGTAGAGATGATATAGCAACAATTCCGCTTTTTTTCCATTTACTTCTCGAGGAAATGACTCTTGGCTCCCCTACTTCAATATATGACTTCTCATAAAAAGGTCACAGAATACAGAATTGACTGCACTACACGCGGAAGAGACAGAGGGGGGGGGGCATTTGTTTAACAGCCAGCTCTGTTCTGAGTGCGAAGAAGAAAACTAAAAATGACAGTACGCCATACATGAATCTCTTAACCAAAGCAGCAAACCAGAGTATCTAATCCAGTCACAGTCTGTAAATCGCACAGTATGCTCGAGACAACCAAGGAACACTGCTCCACAATGAACTCACTGATGGCACAGGAAAAAAAGCACCGATTTTGAACTATGGCACAACAATGAGAAGACCATCGACTTGCCGAACGAAAGCAACAAAAACATGAGAAATCAGCGCTTGAACGAGAAGAGAAGCAACCGTTTGATATCCTTCTTGCTCAAAAAACTTGATCCTTTGGGAATTATTGAATTTGATCGGGTTTTTCTGCCTGTAAAGATCGATACTATTAAATCACGGAGGATGATTACAAATTCATCCTTTGTTTGATGCACGTAAGTCTACTCGTTTCATATATCAAGCCTTTGAATTCTGATATGTTTTTTTCGGTATGCCCATGACTTACCCACGTCGCGTTGCCATTTACTTTGTGCGGAGACTTGCATCAGTAATGATGCGCATGAGAGCAGTTTGGGTCAGAGACAAAAATGTGAAGATCTGCACAGGACTCAACAAGCTGCCTGCTGCTTTAGGTGTCAACTTCCGTAAAATAAAGAAGAATCTTCGCCTCAGGGGTGGTTAAAATGGTAGTAATAACGCTGTGGTATGGATCTAATCCGAAGAAAGAAGAGATCACCGGCGGAGCTCTTGACTTCTGAAGGCGAATGGTACGTTGCCGCCTCCGTATGTATCGACAAGGAATGAAAGTGCAAAACAACCATCCAATACCAAAAGAGGATCGCTTTGTTGAGAGAAGGAAAAGAGTATTAGGAGGATTTAGAGTTGTGGATGCTATTCCCACCTCCAACCTCAATATGATAATGATAGAGAAACGGAGAACCACTGCTATAAGTTGCGCTAGAATGGAAACACCTCTCACTGGGAAAATTATGACATTCAGCAACGAAATCAGTCAAACTCTCTACGTGTTTCAACGTTCCATTCATTTGTTTCGAAAAGGAGTAAGTGATTGCATTATCTTCACCTTTTTGTTGTAAAATGCATAAAACCTATTCATATGGTCATCTGCTAAGCAACGTTCAGGCATATATCGGTTTCTGAAAACATATCTGCTCTTTTCTTACGCAATAAAAACCCCAGACAGATATGTAAAACCAGGTCGTTCCATTTAAGAAACCTCACGGTGGAAGTGAATCCAAATTAAACGACAAAATAGACGAATGAATTTGAGTGATACTAACCTACCTCTTCATTTTTCCAGTTCAAGTCTTCTTAGAAATATAAAGGCAAAGCGAATGATTCGCGAGATTGTTAACTTTCATTAGTTCGTGGATTCTTATGATAAATGTCGGAATATGAGAAAAGTTTCATCAATATGAAAATATAATTCGTTCACTAACTTCCTCAACCCGAGATGGTGGTTTCTACAAACTCGGACGGACGGCTAAGCTTTTAAGATACCGAGACCCAATCCACTCAAGAAGCCGATACAGCAAATGGACGAAACCTATCGTTTGCGCATAGGTTAACTGCCAACTGGCCAAAATTCTTTAATGCCACCGACCTACGGACCCTCCTCCTCACTCTAAATGACTGTATCAGAGTTTTCACAGCTGAATTGAAAGAAAAAACCTCCATTCCCCTAGATAACAAGATAGCTTCCTTAGACATAACTGAGTTCAACCGGTTTGGTAAAGTTAAAAGTGGAACTTTTAACCTACTTTAGCGTTCGACCTATTGAAAAATCGAGACATATTTTACCTATGCGTTTGCGGATTCCCAATAATACTAATCGATCCCATTTGTGGTGTACGAAAAGTCCCTGGTTCGTGTTTGCTTGTACGCTTGCTGTGTTTATTCTCTCTTCTATAGCAAAGTACACTCTTGTGTAGACAAGAAAATAATGTGTTCCTTTTTGTTGCGAAACCTCTCTCGCTTTCAAAAACCGCGAATTCTAATGAAAATGTTATCAGATAAAATTTTTTTAGGTGATTAGCTTATAGCTTGCGAACTTAAGTGAATATCTTGCTTATTCATCTACATTCGCTTATTAAGTATTTCTATTAAATAATACATGTAGTCGCTTTCTCTCAATATCCTGGTTGTTTCGCAGCATTCAAGACTAGCTGAATACCTCGGTAAAAAACTTTTTGAATCTCAATTCGAAAACCTTTTCAAACACGTCTCTCAAGAAATGCGCTCTTGATAAGCTGACTAGAAAGGAACAGACCCTAATTATCATATAACAAAACGTTCGCCGATCTTTTATACTTCTGATCACCGGTTTATGGCTTGTACCTTACTGTTAGAACCTTTAAACGGGATTTCTTTGGTTCTGTTTTCTTAAAAGATTAACTAATACGCGAAGTCTATCTATCTTTCAACAAATTCATTTTTCTCAAACCCCGAAAGTGTAAACTCTAAAAATTTGCCGCTTTCTGTGGGCCTCTGCATCGTCTTCGGACGCCTCTGCACCCCTAACAACCCTCAGGGGCGTCTGCATCCTCTTCGGACACATCATACAACCTCGGCCTTTTCTCTCATCGGAAACTAGAGAAGTTACGCATACAATCATTCACCTAATCGTAGAAGAAGTTAAATCCGCAAGATATCAATGCAAATCGATATTGATGAAAATAGCATAAAACTTATCGCGATTGTTACAACATTCACTACTCATCCATTTCTTAAAACTTAATTATTATGAGTCATTTTTGAGTCATGTCGTAGTCACCTATTGTTCTGTTCAATCCATAACAAGAAAATTCAGTGTACTCTGGGTCGTGACTTATTAGCTTCAATCAGAGAGCATGAAAGTATGAGCTGAGCAAAATAGAATTTTATCAGGTATTCTATCTACAGTGATGTATTTTATATTATCGATGCTATTCAAATAATCTGGAATACAGCTAATGAACTAACGATGAGTCTGTTGTGATCTGCGGCATGCAGTGGTCGTTGACCTTCTTCATGAGTCGCCTTCGTCCAGCTGATGATTGGTTTGCTCTCCGACATGTCAAGGGAGGGCTGGCTGGAACTGTGGGTGCGACACCCGATGTCGATGCCTTGCCGTTCATATTTGCCTCGGCTATCTTAGATGGATGGTCGACCATATTATTTGGATGGTCAGGTCGAGTTCAGTGGGTCACGATATCAGAAAGTTGCGAATAGCTAAGATGATCCGACTGAAGCTATTCAGAGCAAGGGACGCAAGCAGATAAAACTGCTAGTCATCAGGAAGCTCAACGGTCATTGGGAGACGAGCTAAGGTCTCGAGTCTTCAAGACGGCAGCTCCCAGAAGTTGGGTTCAATTGGAAGATGTGAGACTGGGTTGGTTATAAGAGGGTCAGTAGACGAGTATCCTTGAGATGCGAGAGAGCGACCACTCGGCCTCAATCCTTATACTCACTGCTCTCCGTTCTTTTCTCTTCTCTCTTTATCGTTCGGAACACCACAGCAAAGAGTAAGTGAGGAAGACGCTGCAGCTGGATAGGTATTTAGGGCGAGTGTGTGTCACGAAAATTCTGGCTGGCTCTTTTTCTGAAATTATATTGTCTTCTGTTGATTATCTATTTTCTACAAAACAAGAGATGTGGTTCTTACACGCGAGAAATCGAGGAAAATGTTGGTAAACAAACTGAATGGAAAACATTGAGACAGCAAGTGATCGTCGATGTGAAAACGTCTAACAAAAAATTTTCTGCCTAATGTTTTTGTTGAAAAAAAACAAGAGTAGTCGATAAACAAAATAGATTGTCAAGGTTGAGGTTGAATAATCAATTTCAGTAATTTGAGTAAAATTATGAGCTACGGAGCAAAATAAAACTCATTTTGAGAATGTAATTTCAAAGAGAAGCAAGAGAGCAAAGTGGAAGGCGCGACAAAGAAGCACTCGAGCAGCGACAGACTATAACACTGCCCGTAAAGGGATCGGGAACTTTGATGTCTCGGTAAATCGTTAAAATCACCACTCAATCGAAGGTAAATCCTCCACTTTTCAAAATGTGAGGCACTAAGAGTGAAGAGCGCGACTTCAACGAATTATGTGGAGAATGTAGAATCGTGAGACAGACAGAAAATGACGATTCTGAGGAGGGAAGGGAGGAAAGGTTAGAGGAGACGAGAGACAACTCGCTAATGAAGAGACGGACATCCGTGAGAAGCTGAAGCTATATTAATGATGCAAAGCAGGAAGAGAGAGAGAAAGAGAGAATTGATATGAATAGAGTGTAAATTAAGAAACAAGAAAAGTGCTGGAAAGAAGAGAAAGTATGAATAAGGAGAAAGTAGAGGATGTAGAATAGACCGAGGAGTAGCACATAAAGACGCAGCATTGTAGAGCACGGCAGAGACTATTGAAAATGAGAGGGTGTTGCTCAGCAGACAGTGCAGTAAAGAAGAGGAAGAAAAGAGGTAGAGAGAAATGAAGAGAGCATTTGAAGAGAGAGGCTGACGAGAGTGATGGAGAGAGTGCTCAAGAGAACGGAAAAGGAGAGAGTCAGAGAAATAAGAAGACTATACTCTAGGGAAATGTGAGATTCTCTGGAGATTGGAGGGTAGGAAAGTGAGAGAAGGAAAATATGCAACAGAGAAAGATATAGATAATACTAGAGAATGCGCGCTTTTTTCTTTTTAAAACACTATTCGCTTCTGCGTCCCTGACCCGAGCACCCTCGCTTCTCTAGCGCTCTCATTGTATTGAAAGATGCAGCAATTTTCTCTAACTGCTACCTCTGTCATGTCCTTGCTCTCCTCTTTCTCTCTTTTTGTTCTTCATCCTATTTAGTTTTTATTTTCTCTTCCTTTTCTTTCTTTGTCCCTTTTGACTCTCTCTCTCACTTCATTCTCTTTTCTTCATTTTCTAAATCAACTTTTTTTTCTCTTTTTGACATAAACGATCATCTCTCTGTCTTGGTTTCTCTTGACTCTCTTCTCTCTCTATTTTTCTTTTCTTCTCTTTCATTTTATCTTAATCTCTCTCGTTTTCCATTACTTCACGATCAAATAGTCTTCACTAAACTCTGAACTCTTGCATAATCTGATCATGTCATTGCAGGGATGGAAAATATAATTCTCTTCTGATTACTTCTCAATGAATTTTTTTTCTTTATTAAACAGCCAACGAAAATGGAAGGAATGAGCTTATTTCTATGACGCGGAACTCGTTTGTTCGAGAGATTATACGTCATAACTCGGAGGTTTCTGCACTGTTTTGTGCACCAACGAAGCTTCGCAATTTGAGATATTTAGCATCAATGGCATGTAAATCAGAGCGCTGCTGATTCGATCGGTTGGTCTAAATGTAGATTTAAGCTCGCTCCGCTTGTCAACTGGCATTAATCTGACCAAGTTTTCCGAAGAACGAATCTATTCGTCCCGGTTATCTGTGAGTGAAAAGCAGTAAAGAAGATAACAGCCCTTTGTTTTGAATCAATCTTTTACAATCCGGTCGCATTGATGACTTTCTTCCAAACAAGTCTTAAAATCGCTAACACGTTACTTTGCAGAGCGACGCTTTGCAGAGCGAGTCTGCATCCAGCATTTCGCGTCAAAAAAAGTTTCGCTTCCGGCAATTCGCAGTGAATTGTCTTAGTTGTTTTCAGCTATTATTCACTTTTTTCGCTTAGGCTTAGGCAAAATTTACGCTGCTGAGGCCGTAAGGCTTAGGCTAAAGAGACCGCAAGAGAAAATTTCTCAAATTATTAAATTTTTGACATTTTAATGAGTAAATTTCCAAATTCCATCACCACTTCGTGAGTTAGCAAGAATATGATTTTTTGAATTCTTGGATGCAAAGTGTCGCTCTTCAAACTGTCCGATGAAGGTCACGCTCTGCAAAAAGACATGGAACCCTTAAATTCTGATAATTTTGAGCTTTGTTATAAAGCTCGCTACAAGGATTACATATATTGTACAAAAAATTATTCGTGTCTTATGTGAGACCTCTAGGGGCACTGTTTGCGTTTATGGCCACCTACCAGGGGTTCCATGTGTCATACGTCTGACTTATTTTTTACAAAGAATTATTTTTAGATTAAAAAAAACGCTTAGGCTTAGGAAAAAGTTTAGGCTAACGATGCCGTACGGCTTAGGCAAACGAGAACGTATCCAGAAAATGCCACTCTCATGTGACCCAATTGGACCTCTGGAAGGGGGGTCGGCCATAAACGTAAATAGTACCCCTCTAGTGGAGTAATGTGCTGTAATATGGTCTCCACCTGAAGAAGCACATTGATATGGTTGAAAATGTTCAGCACAAATTCACCAAGCGAATATTCAAAAGAACCAGTCAGCATTGCAAGTGATTTTCGTTAACCATTTTGTGAAGAAAAAATCAAGGAAATTGTGTTGTTCTGAAGAAAATGAGAAGACTAGTAACAATGAGCATCCGGAGAATCTAATTAACCCTGGCTAGACGTGTCTTTAAGCGAATTCTACTCGAAAAGAGTTTCTAGTTTTAGTCATCTCCAGTATAATTGTCTCAAGTTCGGTTTCTGGCTCACAAATGCAGGAAAACGCGGAAGTAATTTCACATTATTTTTGGTAGCTTTAAAGTCTCTGAATTCTCTAAAGAATTATCACATGCAACGAATAATAAGTGAGTGAAAGTATTAGAGAACGAGAGGTCTGCAAGGCAATTGACAAAAGAAAGTGAGAATATTACAAAAACTTGTGAAAATTTGCAGTCCGGCAGGCTCGGCATAATCGGCTGGCCTAAAACACGGCCTGGCTCAATTAAAGTCATTGAAGTGACAAAAATTATTAATATGATAAATTTTCTCGTTTACCTACGGTCTCATTCGCCTAAGCCGTACGACCTCGTTAGCGCAAACTTGTAAAAATAAAATGTTGCAAAAATAGTTTATTCTCGCCAAACTACTCACAGTCTAGCATCTTCACCCTACACTAAAGTGGTCTGTAAGAAGGGATGAACTAAATGAGACAAAAAAAAATGTAAGAAATGTAAACTTCAATATATAGGAGAAACTACCCAAACACTCAAAAAACGTATATCTCAACACAGATACCATCTAGGAAAAACTATTTTGAATACATACCTTTGTCAACACTATAAAGAACCCAATCATTCTCCAAATGAAATCCTAATAGACATTCTAGACCATGCAACAAATAAAGCGGAATTAAGAAGTAAAGAATCATACTGGATTAGATTAATGCTAACGGCTTTTCCCTATGGTCTCAATGATCAAATACAAAACTATGGATTAATTTCTGACAATTTAAATCCAATGGAAAAAAGTTAGAAACCCATATCATAATAATCCTTTGAGTATACCAGTCAAAACTTCCAAACACAAAAATTGTAGAACTCGTCCTTCATATCTAGCACGGGACTTAT
The DNA here is from genome assembly GCA_964056735.1 of Allodiplogaster pararmata. NCBI lineage: Eukaryota > Metazoa > Nematoda > Chromadorea > Rhabditida > Diplogasteridae > Allodiplogaster > Allodiplogaster pararmata. The sequence goes on from OZ057405.1 coordinate 21,160,357, forward strand.
CCAACCTAATACATGATATTTTAAACACAAAAAATGGCAGAGAGTTATATCTAGAATACAGAAAACTTAAAAATAAAGAAAAGGATAATATCATAAAATACACTCTCACTAAAGAATTCTTATCTCTCCAAAACACTGATAAAATAAGAATAACCAGTACAATATGTGACTACTTCTGGAGGAAACAAAGGGAACCCAATACAAAAGACACTACTTATATCAACATCAAACTTCCTTACTATGGTAAATACATGGACAACATACCCTTTAACCGCATCTTTAACAAAGCTTCTATCAATGGTTTAAAATTGAAAAGTCTAATTCCAAGACCATTTACATTCCGCACTATATATAGTTTAACTGAACCATTCAGTAAAAAAGTTTTCAATTATAACACTTTTCTTAAGGAACTTAATAATGACAATAAGAAAAACATTTTAGAAAGCGAATGTTGTTGCTATAAATACCCTGAGCTTATAAACAATACTTTTGGACACATATGCAGCGGTAATACTAATATCACTCATGACTCATCTCTACGTCAAATCCTGAATCGAGGTACAAAATATCGCATTTGTGAAAATGTTGATAAAGATACAATTATTTCAGAAATGGAACAATCCATTAACCAGACAGTAACGAAAATGACCAAAACATTCCATCTTAATCAATATGATCGTATTCAGGGGTTTTTTAGTGCGAAAGAAAAAGGGACAGACGCCCGCCGAAGGCGGAAAATTTTTTTCACATAAGGGTCCCCCTTATGATTTTTCAAACAGAAACCCGCCGAAAAAAAAATTCACATAAGGGTCCCCCCTTACGATTTTTCAAATAAAAATTTTTTTTTTCATAAGGGTCCCTCCCCCCTTATGAAAAAAAACAGAGGCCCGACGAAGGCGACAAATTTTTTTTTTCACATAAGGGTCCCCCCTTACTATTTGGAAAAACAGAGGCCCGCCCAAGGCGGAAAAAATTTTTTTCACATAAGGGTCCCCCCTTAGGGGTGAAAATTTTTTCTTCTTTTTTTTCTCACATAAGGGTCCCCCTTACCTTTTTTTCACATAAGGGTCCCCCCTAAAGATTTGGAACACAGAGGCCCGCCGACAGAAGATCTGTCATGACAAAATAACCCCTGATCGTATCATTATTTACAATATACTCCAAAAACACTGCCTTCCACTGATTTCTAGATATCTCGACAGATTCCACTATTTCGATTCCACTAATTACAAGCAAATCTACAGAAGCATTTTTGAAATACGAAAAAATTTCATAATAACTCCTATTGATAAAACTATTAACAACTATGCATTTACTTGCAAGAAATTATATCTTCTATTTATGAACGAAGAGATGAATACAAGCACAGAAAATACTAGAACCTATCAACCAATTCCTTCTTTAAACACCTTTAACATAATTAATAAACACTTGGAACTAACTAAAGAACTCAAAATTCCTATCCCTTTATCTAACATATACAACATACCAACTGTTTATGGTATACCTAAAATGCACAAAAATCCCGTTAAATTCCGATTTATAACCGGAGCCTCCAACAGCAGTCTCAAACCATTATCTCAAGAACTTCAATTAATTCTCAAACATCTATCCAGACATTTCAAAAGTTATTGCAAACAAACAAGCGAAAGAAATGGTACTAACCACCTATTTTCTATTCTTAATACTAAACCCGTTCTTCATGAACTTAGACTATCGGGGAATCAAACAAAAGAAATATACTGTGCTGACTTCACTTCTCTTTTTACCAACCTCCCACATGACATAGTTAAGATCAACATAAAAAAAGTTATTAAAACTTGTTTCAAAAATAGTGGATTCCAAGCCATCAGAATTAAAGGTAAACAAACCAGTTACACTAATGAAGCCAACAAGAGTAGAACTTACCTTCCCTTTCAAATATACAACATGCTTACTTATATCTTAGACAATAGCTATGCCCTTTATAGTCAAACTATATATAAACAAGGGTATACCTCAAGGTAATAACGCGTCTCCTCAAATAGCTGACTTAACACTAGCTGTGATGGAATTTCAGTATATTAACCAAAACATAAAAGGAACTCACCCTTTAAGATTTTCACTTAATTGAACCTTCAGATACATTGATGATTTAATTCAGATATCAAACAAATTAAATGAGTTCATTTCTTTTACAAAAGAAGTATATCATAATTCCCTTACTTTAGAACAAACTAATCAACAGAGATACAAAGCTGAATTTCTTGACCTAGACATAGAAGTCTTAGAAGATGGTACTACAAAGTTTAAACTATACAACAAGACCGATGCATACAACTTTAAGGTTATAAAATACCCCCACTTTAGCTCTGATATACCTATCAACATTGGTCTTAACACTATATACAGTGAAACTTTACGTTTTAGTAATAACTGTAAACACATAGATGACTTTCTCAACAAAATCACTATGTTAATAGACTCTTACAGGTCAAATCACCTTCAAGATCAGGTAATATTAAGTAGATTAATTAAAACTATCACCAAAAACCCATCAATATCACTAAAATATAACACAGTACACATTAATATCAATCAAAAGATCATTAAACAGTTTCAACACATTGAGTATCATCATTGATCACTCAATTCCCTTCCATCCCCATCTCTTTTTTCTGTTATTAAATATCTCATCACTACTTCATACGCTTTTGACATTTAGTTTTTAGGAAAATTCCTTTTTGTTTATGTTTTTTGTTATGTTATCGTTATTTACAATTTAGTTTAATAACTTAAGTTTGTTTTTTAAATTTTTAAAATTATTTCTCTATCACTGTCTCTCTGGGAACTCACTGAAGAGCCCCGCCCAGAGAGAGCGAAAGTCTGTCTGGGCTCGGGGCGAAACAGACTTTCGCATTTTTTTTCTTCATAATTTAAAGCAGAACTTTGTCTTTTAAATACTACGCAATTTATCTTCAAAATAAACGCATTATGTACTTTCACAATCTTTCTCTACTCTAATATGTATTACAACAACATTTGAAGCTCGAGCAAATGGCTAAATTCGAGACGAACAGTTAGTGGAAAAGCTTATTTTTGTTCATTAACTTTTTAGAGTCAAAACTATAATTATACTTCACTGCTCATATTCATCAAGATAGCTATGCACCCTGTGCGCACTAGCATGTTCTACACTTTTTTATCGAAGTAGATCACGTCTGGAAGGAAGACAAAATGTGTAGTTTTTTTGTCCACGTGATTTTCCATTCGATGAAAGATCAGGTCTCGGCAAGAGTCTTTCTCTTCCCCGAGACGGAAGAGTATTATCTCGTCTTTTCAAACTGCGCGAGATGTCACTCGTCCAGGGGTATATAAGGGGGGCTCAGACCCTTTGATATCAGTTGCAATCCTGTAGACGCTCGTGGCAGAAGAAGAAGGGTGAGATTCCTCGGAAAAGAATCTCGGTACCTTCTCCCCCAACTTTTCCCTAACACTTGCATGGGGCTCCGACTTGCTCGGAGGGACCAGCGGTAGTGGTCAGGTTGAAGAGTTGAAGGGAAAGAACAAAAAGGGTGAGATTCCTCGAAAAAGAATCTCGGTACCTTCTCCCCCAACTTTTCCCTGACACTTGCCTGGGGCTCCGACTTGCTCGGAGGGACCGGCGGTAGTAGTCAGGTTGAAGAGTTGAGGGGAAAGAACAAAGGTGACTCTCCGAAGTCGGCACTTTGTTTCATGGCTTTAACTATTATGAAAGCCAGGGATGATTCAATTGAATCAATACCAATTCCCGAACATTTCCCTGTTGCTTGCTGAGTCTTCCGAATTGTTCGGAGGGGCCGGCGGTAGTAATCAGGTCGAAATGTTTGAGGGAAAAATAAAACAAAGTCGATTCCTTGAAGTCGGTGCTTTGTTTTATGGCTTAAACTAAGCCAGGTTTGATCCATTTGGATCAGTACCATATATCATTTTGAAAAGTAAATGATATAAAAAAATAACAGTTTTTGTTATAGAAAACTGTTGACTCGTGCTGAACTTTATTGTGAAAAAAGTTGAAAGTTCCAGAAGTCAGTGCTTTTCTTTCAGCGTAATGGAAGAAGAGCCGATTAGCGAGTCACCGTCTTCCTCACGAAATTCACCTCAGAGAGGTGGACAGGCTCTGAAGAGAAAGAGAAGACGGCAGAGACAGCGCGAAAATAAGAGGAGAAGGACTACGACATCATCTTCCTCAAGCGCTTCTTCTCTTTCGGAGGAAGATTCTACAGATCATCGGGAGATCGATGATCTGGACGAGGACCTGCGCAGACGGACTCGAGAAGACTCTCCCATGTCCAGGCAGTCACAGCTATCTGTGAAGAAGAGCTCACAATTTGCGACTGCCAGCGAAGAAGTTCCTCCTTCCCCGAAGCCAGTCATCCGAGCCGCTCGTACAAGGACACGGCTGAGGGACGATATACTGGCACTATTTGAAAACAGTGCACGAGGAACGTTCTGGACCGCTGCTGAGAGAGAGGCCTTCTTGGAAGCAATGCCTCTCCCTGCGTCAGTCTACGCCTTGTCGCCGAATGTCATCTCTCAAGAAACAGGAACCGTAGGCCGAATATATGATACGCAGGTAAAGATACTGGAAAATAAACTCAAAACATACTAGAAATAAAACTCTAGTTATTTGCAGTTGTTCTCGATCGACCCCGGTATCATGGCAGGCATGTCAGCTCTCGCAATGGCTCTACAAAGCCACACCGAAGAAAGCGAGGATGGCAAGCTCAAAATGATGAACTACATCAAAACATGGATCAACGTCATGGGATACCTTCATCAAGAAATCAATGCGATCCGACGAGAAATCATTATGAGGTCCCTTGCATGACTAATGTATAGAATAAACTAATTAGCTCGTTTCTGGCTCGTTGAATAACAAAGATGTTAAGATCTATGAAGATCGACCCTCGGCGAGCCATTCCCTCCTTCAAAACGGCGCCCCTCTCAGAAGAACCCCTCATTCGAGGGGGCGAAGTCTTGCCAAAAAAAAAAACTCTTTGGTAAGAGTCTACTCGAGGAAGCGCAGAAACGAGCCGGCTCCAATGACATCACCAAGTCCTTGAAGAAGCTGAAGAACACGCCAAGAGTTCACGCGAAACGGGCAGAACGACTAAAGTCGAACGATTCTCCTTGCGAAAAAGAACTGCAAAAACAAAACCATTGCGACAGCCTTAGTTTCTTCCACGAAATACAAGCTGGTAAGATTAGATATCATGCCACAGAGTGGTTGAAACTATCAAGGGACCCATGGGTTAAACAATGAGTTTATGGGTATTACCTAGACTTCCATAATCTCCCTCCACTTTCAAGAGGTAAAATTAGAAAAAGTAGACCGACAATGAACGAACCAATCATTGCGATGGAAGTCTGGAATCTGTTATCAAAAGAAGCTATAGTAGAAATACCACCTGAGCAACACGTTTGGGTTTCTAGCATCTTTTGTGTGAAGAAAAAAGAAGGCGGTTTAAGACCAGTTATAAACTTGAAGGGTTTAAACGGTTACTTGAACATGAAGCATTTCAAGATGGAACAATTTTCCATGATCCGTTGTCTAATAAATGAAGGCAATTTGATGGTTAAAATTGATCTAAAAGACGCCTATTTCGCAATACCCATCCACAAAGACCATCAAAAGTATCTAGCTTTCGAATTTAAGGGAAAAAATGTACAAGTTCACGGTACTTCCCTTTGGTCTAGCATCTGCTCCATATGTATATTCTCGCCTCATGAAGGTTGTAGCAGAAGAGCTGAGAAAACTGGGTGTTCGGCTGTTGGTGTACCTAGATGACTGGATCATCGTTGGAGACACTAAGACAGAACTCGGTAACATTGTAAATCAAACACTGCGTCTATTCGATAGACTAGGTGTGACAGTTAACGAGCAGAAGTCTTGTATCACACCATCTACAAGAGTCGAATTCTTGGGTTTCATTGTGGATAGTAAGAAAGGAACACTGGAAGTACCACCCGGAAAGATAACGAAGGTAAAACAATTAGCCGTAGAGATACTTGGGAAAGAACGAGTAAAATTAAGCAGAATAGCTACGTTCTTAAGAAAAGCAACCTCATTTCTACCCGTATCTGGTTATCTTAAATTTCATTTGCGTAGCATCCAAAGTTGGTTAACAAGCAAAACCAATTCCAACCAGCCCGAATCTTTCAACAAATGTGAGACCATTCCCCTTCTAGTCAGAAGTGAGTTGAACTGGTGGTCTAACCAATCCTCATCGGAACATTTCACAGATACCATATGGAAACCGGTAATAACCGAAACAGTGACTTCTGATGCATCCGAAAGAGGTTGGGGGGCAGTTTGGAATAGGATTACCACAGGCGGTAGATGGTCGGGAATCGAAAAATCCATGCACATAAATGTGAAGGAGGCCTTGGCGTCACTTTTCGCCCTTAGCTCCTTCCTGAATGATGCTAGAGATATCTCCATCCGACTAGAACTGGATAATACCTCAGCAGTATACTATATAAATAAGTTTGGCGGATCAAAGAGTGCAAAGCTAAATAAAAAAGCGCATAAGATCTGGGACTTTGCCAGAGAAAGAAGGTGCATCTGATTGCAACCTACAAACCTGGTAAAGAAAATACTGTAGCAGACTTCGAATCTCGCAACTTCATAAAAAAGAAGAATTCAGCCTGCATCCGAGGGTAACAGATCTGATTTTCAAAACATTCGCAAAACCAGATTGGGACTTATTTGCATCTAGATTGAATTTTAAATGCGAAAATTTCATTTCTTACCGCCCAGATCCCTTAGCAGCAGCGACAAATGCCTTCGCTCAGAATTAGTCGGGGATCTCAAGTTACGCATTTCCACCCTTCGCACTAGTCGGAAGGGTTGTACAGAAGGCAGTTCAAGAGAACGCGAACCTTTTGTTGGTGACCCCAGATTGGCCAGGTCAATGGTGGTATCCACTAGTACTGAAATACTCGCAGGGAAGGATGTTACATCTCCCAGATCGACCAGACATTCTGACAGATCAAGAGGGAGAACCTCATCCCAAGACTATTGTCGGGAACTTGCGCCTGATAGCATGGAAGATATCAGGGACTACCTTAGAAAGGCGAGTTTCAACGAAACCGCCATAGAAGCAGTAATGAACAACTGGGCCCCAGGGACTCGCAACCAGTACAATTCTGCTCTAAGGAAGTGGGCTAATTACTGTAAAAATAATCAGATCGATAAAAGATGCCCTACTACCCCGAACATAGTCAACTTTCTCGCTCATTTGCATTTAAAAGGTCTAAGCTATTCAAGCTTAGTAACGCACAAAAGTGCAATTTTAACACTAGCGCAAATTGTGCAAAAGAGCAAGAAAGAAGCTATTGACGAAGACCTCATAAACAAAGCTCAAAAAGGGTTCTTCAGAAAGAGACCATCGGTTCCCAAATATGCGCAAATTTGGAATGTTAGACAGGTATTAGATTACCTGAAGTCAATGGGAGATAACAAAAAACTATCGCTAAAACAACTTACTCAAAAAATGGTTATGCTTTTAGCCCTTTGCTCCCCCAACCGAGTCTCCGAAATAGCAAAGTTTTCTCTAGATTCAGTTCGAAAGAATGATGATAAATGGTTATTTACCATAGATCACATGAACAAAAATCGAAAAGTTGGGTCAAAACCACACATAGCCTTATTTGAGTGCTTCAAAACAGATCCCAACATTTGTCCTATCAGAAACCTTAAGGACTACATAGAGAGAACAAAAACCTACCGAAAACATGAGGGTACTCTAGTCAGAGCTACAATAGAGCCACATGGAAAAGTAAGTAGCTCAACCATAGCAAGGTGGTTGAGAACAGTTCTATCCGCTGCGGGTATAGATAGTGAATATGGTGCCCACTCCACCAGAGCGGCCTCTACTTCGGCAGGCAGCCGAGGAGGCCTTACTAGCAAAGCCATCATGGCTGCGGCGAACTGGGCACCTGGTGGTTTTACCTTTGAGAGGTTTTACCACAAAGAATTCCACGATTCTTATCAGGAAGTCATACTGAATGAGAGGTGTGTTGAATTAGCTATCTTGATGAATATGAGCAGTGAAGTATAATGTTATGTTTTGCAAGACAAACACAGTTTGTTGAAGTAAAACATTTATTATTCTTCACTGCGAATATTCATCACAAATACCCAACCAAACTCTCGTTATTCCCATCCCAAAGACCTCTCATTTCAGACAGACGAAGGCTGAGCAGAGAGGGCAGAACTTCTTTAAAGCAAGAAAAGAAGGGAAGAAGAAGAACACGAACAAATGAATCTGATCAATGTTTTGTTAATAAAGTGTTAACTGTTGACGAGCGTATACAGGATTGCAACTGATATCAAAGGGTCTGAGCCCCCCTTATATACCCCCTGGACGAGTGACATCTCGCGCAGTTTGAAAAGACGAGATAATACTCTTCCGTCTCGGGGAAGAGAAAGACTCTTGCCGAGACCTGATCTTTCATCGAATGGAAAATCACGTGGACAAAAAAACTACACATTTTGTCTTCCTTCCAGACGTGATCTACTTCGATAAAAAAGTGTAGAACATGCTAGTGCGCACAGGGTGCATAGCTATCTTGATGAATATTCGCAGTGAAGAATAATAAATGTTTTACTTCAACAAACTGTGTTTGTCTTGCAAAACATAACATTATAAAATGAGTATTACTAAAGGACGAGCTGAATTGATTGATATGAGCAGATAAAAAAGAGAATTATCAGGTTCATGTTAAATCTTCAAATGCTAAGTTACACAGTTTGGAGGCATTGACGCCTGGTTGATATGACAACGGAATAGAAATGTGTCCCCGTGGTGTAATGGTAACACGCACTTCCGGTTTGAGCCGAGATGGCTGGGATTTCTTGATCAAAATCAAATCACATTGACCTAATTACATCGCTGACCAATGAAATCTGAGTACATTTTCCTAGCGTTTGGTGAATATTCTTCTCTTTTGTCATCCTCCTGAGCGGTTGCCATGTAATGACTCGCCAATCTTAACTCTCCCCCCTTCGAATTCCTCTTCCGATTAGAAACCGCCTAGTAACTGCTATTGGAAACCGCCTGTGATTCCTACAATTCTCTAATCGCTTCTACCCTTCAATCGCTCTGTGATCCCCTCACCTTTTCATAATTTCAGGGCGATTTTTTAAAAGACTCTGCGTAATAAAAACTATTACAGTAATAACGCCTGTGGATGAATATTTCGATGAAACCTTAATTCCAAAAAGCATGAGAGAGAAAAGGAGCACTAATAGCATTCATTGGTGCTTCAGATTTAGCGGACTGTGCCTCAGCTTTGAGCAACAAGAACCAGCTCTCTCGCTGGCCTTTAATCTCTCGAAGATCCAAAGACTCAACTTGCGGACAATGCGCTGCAGTAAGGCGCAGTTGGCCATCCTTGTGAGCAATTAGTTTGCCAAACTTTTTTTGGCGGCGATTGGATTGATTGCCATAGCAGAATCGTTGAGAAGGTTATCATAGCCAGTTTTCCGAAGGGCTGCTCGAAATTATGACTGATGGTCGAGTGGAGCAGCAATGATTCCAGTGATGAAGACATGATTCCAATCAGAGTTTCGGTGAAGTAAAGCAGCGACATTTCGGCACTTAGAGAGTTGAAGATAAAATTGAGAAGCACACCGAGCTCTTTTTTCCAAGGTAAAATCACGCGTAACGTAGAGTCTTGATTAAGACGTCAAATTGAAGATCTCATGCATACAAAATACCAACGACTCGAAACTGTGGCGAAAAACATGATTTCCGACCAATGTTCTTGGTTAAATCACGATTCCTTCGCAACTAAAACTGATGATTAAACTGAAAAAACCTATGTCTACTGGTTCAATCAATTCAGACACGTGAAGGCCCGTTCGCTCGAATGAGGCAGCTCGAAAACACTCACAAACTAAAAAAAAATAGAAGCATCCGCGCTCGGGAACCAACTACTCTTCGTTGAGCAGCTTTCTAGAAAGGTATTAGTCGAGGGAATACCGAAACTTTGTACCCGCGACAGTTGTACAGGATACTTTCTAACCGAATCTTTGTACCCGCGACAGTTGTGCAGGACACTGGCACTTCTGCAGTTTAAGTGGCAGCGCTCGTGGGCTTTAAACGCTTCGGTTTCAATTTTTTTCATAGATGTTCATTTTGAGCATCAGGGGACTCTAGTTCTTGCAACAACAAAAAAAAAATTTTTTTTAAAGTTTTTTCTCATTAAAAAAATTGTCAAAAAGTTTTGGTCTCAACTGCAGTTCCAGTCACCCCCAAAGTCAAAAAAGCAGATTTCACAGCAAACAAGCGCACGAACAAAGGAGGGGGAGGGGGAAGGGAGAGGGGTTTGGCTCAGCTGGCCTAAAATACGGCCTGGATCAATTAAATTCTTTTTTCTCTCTCTTTCTTTTCTTATCCTTTTTTAAATATTATCTTTATAGGTTTTTGGGAAAGGAAAGGGGGAGGGGGTTTATCTGAGCAGGGAAGGGAGGGGGGGAAGAGGGCCCTACCTAAGCGAAGGGGGGGGGAAGAATAGGGGCCCTAGGGGGGAGGGGGAAGGGGGGCCCTAAGGAGAAAGAAGGGGGAAGGGAGTTTTCATGAATAAAATCTTTTACTGAAAAAATCTTTGGACGGCTAAAGTAGATTTAGAGCCAACTTTTTCCTAAGCCTAAGCGTTCTTAATGTAAAAATTCCCCCTTCCCATCTCCCCCCTCCCTTGTTAGCGCGTTTGTTTGCTGTGAAATCTGGTTTTTTGACTTTGGGGGTGACTGAAACTGCAGTTGAGCCAAAAAAAACTTTTTTGAAAATCATTTTTTTGTTTACAAAAAAAAAATGAAGAAAAATTTTTTTTTGCAAGAACCAGAGTCCTTGATGCTCAAAAAGAACATCTATGAAGAAATTTTTCAAAACCAAAGCGTTTAAAGCCCACGAGCGCTGCCACTTAAAGTGCAGTAATGCCAGGACACTTTGTAACGGCCTTTAGCAAATCGCACTCAGTGGCGCAGAGGCTCACTAAAACACGGCCTCAACTCTGGCCTTTTACAAATCGCACTCAGAGGCTCACTAAAACAAGGCCTCAACTCTGGAAATTTTTGGGGAAAGGAAAGGGGGGAGGGGGGTTTACCTAAGCAGGGAAGGGAGGGGGGGCCCTAAAGGAGGAAGAGGGCCCTACCTAAGCAAAGGGGGGAGAAGGGCCCTAAGGGGGAGGGGGAGGGGGAAGGGGGGGCCCTAAAGGGGGGAAGGGGGCCCTAAGGAGAAAGGGGGAAAGGGAGTTTTAATGAGTAAGAAAAGAGAAAAGTGAAAAATCATTAGGCAATGATCTACAAAGCCCCTCGCGCGGTTTCTCTTCTTTCCCTCGCAAGAAAGTTTTACGGTTTTCGATAAAAGAAAATACTCGGAATTCCGGGTTCTTTCTTTTAGAACTTCTCTTTATATGCTTTCGAGTAATTATATTGTTTTGAAATAGCTTTTTTTCACGATTCCGCGTTGAAAAATCGAATTTACTAAAATACTGTCTCTTTTCAGATATTTGAGCTCCTAGAAAGCTCTAAAACCTTTGATTGAGTACGGAAAACGGATGACGGCAGAGCCCATTCGCTCCACTGCTCCTTTCAGAGAAGTTAGTTTACCTGATTTTTTTTAACAATGGAGAAATGCAGATAAAATCTAAAGTAGAATTTTTTAAAATATCAAATAGCCTTTTTCTTTCAGGTACTTTTTGAGAGTGGTACAATTTTACTTAGGGGGGACGCTTTTTACTTTGGGGGATTTTTATTTTTGACAAATTCAGTTATTGAACTGAAAAAAGTTGATGATATGAGAAATTTTCTCATGCGATTTCGTTAGCCTAAGCCATACGGCCTCGTTAGCGTAAACTTTTTCGTAAGCCTAAGGGGAAAAAAACAGTGCATAATAGCTGGAAACAGCTAAGCCAAATCACTCGATTTGACTGGATAAAAACTAAATATTTGTGGCTAATTGTTCTATATGGGCTCTTTCCTAGCCGTACGGCCTCTTAAGCATACATTTTACCTAGGCCTAAGCGAAAAAAATCACTGAAAAGTAACCTGCCCTCCAAGTAAAGTGTGTCCTCCCAAGTAACAAAGTGCGTTGAAAGCTATTAAATTTTAGAAAGAGGTTGCCGGGCTGGTTCGCATTGTAAGTTTATTATGTAAGACTGCTCTGCACTATTATACTATTTACTCGCTTGGAACAAAAAGACGGCAAATGTATAAAGGACACAATTACAAAGAAGGGTCAATCAATCAATCTTTATTCCAGGATAGGTGTGCAAAGTGGATCACTGTCACATAAGTGATATCAGTTTAGGTAATACATATAAGCAAGCACCGGGAGTTTGAGCTTCGAGAAAGGTAGTAATAATAGTAACAAAAAGAAGGTGGCAAGTTCACACTGAGAAGAGTAGTAGGTAAAAATGAACCGTGACATAGTTATACAGGAGAATAAACAATGAAGAAGAAAAAAAACTGAATCCAATTACGGATTAAAGAACGAGGGCACGATTTCATCTCTAGAAAGATATGAGATAGAGGTTTTTAGCACGCGAAGAAGATCGCCTACAAGTGGTGCGTGTGTGGACGAGGAAACTCGGACCCAAAGGATCTTCAACCAAACTATCCCTATATAGAGGTTTTAAAAGCTTGAGATGATTTCAATGTAACGATTTCGTTAGGTAAGTTGTTCCAGACATCAATTAAGCGTGACACAAACATAGGTAAAATGTGTCTAGATTTTTCAATAGGTCGGTCTCTGAAGTAGGTTAAAAGTATCACTTTCAAATTTACCAAACCGGTTGAGTCTGAGTTATGGCTAATGAAACGTTCTACTTATGCTTCTTTTTTTGAATGACATGCAGGAATGAAGTTTTTTTTCTTCCAATTTTAGCTGTGAAAACTCTGATACATTCATTTCGAGTTAGGGAGAAGGTCGGTAGGTCGGTCGCCCTAGAAATTTTTTTGCCAGTTGGTAGTTTACCTATGGTTGCAGGATCTGAGCGACTGCCTAATGTGATGGATAACACGAGTGGAGAGGAGACGGACGACCACCAGGTACATATTTATGGATAATATACAGTGTGTTTCTCTAACCCGCACTGCGGGTTGAATCTATGCGCTTTCCAAGAAAGCTGTTGATACAATTGCTGTTCTCGTCTGCATCTTCTGTTTTACCTCACACGCTCCCACGCTATATCAAAGACCTGCAGTTTCCTCTTGATAAGTAATTTTGATACACGCTCTTTCTGCGAGTGGGAACAGACAGCGTATTAGATCGGAATGTCTTCCCTAGTGGGCAAAATTAGAAAAAAAAAACTAAGCACATTTTGTATTGTTATTATTCATCCTAACAATCATCTGACTAGATTCGGTGACCTAAGACTAGTACGAATCAGTTCTTTTGCGTTAGTATTCCATCAACAACTAGATGAATAAAAGAATAGTCAACAGTGTTTTGACTCTTCCCATAAACGCTTTTCCTGTCTCCGCTCCTGCTAGATGGTACCTAAGTCTCATTGACATAGCTTGCCAAGATGTGCTGGAAAAAATATTTAATGGCGGGCGACCGGGAGACCCAACAAAGAAAAAAATTTTTCCTCTCTATTTTCATCCATTTTTTGAAAATTTTTTTAAACCTAATTCGTCGTTAATAAAATTTGTTGAACATGTCAAAAAATGTTGTAATTATGCACATACAGTTTATACCTAGCCTTTATAGTGCATTTTTTAAGCACACACGCAAAGATAATTAGCCGGTTTTTAGTGACTAGAGCCATAGCTCACCAGGATTTACTGGAAAATATATTTTTGGGCGGACGACCGGGCGACCCAACAAGAAAATTTTTTCGGTTTCACCCAATTGTATTTCTGGCCGTTGATACAATTCGTTGAAACATTTCAAAAAGGCAGTCATTATGCACACAAAGTTTAAACCTAGCCTTTATGGGGCATTTTCTAAGCATCATACAAACGCGAAGAAAGTTAGCCGGTTTTTATTGACTAGAGCTAAGTGAAATTAATTTCTTTCTCGGAGATGAGGCGGGCGACCGGGAGAAATTTAACACGTTTGGTGAGCAGGGGTTAAATGGGGCCGCCCAATTTGGATTCATATGTATCCGCCGCTCAAAGTTTGGAGGAAAAAAGAAGAGGGGATGAAGGAAAAGGGTAAGAAAAGAGAGGGAGTTTTTTGTCAACAGTGTGTGTACATGTATCCGCCAACGGGACCGATCCGGTCACTATTTAACCCCTGGGTGGGAGTCGAACTCGGGACCCCGAGATAGTGAGGTACTTTGTGACAGAAATATTCTCCTTCAGGATTTTCTTACTCACATATGCTCATGAAACATCGTTAGTTGAACTCATATGATTTCAAAATACAGAAAAAGTTTGATAAGAATTTAAAATAATTACTTTTTTCCTTCCAGAAGCTGATAATTTCGTTGTGCTGATTGACCCAAATTTTTTTTTACATGTTCAATTCTTTTGGGAAAACTAAGTTTCATTTTTTTATAAATTGAACTTATGAGTTTTTGAACTATCAGCTTAATTTTGTTTCCATTTTTTCTCTGCAGTCGGTGTTTCTCTCACGAAAGTTCATGTATTGAACAACAATCATTTAAATTAAATAATTTATCAACATGAAACAAAAATATGATTATATTCATTAAATTTTGGTTTCACATCTGTGACCTTGTAGATTGTAGTCATGGTTAGGAAACAGGAATAGACTTTCAGCGGGTATTGAGGTTCTGCCAGTGATGATTTTAAAAGTCATCATCAAGTCCGCATGGTTTCTCCGTTCCTCCAAAGACTCTAGTTGGAGTAGTCGAAGCCTTTCTGAATAAGACACCTCTAAAAGCCCTGATCTCCTACAAACAATTTTGGAGTAACGACGTTGAACCTTCTCCAAGAGACCTATTTGGTTTTTCTGACTAGGTGTCCATATTGTAGAGCAGTATTCTAACATAGGGCGCACATATGTGATTAAAAGCTTTTTGTATAGAGACCAGTTCTTCGATTTGAAGGTTCCAAGTATATAACTGCACCTAGCAGTTGCTCTATTGTATATGTTTTCAATAAGCTGCGAAAAACTCAAACTATCCGAGTACTCGACTCCCAAATCTCTCACCATATTTGAGCGAGGTAATAACTTACGGTCCAAGTAATAACTCCATTCTTTTCTTTTTCAAACCCCGGAGATGGTCGGGTCTATCATTTCCTCTCCACACTGACTTCTACTCGTCTCTACTTCATTGAATTACGAGATTTCTCTTCTGTCTTCTTGGGACTCAAGACTTCGTGAATCTCTTCGGTATGAGGTTGAAACGCTAAGTGGTCTACCAAGACTCTTCAGTGCAACGCCACAGTTGCTTATTCCTCTTCCGAAGATTTTCTACTTTTTTTCATTTTCTCATTGTCAACCATGTTAGCGATGACCCTGAACCAGTTGTCCTTTGGCGATAAAGAATATCAATATCAAGTAGAAAGAATGAGAAGGATGATAATTTCCTAACTGTATAATAACAATTTTAGTGCTTGAGATCGAGAGAGATCTTCTTCCTAGCGTTTATCCCGCCGCCGGGCAGGGTCCGCTTTGTAGACTGCACCACGCCATTTCACCCGATCAGCTGCGTCTTCAGTCTTCAGCCCGGTCCTCTTCATGTCTACTTCGATGCAGTCTCGCCACCTAGTTTTGGGTCTGCCTCTGGGTCTTTTGCCCTCTAATTCGAGATTCCAAGACGATTGAGAAACAGAATGGAGATTTGATCTAATCACGTGCCCGTACCATCTCAGCCTTGACTCTCGAAGCTTTTCTGATATAGGGGCGATGCCCAGACGATCTCGGATGGTTTCATTTCGCACCATGTCTAGACGAGTGAGTCCGAGGCTCCATCTAAGCATTTTCATCTCCATAACATGCAGCATCTTTTTATATGCATTCATTTTGACAGGAAAAATTTTTGTAAGCTCATAGAAAATTATTTTATTAAGTGGGGCTGGAGAAAGACAGATGTTGTGAAATTACTACGTTGATTTTTTTTCCAGAGCTTTTAGTGTTCCTCAGATTCCTCTGAGTAATGGCGTTGGGGTAGATTCAGAAGGAATAACAAAACTACCGAGAGGCTGTTTCTCTTCCCCCTTATGGAAGTGTTTAGACCAAAAAGACTAACAAAGATGAAACGGCAAGCTTGGAAGGCTAATTAACAAGTGCTTGCAAGTTTTAAAAAAAGCGCTGGAAAATTACTATTCACCAGGTTTCTTCCGTTCTCGCCCGTTCACTGAGTGAGGGTGCCCGAGAGGACTCCGAAGATCAGGGGTTATTTAGTCATGACAGATCTTCTGTCGGCGGGCCTCTGTGTTCCAAATCTTTAGGGGGGATCCTTATGTAAAAAAGGTAAGGGGGACCCTTATGTGAGAAAAAAAAAGAAAAAATTTTCCACTCCTAACGGGGGACCCTTATGCAGGGGTTATTTAGTCATGACAGATCTTCTGTCGGCGGGCTTCTGTGTTCCAAATCTTTAGGGGGGACCCTTATGTAAAAAAAGGTAAGGGGGACCCTTATGTGAGAAAAAAAAAGAAAAAAATTTCCACTCCTAACGGGGGACCCTTATGCAGGGGTTATTTAGTCATGACAGATCTTCTGTCGGCGGGCCTCTGTGTTCCAAATCTTTAGGGGGGACCCTTATGTAAAAAAGGTAAGGGGGACCCTTATGTGAGAAAAAAAAGAAAAAACATTTTCCACTCCTAACGGGGGACCCTTATGTGAAAAAAATTTTCGCCTTCGGCGGGCCTCTGTTTTTTTTATTCGAAAAATCGTAAGGGGGACCCCCCCCCGGGCGGACGACCGGGAGAAATTTTGTGAGCTTGGTGACCAATGCTATCCGGTATGTGAATCATCATAACTGGGTTCGAAATATAAAAAAATGGGTTCAACATCAAAAAAAAAAGATGTACCAGAGAAGAAAAAGTTTCAAGTTTTTGTTGTGTTGAGATGAAGAAAACACCGGGTACTCCTCACCCAATGAAGACAAAGCTCAACTTCAACGAGAGCGATGACGAGGAAGAAGAAGAGGATGAAGAAGATGACGAGAGTGGTGCGTTTTAAAAAAAACTTGCTTATCACCGAATGGTCTCAAAATTGGTTGTGTTTTGTGCGTTAAAAGATTATCTTAAGTAGAAATTGAAAAGCAATGTACCGTCATATTTGTTTTGAAAGTCGAAACGATGCGGATGGATTGCATCTCTTCTCACCAGCGTTTTAGGGGTCTAATGTGAGGATTTACTGTTTCAAGTACTTGAAAAGTCTTTCCAATAATAATTTTAACATTGAATAGGTCTTAAGTATTTTTGAGGTGTCTTGTCTTCCTTTCATTCGCACTGCGTGTGAAAATATCTATGCGCTCTTCAAAAAGTCCGAAAACATTCAAATCTATGCTCTCGAAAGAAGAAGTTTTCTATTTTTACCAATGAGAATTCCAAATCTTTGAACAAAACAATTACTAACTCTTTAAAATTCTGGAAATCTATGCGCTCGGGAAAAATGATGCTGGTGGTAAGTAACACCCTGGAAACACATCGGGTTATATTGATGAGAAGAAATTATATGGACAATTTCGTCTTCGGTGAACCAAGTTAGTCACCGAATTTCATTTCAATTCGAACACTTCTTTATCAACGTATCACGACACTTTGTACCGCGTCACTTTGTATACGACACTTTGTACCCGACACTTTGTACCCCGTCACTTTGTACCGCGACACTTTGTACCGCGACACTTTGTACCGCGACACTTTGTACCCCGTCACTTTGTACCGCGACACTTTGTACCGCGACACTTTGTACCCAAGGAAATTTTAAGACACTGTTTCGTTTGTAGTTTGTAGTTTTTTGGTATTTTTGTTATTTAAGCTTGTTTTCTTTACATTTAATTGTTCCGTTTGTAGTTTTTTTGTATTTTTATTATTTAAGCTTGTTTTCTTTACATTTAATTGTTCCGTTTGTAGTTTTTTGTATTTTTATTATTTAAGCTTGTTTTCTTTACACTTAATTGTTCCGTTTGTAGTTTTTTTTGTATTTTTATTATTTAAGCTTGTTTGCTTTACATTTAAGTGTTCCGTTTGTAGTTTTTTTGTATTTTTATTATTTAAGCTTGTTTTCTTTACACTTAATTGTTCCGTTTGTAGTTTTTTTTTGTATTTTTATTATTTAAGCTTGTTTGCTTTACATTTAATTGTTCCGTTTGTATTTTTTTGTATTTTTGTTATTTAAGCTTGTTTTCTTTACATTTAAGTGTTCCGTTTGTAGTGAGATTTTTTGAAGTTGAGTAGTGCGTCGTGCGTGCATGCATGCGTATCTTATGCAAAACATCGCGGGCTGGCCTTGTCTATCGGCTGGCCTTGTATAGTAGTCCTCTGACGGGGAGTGCCAAAATTTTTAATGTAAAAATAGTTTTCTAATCTAAAAATAATTTTTTTAATGCAAAATGACTTTTTGTAAATGTAAGTAAGTCAGAAGTATGACCCATGGAACCTCTGGTAGGGGGAGGGGGCATAAACGCAAACAATGCCCTCTTAGCCACCTTGCTCTAATTTCCATAAAATCAAAGGCTCTTTCTAACCTTAGGGGCCACGCTTCACTTCATAGGGGCTAGGTACTTTCAACTCTTTTTTTCGCCAAGGCTCAGGTGTATTTTACGCTCACGAGGCCGGTTTAGGAACAAGACCATACCACTTAGAAATTAGGCCATAAGCATAATCAGTTACGCTATTACTGTTTGAATCATAGGTAAAATACGTCTTGATTTTTCAATAAGTCGGTCGCTAAACTAGGTTAGAAGTTTCACTTTTAACCTTACGCAACCGGTTGAGGCTGTGTATTGTCTAATGAAACGTTGTATTTATGTAGAGGAATGAAGGTTTTTTATCTTTAAATTTTAGCTGTGAAAACTCTGATCGTTCATTTTGAGTGAGGGAGAGGGTCGGTAGGCAGGGGTTGAATGGTTACCGGACCAGCTACGTTGGCGCATACATGTTCGCGCCGAGAATTATCTACATTCTCTTCTCCTTCCGTTCTGTTTAAATTTTTCTCTCTTTCTCTTTTCACTCTTTTTGCCTTAACCCTCCCCTTTTCCACTATTGTTGCTAATTGTTCTTTAGGCCTCGTTAGCAAACATTTCGATTAAGCCTAAGCGGAAAAGATCACTTAAAAGTAACCTGTCCCCCTAAGTAAAATGCGGCCCCCAAGTAACAAAGTGGCAAATTTCCTTTCCTTGGGATGCTTGCTTTATTCTCTCTCTTTTCGAACTTTTCTCATTTTTGCTCTTTCTCCCGTCTCTTGTGTTTATAGTTGCTTCTTCACGGTCGATCACTCAAACGTTATGTCTCCAAGGTTCTCTCGGTATTTCCTGTGTTTTTCTCTTGCATAGCTCGAGGTCTAAATCATATAAAATTTCTCTCAGGAGTACGAAAGGATCGAGTACATCGAGAAAGTTGCGAAATTGGAAGGACAGCTTCGTCTTCGAAATTGGAAAGAGAATCACGGAAAAAAACGGTTATTATTTTGTCGGCCAAATCATCGATTTAAGTTGCTCATTCTCTCAAAAGATTGTCTATAGACCTATTCTAGATGATATATAGAATTACGAAATGTTAAATCATTTCGAGTAAGTGAAAAAATGAAGAAGTTGAAGAGAACATCAAGTTTACAAATTTATTTTCGAATTGTATGATTCTTTTCACAATTATACATGGGTAAACTGCCAACTGGCAAAACATTCTTCTGAAGTGACCAACCTACCAAACCCTCGCTTAACGTAAAGTTGAATGGAATGTTTCTTGTTTCTTATTACCAGCACTGTTTCTTATTACTTATTATGGTGTTTCTTATTACCAGCACATTTTTTTCAAGCGCATAGATCCCTAAATTTCAAAGATTTAGAAATTTTTCTCATCAAAAGTTTCCCGAGTGCATTGATTTGTATTTAGTTTCCAGATTTTTTTGAGATCGCATAGATTTTTTTACACCCGCAGTGCGGATGAGAGAATTACCCTGATGGAAATTAATACCATTTTCGTTAAGTTCTATCGGCCATAATTCAATTTGAACAGGTTTTGTCAAGTATATAACAGGGTGTTTCTCAGCACCTGCACAACTTTTTTGGAGTGCATAGATTTTCGAAATTTCAGAGTTCAAAATTCAATTTTTCAAAGATTTGGGTTTTCCCAACGAAAATTCCGAGAAATTTTTTTTCCAAGTGCATAGATTCCAATGTTTTTTCGGAGTTTTTGGGGAGCGCATAGATTTTTTTATTCGCAGGGCGGGTCAGAGAAAAATCTTGGTATAAAATGGAAACATTTGATCTATTAGGGCAATTGACCTGTTGATAAAACAAGGCTTGTTTTTCATACGTTAGTATATCGTGTTCGGTGATCGATCATTCCAAAAAAAAAACTCGTGTTTTGAAAAATTACTTTCAAACAAAAATTCTTCAGCTCACCAGCTGTGTCGAAGTAATATTTCGCTCATTATTTGCATGTATCACCTGTTATTTCCAGGACTTGTGAGCTCGAGAAACTCGAAGAAGTTCCAGAAAAAGGCTGCATACACGACCGCTCCGAGAGTGAAAATGAATGTTGGGCATTTTTTGCATTGAGAAGGGGAATGTTCTGGTGTACGTAATAGTGCGAAATTTCGCCCCATTGTTTCACAAAAATGCAAAATTTTTCTTCAGTGAAAGTGCCGAATATTAGAAAAACCAAAATTACAAAGGCACTATACGTCACGCTCAAAGTATTAATCTAGGAGCCTGGAAACCAACCCGACCACGAAGTAGGGGACGTCCTCGAGGCGACGGAGAGCTCGAAGGGGCGGCCCTTGTTCTTAGGCAAGGGCTTTCAGCTGTCAGTCGCCAAGACTCTCGGAAATGACTCTAATTCTCTCTTCTGCGTGGAGCGAGGCAGAGGCTGTCAGGTAATGCGTTACGTGTCCGCATGACTTTAATTAGAATCAGGAATGAGCGAGAAGGAAAAATCATTCTTCTTTCTTTGCTCACATTGAGCAGTCGGTGATCTACCACGTCTCATATTGACTCGTTTGCTTCTGAAAATGCCTGGCAAGCGCAAAAAAAGAAAACAATTCCGAATGAGATTCCAAATGCAATTTTCGACTTTGGAATTTTAAAAAAGCGAATTCTCTGTTCAAATTTGCTCAAACTTTTTCTCCTTCGGAATAGATATTTTAGGGTGATTCTCACCATTATAACTGAAACTTGAATTTTTTCAAATATCAGCCGAGTTAATAACTATCATTTTTTAACGGAGAACATTTCACTTCTCAACTTTGAACACAATGAAACATGAGCCAAATGCCAGATTATTTGACAGGTGCGATTACAAGCTAAGGATAACGTCATCATCCTCGTTTTTCGTGGTAACCATACGCATCGGCCAAACCCCGGACTCTGTGAGGCACGCAAGATGAAAGCCTCCATTCTTGCTTCTGCCGTGGCACGTCCCTTCGAGCCACTCAAGGAAGTCTTAGATGGACAGATGACGACGCCTCTAATGAGTGCGGCAATAGAGGCAGCGTTACCGACGAACATGTCGCTCAAGAGAGCGGCCCAGAGGAAGCAGCAAGTCCACCGCCAACAGCCAGAGCTCCCCCGGGACGATGACTGTGACTTCCCCATAGATCAGGAGTACGCCTACTTCTCCGATGGAACTCCATTCCTTTTAGTGGACCAAGGATTGGGAGTAGAGCGGCAGCTCATCTTTGGAAGTGCCTCGGGAAACGAGCTTCTTGCAGAAGCCACGTCTGCTTTCTCGGATGGGACTTTCAAGACCGTTCCTAAACCTTTCCGGGTACTATACACAGTTGCCATCGTCAAAGACGACCATCACATTGCGGTGCTCCACTGCCTCATCAACCAACTCTCTATTGACGCCTTTACGCGTCTCTTTACCGCAATCAGAGAGCTTGTCCCAGGTTTCCGCCCTGTTCGCTGGCTGTGCGACTTTGAGATTGGAGCCTGGCGGGCGGTGAACGCAGTCTGGGGAATTGATGTCGTCGGCTGCCTCTTCCACTTGGGTAACTCGATCTGGAAGCACATCCAAAGCATCCCAGGACTCGTCAACCTCTATCGGGAAAACCTTAACGTCCAGAGATTCGCCAATGTCCTCAAGGCTCTCTCTTTGCTCCCGCCACGTGAGGTCCCTGATGGATTCGACGAGCTGTTGAGCAGTGAGTTCTTCCCCACGGTTCTCGATGAGTTGTATATCTATTTTGAGGAGAACTACATCCGCCGCAGGCGTTTGAATAGGCTCGATCCGCCTCGCTTCCCCATAACCCAGTGGAATCACTTCGAGGAGTCATACGGTATACACAGAGCGTTCCGTACGAATAATTCTCTGGAGGGGACGCACCACGCTCTCCTTGTCGTACTTGGTGCCCATCCCAGTATCTGGACCTTTCTGTCCAAGCTTCGTACTCACACGCTGGCCGAGCTGCGAAAGGCCGTCAGGGGAGAGTAGGGGGAATCGCCGCACCGCCGACTCAACTATATCGCTACAGACACCCGAATCAGTCACCTTGTCCGGACCTACGAAAACCGCGAGCGAATGGACTATCTCTTCGCTCAGGCACATAACCTGGGATCAAGGTACTAAATTTGTAATTTAAGTTTTTAGTGTACAAGTCTAGAACTATCAATTACTTGTTGAATTCATTTTCATTACGATTTTTTTTAAATAGAAAGTCCTTTAGCGATTTATTGCTTTTTGTAAATGAACTAGTTGCAATTAAAGTTGACAAACTCAAATTACTTACCGAACGGCCGGTTCTATGCGGCGGAAACCTAGACGCAAGAGGAATAAGGGGTCGATCACACTGATACACACTCATCGGTAATACGCATATTCATTCGGCGCATACGTACATGCTAGAGGAAGAGATGATCAAGCGCATACTGCATACACCCATTTGTGATAATTTTTCTTCTGTTTCCAGATTTTGAGATGGAACAGACGCGATTTTGGCAGACGAAATGGGTCTCCGCAAGACAATCCAGTCTTCAACATTCCTCTACACTCTTCTCAAGGATAATCATACTAAGGGACCTTTTCTAGTAAGTGGTCCACACCAAGCTGTTTCTTAAAACACCATGAAAGAAGAGTTTATATGTAAAAATTAAATTTTTTTAATCTGGGAAAAGAGAATTGAGCAGAACCGGTTGCATTCTTTAATAATAACGAGTATTTCATATTACAGTTACCCATATTTGTTGATGTGATAGGGGGGGTGTAGGCGCCTAAATGTATTGGGTTTGCACTCTTGTTGAAACTCGCTTTATTTTTGTTGGAAATGTTATATTTTGGAAGATTCGAATGTTTCTTGTGTTAAAATTCTTCTAATCTGTTGATTTTGATTGTTCGTTTGGAATCAACTTTAGTTACCCAAATCGTTACTGTTGTTCAATTATTATCAATAAATTCTTATGTTGTTACGTTTGCTTATGATTTTCGTGTGTATTACAAAAACAAATAGCGGGATGCAAGGAGAATGTAGTGGGGTACTTGTAGATGCAAATGGGAGTTTAATGTTTCAAAAACAATTGGTTTTCTTCGGCCTGTAATCAATCTGCATTTTTCCGATAAAAAATTCGAGTAAGCAGTGACACACAATACAAAAAAAGATAAAACTTTGAACAAGATACACTTCAACCGGGTTTTTTCTTCTTAAAAAATGATCATTTATGTTCCATTTCACCACCAGTGAATATAAAAATGGATGAGTTAATTACCAAGTATGACCTATCATGAAAGAATAAATGTATTCGATCCAAGATGACTTCTTGAAACATGATGAAAAGAAGCTTAGATACAAAAAAAACGTCGAACATTCAACTGTCTTAACCTCCTGGCATCTCACAACTACTTCGAACTACAATGACATTCTGGCATCCCACTACACACAGAACATTCATTTTTTTCATTCCTGAAATCAGAAAAAAAACACTCGGAACAAAATTTTCAAAGTCGTTCCTGAAATTGCATTCAAAACGATTGCATTCAGATTTTTTGTCAAGAGACACAATTTATTCTGCTCAACATTACAATCGAAACCGAAGACAATGTGTACAAATGTTGATATCAAGTTTGAAGCAAGATTGAAGTTTTTTAATGAGGCTGGAGTAAATCTTTTTAATGAGTAGTCCGCGACAAAACAGGAAGTTTGGAAATGGTTACGGAATACTATTTTTTGCCTCTTTCAAACTATATACATATAAATAAAAACTTTATATGATTTAATTTTCATAAAATGACATTCGTTGTCCACATAATTCATTAAGTATGCCTTCTACAGAAGTGTTCATCTCTTATGATCGTAGTGAAAAGGGACATCTGGTAAGTGTGCATTGCAAGAAAGAGTTGATTGATAGGATAATGAGAGAGAGAAGAAGGAGAGAAAAGCTTGATAAGTAATGAGAGCTGATATTTGGGAGAGTTTAACGAAATTCTCTACCAGTACTGACACAATCAGTACTCAGAGTACACATGAAACCTCTCTCTCTCTCTAGTTCTCTCTCATCTCAACTTAAAGTTTATCTCATCTCAACTTAAAATCTAAATATTGATATTTAAATAGCGATATATGATTGTTCTGCATATCGCAGATCTCCATTCATGGCTAAAAAGTGCGAATGGGAAGGTATAGCGGCAGAGAGTAATTGTAGAGAGTAAAAAAAAATTTTAAAAAAAGGGAAAAAAAAAAACCCCGAGAGAGAAAGAGAAATAATGTAATTAGATAAATGATGTAAGTAAGGTTATTGTTTTCTGAGCCATGTCAAAGAAGACCTCGTCTACCCAGCCGGAGACCTACGGCGGGCAATCTACTACTACTACTATGGAGGGACTACTTTGTCAAAGCCGTTAGTCCCCAATTCCCAAGGAAGGAAGAGAACGCTGAGGAGCGGAGTTTTTTTTTCAAGTTTCAAGTTTTTATTGCAGATTTACTCATGACGTACAAAATATTAAATCGGTTAACGTCAACCGATCCTTGCTCTATGTTTTTGTTCAACAACCACGTTTATAGTACTAGATCTAAAGGATGCACTAATCGAACCAATAATTCGATCAGCTTGGCGTTCTAACATCTCAACATCTAGAGTAGTTAATTTTTGGAACAATTTACCTAATGAGACCAGATCATGTGCTTAAAAAACGAAAAAACTTAAAACGGAACAATTGAATGCCAAAAAGAAGCTTAAATATTAAAAATACAAAAAACTACAAACAAAACAACTAAAAGGGAAAAAGAAGCTTAAAGAATATATAATTACAAAAAAAATACAAACGGAACAATTAAGTGTAAAGAAAACAATCTTAAATAATAAAAATACAAAAAAACTACAAACGGAACACTTAAATGTAAAGCAAACAAGCTTAAATAATAAAAATACAAAAAAAACTACAAACGGAACAATTAAGTGTAAAGCAAACAAGCTTAAATAATAAAAATACAAAAAAAACTACAAACGGAACAATTAAGTGTAAAGAAAACAAGCTTAAATAATAAAAATACAAAAAAACTACAAACGGAACAATTAAATGTAAAGAAAACAAGCTTAAATAATAAAAATACAAAAAAAAACTACAAACGGAACAATTAAATGTAAAGAAAACAAGCTTAAATAACAAAAATACAAAAAAACTACAAACTACAAACGAAACAGTGTCTTAAAATTTCCTTGGGTACAAAGTGTCGCGGTACAAAGTGTCGCGGTACAAAGTGTCGCGGTACAAAGTGACGGGGTACAAAGTGTCGCGGTACAAAGTGTCGCGGTACAAAGTGTCGCGGTACAAAGTGACGGGGTACAAAGTGTCGGGTACAAAGTGTCGTATACAAAGTGACGCGGTACAAAGTGTCGGTAATTCCTTTATCAAGGTCTTGGGATTTAAAATGCTATATCTCCGGAACATTTGAGTTGCATACATCCCTTTTGTTTTGAGATCTTTTGTTTTAGTTTTTTAGACCTTTTGCTTTACTGGAGAAGGGTCATCTATTATATTAGTGATACGATCTGAAGATGATCAATTCCGGATAGAGACAACCTTTTTTAAACGGTGCAGTTTTGAAGATGGTTGTTCCACTGTAGAAAACCGATCTACTGGAACGAATCAAGTCTCTAGCTAATCAACTAAGAATCAACGCCTGACATATTCCTCAGAGAAATTTGACGCTTCTCCGGTGACGTCTTCGACCTCCGACCAAACACTCCTAGATCGGACATTCTCACCGAACAAGTCCAAAGAGGAAGAACTACTGATGAATGTCGCAAAAGTAAGCTTCTCTCACTAGTTCTACTATTTTATGTTGAATATTCGCAGTGTTTCCCTATGATGTGGTTCTCTCTTCACGATGTGATTCATTTTCCCAGTAGTCTCTTTTCTTAGGACCTGAAAACATATTGAATAAGTCTTTTTGATAGACATACTTCTTTAATGAAGGGGGAAACGAAAATGTAGAAAGCAGCCTGGATCAATTAGTCTCTGGTTGCAGCCGACGAGTTTGCTGTGGCCGGTTCGTCCAGCGCTGCCGCCCGTTCTCGCCCGTTCACTGAGTGAGGGTGCCCGAGAGGACTCCGAAGATACTGTCGAGAGTGAGGAAGAGAGCTGCGAGACGGAGACACTCTCGCAAACATGTCAGCTCATTTATCGAGAACTGATAGTCAAGTCCACAATAAGGGAGTCTGGTTATAATTATTACTTTTTCGGAAGCCGGCGGTGACTCCTTCTCCATCGTACTGGCCCTGGTGATCTTGTATAACGGAAAATGGAGAGTCTATGACGATCAAGTATCGATATAACATTGCAGCAGAGAATGCGTTGAGTGCAAGAACGGCTGCTGCAGTGAAGAATGCAAGCAGTCGAGAGGTTCTGCAGCCGATTCTGAAAGAAGCGCTCCAAGACATCTGGACGCAGTACGAGAGCAAAGTTAGTTCGTTTGCACGAAAGTATGATTAAAATATCTCACCGAAAAAATATAGTTCGAACCCATTCGTCTCTTTCTTACCGCGAGCAAGTAAGTGTCTTACCAATACGCTACCGAGAACACATTTGCTCATCCGATAGGGTTAAATGCTTTGACCTTTTTTCTCTCAGTCACCCCAGCTTAGACTCATTTAGTTGTTGTTGTTGTTGGAGCAAAGAAGCTAATTAGTTGGAGATCGAGCGGGTTTAGGCGGCAGTTCAAAGGGTTTTTGAAGTGCAAGGAATTTTGTGCAATGGTAAGAGCATCACCTTCTCATGGTTTTGATAATTCTTGTTAATTATCGTTATCACAAGTTCTAGTTGAGTATGAAAAGGACTGTGTTTCTAGGGACACTCTGTTGTTGTAGATTGCCCGCCGTAGGTCTCCGGCTGGGTAGACGAGGTCTTCTTTGACATGGCTCAGAAAACAATAACCTTACTTACATCATTTATCTAATTACATTATTTCTCTTTCTCTCTCGGGGTTTATTTTTATTTTTTATTTTTTTCCCCTTTTTTTTTTTGAGAGAGAAAGGAATCACTGGTATAAGAACTTAACAACAGACGTCGGGCTATTCCACAAATCTATACTTCTTAAAAGTGTGTGGTCACAGCGACACGAGAATAAATGACTAGTTGTATGTGGCTCTTCTAAACATTTTGGGCAAAGAGGTGATTGGGCAGCTCCTATTCTGTGTAGGTAGCTGTTAAGGGAACTTGCATAGCCACTACGTAGTTGCGATAATGTTATTTGTTGTTCCCTGGGAAGTTGATTCGTTGATTTATGGATTCTGGGAGGTTTCTTACATAGAACTGGGTTAGGGGAGCAAGATCTAATGAAATTTCTAACAGTCTCAGTATGTATTCTTTTAAGTGCGGCTTTCTGATCACTGTCTACTAGCACTATCTTAGCATGACGAAACATCCAGCACAGTGCTGATGCTTGATATTTTCCTAAACCAAAACGTTCAAATCGAATCGTTCCCAGCATAATGAATTAGTTACTAACAATCCCATCAATACAAATCTCAGCCATACACACTGCAGGCGTGATAGCATTACTCGATCTTTCATCTTGCTCATAGAATCGTTTAATGCATTTCTGTAGTATGTATTTTACTATGCCCAACTAATTGATCTGACCCATTGGGGCATAATCTCTTGGTAGAACTGAGGGCGGGCGTAGGTGTATAGAAAAACTCCTAAGTGTAGAAAGCTCATGCCTCGAACGCCAAACTTGAGGAAAATAATGATTTAAAGGTATGGAACACTAAATAATAGATAAAAATGAACTCCCCTCGTACGTAACTCTGAGATGCGGTACAGACCTTTCCTGGTTTAACCAATGGCTTCCCGCTAGGTCACTGCGGGTCTGTGTAGCAGCAGTGAAGAGTCAGAAGAGCGCTACCAGTATTGTTCAACCTCTTGGTTCGATCTCTCCGGCGTGTTGATCGAACTCATGACCCTTCGCACAATAGTCGCGCACACTACCATAATGCAAAGCCCGGACTACATACATTAAGAATAACGCGAGGCCATACGGCTTTGTATGATACCGTATACAATGATACCTACATTATTCAACATAAAGTGCTTCAAAAAAGAGAGAAAAGTCACAAGACCGCCAAGAGCGAGACAAAAAAATTATATGAAATTATATTCTTTACATAAAAAAACTGCTTTATTTCTAAGTGTTATCGCGTGGTCTTTCAAACAGGTATATAAATAAAACCAGGAACCTAGGATTTTCAAGCATATGTGAAGATGAATTGCGCTAATCTACAACGTGGCCCATATATTCGCAAACCAATCTTTCGGCGTTTATAATTCAATTTGTAGTGCACGCTGAGCTCCAATTTGAACCATGAAAGCCATTACACTACAATTTTCAGAAGAAATATTGAAAAGTTAAAGATCAAGTATGTACATATGTATTTGACCCTTTCCTACAAAACTTGGACTTTTTTCAGGAAGTGGACAGATTCAATTATGGCAGTTCTTGCTGGAGCTTCTGGCGGACTCGCCAGGCAACGCCCACTGCATCGCGTGGGAAGGGGGTAATGGCAAGTTCAAGCTGGTCGACCCGGACGAAGTCGCCCGAAAATGGGGAGAGCGAAAGAGGTTTATCCATGTTCTTCAAGATTCGGAAGCTCAACGTTTCCTGGTCCCAGTTTCTTTTCTAAAGACATACAAAGAATATGTATATGAACTGATTGAATATGTAAAACTCAGAAAAGTTTTTATTTTAGAAGTACTTTTTAATAAAAACGACGAAAAAGTCACTAAGTAGCGGGAAGTCGCGGTTTCAATTATAAAAAAAGTTTAAAAGTACCTTTTTGTTTGATTAGGGATAAATATGAATAAGAAATTACCTATTTGCTTAGAAATACGTTTTATATGTGAGTGCAGATAGAAACCATTGACTCTTGCACAGCAAGCTTTCGTACATGAGCACTACCCAAATGATACCATGGGAAAACAGGCCCGAGAGGTAGAATTAAAACCCGTCTTTTGTTTTACCCAGGGCGTATTGCTATCCCACGATATTGAACTACTATTAATCTTCCTCGCGCTTGTTCCCGCCTCAAGGCAGGGTACGCGCTCCCCTTAGATGTAGGACAGAATTATCCCGATAAAACCAGTGGCTGCCTGCTCGGTAACTGCTAGTGCGTATAGCAGTAGTGGGGAGAGTCAGATTCGCACATGAGCACTACCAACATGTTTAACCCCTTTGGTTTGGGTGGATCTGTCTGGGTGGGAGCAGGGGTTAAATGGAGCCGCTTAAATTGGGTTTACATGTATCCGCCTCTCAAAGTTTGGAGGAAAAAAGATGGGATGAAGGAAAAGGGTAGATCCTTGTGGAGCTTATCAATTCTGCCTCTTTCTCCTCGAATTGAGACGTGAGGTCCATCTGTTCTGACTACTTCGTAGGGCCCTTGTAGTCGTGGTGACAATTTGTTCTTTGGCGGTTGACGCTTCACTAGCACGCGATCTCCTTTCGCGATTTCCCGTTCGGATACTTGGTGTTGCGAGGTGTAGTTCCGAGTTTGTTCTTCATGGCTTTTGTCAAGTTTGTTTTTGACAATATCCCAGATGTTTTCCATGTTTCGTTTCATCTTTTCTGGGTAGGACGGTTCCATGTATAAGCGGAAGTTCCATGTGTTGGTAACGTTGCTTGTGGAACTCGAGGCGTGCGCCCGTACAGTGATTCATATGGCGAGATACCGATGCTACGGTTGGTCAGCGAGTTGATGGCGAAAATGACATAGCTGAGGTGAAGATCCCAATCGTCTTGAGTATCGTTCACATGTGTTGCAAGGATCTCTTCTATTTGGCGGTTAAGACGTTCTGCCAATCCGTTAGTTGAATGGTGATATGGCATTGACGAGTGATGTTCAATTTTAAGATTCTGGAGAAATTCTTCCGCCAGAAAGTTTGATCCTTTGTCTGTGACGATAATCTTCGGAACGCCGTGTTTCGTTATTACTTCGTCCATGAATGCTCTTTCGGTTGATGTCGTTCGCTGATCCTTCAAAGGGATGGCAATGGCGAATCTTGTAAGAGCATCTCTGACTGTTAGTATATAACGATTTCCGTCGATAGTTTGGGGCAGGGGGCCCAGGACGTCGGCATGGATAAGTTCGAATGGTAGATTAGGTTTAGGGAAGGTTTTAAGGGGTTCTCTCGTTTCTTCCTTGGCGAAGGTTTTCCTTGTTCTGCATTTCAGACATTGGTTGACGATCTTCTCCACATCCTTTCTCATCTCGGCCCAGTCGAATCTCCTCTGAATGCTTGATAGTGTTCGATCGATTCCGGCATGAGAAGCTAGGAGAGGGGAATTGTGGAAATGTTCGACAATTTTCGTTGCAATATTTTCGTTGCGAGGTAGCATGATGACATGAGTATTCGTCTCACTTTTGGTCTTTCTGCATAGGATTCCATCTTGCAGAGTATATCGTTTGTGAGTTTCACGGCTGTTTTCCGAAAGTGATTCTTTTCTCAAATCCTCTTGTGCTTTCTTCATCCAATCAGTTCCGTTCTGAAGTTCGATTATGATTTCTTTGGAGATTATGTTGATGGAAGCATTATTCTCCTGTGTCGATTCTTCTGGGCGTATTTCAGTGTAGGTTTTGTAGGATTGTTTCGGCTCCTTGACTTCGTCCGGTGTGTACCGGGAGAGTGCGTCTGCGATACTGTTTTGTTTCCCAGGTCGATAGACGATGTTGAGATTGAAATCCATCAGGGAAATTTGGTAGCGAGAAAGTCTTTCTTCGAGATCTTTTCTTTTGTAAAGAGACTGTAGAGGGCTGTGGTCGACGATTGCTGTACAGGGAACTCCCTTTAATAATTTAGATGGAGTTGATTCGGATATTAAAAAAAGTTTATATACTATGCAGAGTGATCGCAGGCGCATACTTTCCTGTTGTTGTTGTTGCCAGCAAACGTCTCGCATCGAAGAGAGTCGGCTATGGAGAGCCGCTCTCTCTTTTTTTCTTCTATTTTTTTCTTTTTCTCTCTTTATCTCTCCATACTTTCCTGTCTTATCTCTCGCTTTCTCCCTCTCCCTCTTACTCTACTCGCTTACCGGTCCCTAATCACATTCCCTTTTGTTTTTATATTTAAATTTAACCTGAACGACAGGTGCTGGTTTGACCTCAGGTTTCTTTTTGGGTGGCATCGGTGGTGGGTCATTCCAACCCGCGGACGAGTCAGTCACCACTGGGTGGTTGTACTGATGGTCCCCTGTAACCAGTCAGATCAGTCTATTCTCAAAACCTGATTGCCCAACTAATTTTACGAGACTCACTACACTTGCGGAGCGCTTTTCTGGTGACCATAGCGCAATTTTGAAGGTAGCTGTGTTGGCAATCCTGAGTTTGACAACCCGCTTGAATTTTCTGGGCCTTCATCTAATTATTATCATCCTATAACGACTGGGTTTAAGAGAGTGGGAGGCTAAAGTATCACAGAACTTTCTCAGTCCATTTTTTCTCGTACAATGGGCTAAAGTAAAATTTAAACTGTGGCCGTATGCACGCTGAAATCTTTTAAACCCATGAATAAGAGCCACAAAGTGACTAGCGTCCCGTGCGGGGACGCTTGTCACTTTCTTGTTAGCCAAGTGATTCACAGACTTCTCTGCTTCAGTTCCTAAGTGTTTCTTTTCTTTTTCCGGGCTCAGGCAGCTTCGCTGTCTTTGTTCAGTTTTGGTTCTGATTAGCTTCGCTGCCTTCATTCTTCTTCTTCTCATCTTCCTGATTCAGGAAGCTTCGCTGCCTTCATTCTTCTTCTTCTCATTTTCCTGATTCAGGAAGCTTCGCTGCCTTCATTCTTCTTCTTCTCATTTTCCTGAGAGAAGAACTTTCTCTGCCTTCATTCTTCTTCTTCTCATCTTCCTGCCTTAAGCAGCTTCCCTGCCTTCGTTCTTCTGCTTTTCGTTTTCTCCATGCCTCAGGCAGCTTCGCTACCTACGCTTTCCCACTTCTATTTTTCTCCCTCACTCAGGCAGCTTCGCTGCCTTCGTTTTCCCACTACAATATTTCTCCCTCCCTCAGGCAGCTTCGCTGCCTACGCTTACCCACTTCTATCTTTCTCCTTCCTCAGGCAGCTTCGCTGCCTTCGCTTTACTGATTTTCCAGCGTCCCCTTTGAGGACGCTTGTCACTCTCTTGTTAGCCAAGTGATTTTATTAGTCAAGTCAATTCTGAGCTTTTTTTGTTTCCCTGATTATTCTCTCCTTTCTGGCTCAGGCTGCTTCTTTGCTTCGCTCACATACTTCTCCTTTTTCTGGTTCACACACAAAAAATAGGCAAGGAAGTTGACACATACACATTTGACAGAGACCCGCCGACAGAGAGTCTTAAATTACCATTTAACTCTTGCGTTAGAATTTGAAAAAAATTAAGTTTTTCTAACTCAGAAATAATCGCCGCTGTTTTCATTTGCGCTTCTTATTCTCCCGCTCTACAGCCTAATAGTAATCATGGAATTCAATTCCTGTTGTAGAGTTCTTGCGGTTTTTGTAACTCGCTTAATGAATGATTCATTTTCAAAAAAAGTTTCGTTATAAACCGATGATGTTGTATATCATTTTGTAACCTGTTCTTCGCTCTTTCTAATCGTGAAATTGGTTTTCGGGAAAAAAAAGTAATTGGTCTCTTTTTCAGGACTTCGAAAATATCATGGACAAGAGGCAAATTCGCACGATTTTCTTGTTCCAGTTCAAGCTAGGCCGAAAAGCTGCCGAGACAGCTCGTGTTATCAACGATGCTTTTGGCCAGAAACCACTAACGAACGTACGCACAATGGTGGTTCAAGAAATTCTGCAGTGGTGACGAGAGCCTCGAATGTGAGGACCGCATTGGTCGACCCCGTGATGTAGACAACGACCATCTGAGTATGTTAGTCGAAGCCAATACACGTGCAACTGTTCGAGAGCTTTCTGAAAAGTTGGATGTAACACCTAAGACTGTTTTCAACCACATCAAAGAGATTGGGAAGTCGAAATAGCTCGAAAAATGAGTAGACTCAACTCGACAAAACAAGATTCGAAAGAGCTCGACAAAACAAACCACAACCCCGGCCACACGTCGCACAAACGACCCTTCGAAAGCTGAACGAATTGAGGTACGAGAATCTGCCTCATCCGCCATACTCACCTGATCTCTCGAATTGGGGTAAGAGACTCTGCCTCATCCGCCATACTCACCTGATCTCTCGAATTTGGTACGAGACTCTGCCTCATCCGCCATACTCACCTGATCTCTCGAATTGGGGTACGAGACTCTGCCTCATCCGCTATACTCACCTGATCTCTCGCCCACCGACTACCACTATTTCAAACACCTGGAAAACTTCATGAAAGAGAAATGCTTCAAAAACCATGAAGACGCCAAAAATGCCTTCAACGATTTCATCAGAACTCCGGATTTCTAAACTATCGCCATAAATAAACTTGTTTTTCGTTGAAAAAAAAGTGTTGATTCCAATGGTTCATTTTTGGATTAATAAAGTTATATCTCAGCTGAGTTATGATTGTTTAAAGTAAACGGTTGAAAACCGCAAGAACTCTACACAACTTAAGACATTCTCGCGTCATCGTTTTTCATCCTAGTCAATAGCTCAGAAGTTGGATCAGAACAGCTAATGAGCTTCTTTTCGTAAGATATTGTTAATAGGAATTTTTATTGAATAAGATCCGCGTAGTACAAAATACTGAGTCATCCTCGTATTTTGATACAAAAAGTAGGAGTTCTCGTAAGTTCTTAATTGGTTCAACTCAATATGACATTCATTGTCCCAAAAATTCTATCCCAAGAATTTGTAAACAGACCTTTCAATTATTATAAATCGTACAGTTAGGAGTAACACAACATTATGAAATTGAAACAGTTCATCACGGCTTCGATAATGTTCGAAAACCTTCATACTAAGAAATTAGGCGCTGTTTTAGTTCACACTGTATGGATATCTCAACCAGGGAAAAAGATAATCTCAACCAGGGAAAAAGATAATCTAACGATATTCTGGTTCCGTATTAACTCGTGAATACATAACCTTCGGATGTCTTGTTTTTCTTGAAATCTCTGATTGGAAAACAAAAAGCATAAAGGTATTCAACATAGTCGTCATTCTTCATTGATCGTCGAGTCCGCTCCGACTTTCATCCTTTTCGGGTTGATAATCGAGAAAATTTTCTTTATAGGGAATGCAAAACATGTCAACTATGCAAACATTCAAAACCAGTTGAAGCTTTGTACTTTTCGATCGGATTCACCGGATAACTTCATTGCAATAAAAATTCATTAAAAGCACCATTAATTTCTACTTTAATAAAGCTATTTATTTTTTGTGGCACAAAATGAGAGATCCTGAAAATTAGAACCACTTAATCGATCTTCATAAGAAGATTTTCGAACAACTGTTCCTTCTCACAGCCATCGAACTGAAAAACTATCTTCAGTGATTGAAGAACTTTAGACGTCGACATTATATCATATCCTGTTCTTCCTGACCATATTTTATGCACCGCATAAGTATCAACTACATAAGTATAGTATTAACTGTAGAAAAGTATAGTATTAACTGTAGAAAAGTTACCTTTCGATGATTACAGAGGAACTGAAAAAATAACAAAACTTGAGTCTTATCCAAAAAAACTTGTGATATTACATATTAAGCTGTCCCGAAAGTTTTGTAAGTTTTCTAGATTTTTTTCATATATTTTGATTTGAAACAAAAACATAGATAACCGAGTGGGGCGTGGAAGGTTCGAGAATGTTCTAGAACCTTCTCTGAGGAGGGTATAAATATCCCCTGTTGTGCGAAAGGCATCCAGAAATGGAAGATTTAACTCGACCTCAACTTCGACTCTTGCTTTACTATGAGTGGGCACGCCACGCCTCTGCAGCCGAAGCAGCCCGGAATATCACAGATGTATTCGGCGAAGATACCGTGAAAGAGTGGACGGCCCGCCGCTGGTTCACCAGCTTTGGATAAGGAAAAATGGATCTCGAAGATGAAGAGAGGGAAGGCCGTCCACCGGCATTGGAAGATGATGCTCTACGAGCCGCTGTGCAAGAGGAACCAGAAGCGATGACGCGCAGTTTGGAGAAGAAGCTGATCTGCGGCCACACAACAATCGAACGCCACCTCCAGCAATTCGGCTACCGTAAGGTACTGTCAAGATGGATTCCACGTGTTTTGACCGACGCTCAGAAGGGAACCCGTCTGAATATCTGCCAATCGCTACTCTCTCGGCCGAATCGACTACTCTCCTGACCTCGCACCCTCCGACTATCACCTTTTCCGCCCTCTGAAGGCTGCCCTTAAAGCAAAAAGTTCGCGAACTTCGAAGAACTCAAAAGGGCATTAGACGACTTTTTTGATTCGCGCCCAGTGGAATTCTGGAGGAAAGGAATCGAAACCTTTCCTATTCGATGGATGAATCTTGTGACTAATAATGATGATTATATTGTTGACTGAGCTTATTAATGAATAAAGATAAAACGTTCAGAAAAAAACACTGAAAATTTTACAAAACTTTCGGGACAGCCTAATATTTAGTATTCTTTAATGAAGATCATCGCAAATTATTATGAAGTTTTCTGTGTCAAATAAAAAAAATTTGTGGTACAAAAGTATGTTATTTTTGGATGACACACGAAAAATAGTATGGAAAATGACACAGATATATCTGAAAGTATGAATAGTTATAAATAATAAGTATGAATAGTCATACTTTCAAATGCATATTTGTCATTTTCCATACTTTTTTGTGTATAGTAAACAACCATCGATGAATATATCACTCTCCGTATTTTTTGCGTCTCTTAACAGCTATTGTTCGTTATCGCTGCACCCAATCTCGATGTTCTGCTCACCCGAAGAATTTACAAAAGAAGAAACGTTCTGATGGTCTCAATGTTTCGAGTGGTAAAATCAAAAGCATAAAGATCCAAACGATTCTCTCGATCCATTGCATTATTCTATTCGCTCTATGCAGATGGAAACTCAAATTTAGGCAAAATGTTTTTCAAAAGTGTTTTATTTCAAGTATTTAATACAGACATTTGAATCTTACCTGCAAAATGCACTTCTCAACCCATCCCCAACCAAATAAGTTTTATCGCTCCTCTTCACTAATTGGTCGCTCCTCTTCACTAATTGGTCGCTCCTCTTCACTAATTGGTCGCTCCTCTTCACTAATTGGTCGCTCCTCTTCACTAATTGGTCGCTCCTCTTCACTAATTGGTCGCTCCTCTTCACTAATTGGTCGCTCCTCTTCACTAATTGGTCGCTCCTCTTCACTAATTGGTCGCTGGACTTTTTTCTCGCCTTTCCTAATCGCTTTTTTATCTCGAAAACTCTTTGAAAAGAGGTCTGCAACAATTGGCGGTCTGCTAAAACTCTTGAGTGCAGTGCCACAAATTCCTCATTCTAATTTTACTCAACTTGCATTTGTTTATAGTGAACCAGGTTTTTGATGAATGTTAAAAAAACATTCTTTGCTTATGAAACAATCAAAGTCGATTCGATTCCCTTGTGAACGATTCGTAGTTGTAGATCCGTGTGGAGCAACGCTCGAATTTTTTCATTTTTTATTTGTTCGAAAACCTTGTTTCTCTGTCATCGAATAGCTCTGAGCTTGCTTCTGTTTGTAATTGATATGATCGCAACCCGAGAACCTTAATTATCTTATTTTAAAAAGAACCAGTGAAGATTTTCTGTATGTTTCATTTTTTGCTAGCATTGCGAGACAGAATCTGGCAACGCCTTCTCTTCGAAAACTAGAACGGTTGTAAAGTTGCTTCGGCTTTCTCAGAGTATGCCGTTTTGAAGACGTTTGTGAGCTGCTGCAGGGCATGTCTTGTCCATGTCTCTCTAAACCGCTCCGATCACTACGTCATCGGTTCAATCTATCTTTCACTCTTCCACTGATTTTCTTTCTTTCTCTTTCTTGCTTCCTCTAACCTTTTTTTAAAAGAGACTCTTATCTCTATTATCACTTTCTTTTTCTCTTATCTTTGTCTCTTTCTGTTTACTCATCTCTCAATTTTTCTCTATTATTCTTCCTCAATCATGCAATTTTGAACTTTTTCCTTGGCAGACAGAAAACTAAATGGTTCTCTCCGGAAACGATGACGCTGGACAAAAAAAAAAACAAACAGAAAGAAGCTGTCTCTATTATCATTCTCGATTACTTGTACTTTTAATGGAAACTTTTTCAGCTTGAGGCAGCCATGCGATTTCCCCGTGATATTCCAACCGAAACCTTGTGCAAAGGAATACATGAATGAGTCAATCATGCCAACGAACTTCATTAAAGGCTGGTTTTTGTATTATCAAGTTTTAGCAGCTCGAAACATGGTTCAGAGATTCTAAATAATTAGAACGTATTCTTCTATTTTCAATCCACCTGTCCCATTCTCACTGTTAACTTGCTCTTTTTCTATCCATATTTTTCCTCTATGTAGATATTATCTATTCCAAATTTACTAAAAGCATAGTCCTCAGCCACTAATCATTAGCTGATGAAAATAATCAACAATCTTTTTTTTATTCAAAGAAAATTACAAAGAAATAAAGAGAAAATAAAAAGAAATAGAAAAAGAAAAAAGAAATATTCCATTGCCATTCCAGGCAACTCGTGTTGAGACTGAAGGTACGAAATTGGCAGCCTTTCAATTAACTTTTTTGACTGTTGACTAGACAATATTTTTTATAGCTTTTTCAAATAAGGAAGACCATAATTTTCTTGTGTAAGTTCTGTTCATAAATTCACCAGAAAATTTGGCACGTTTTATATTTTATCGGCATACCGACTACGAACATTTGACAACTCTGCTTACAAATAAAACAGAACATTGAGAAGTTTTTTTGGCGAAACGGATTTTGATTTGAGTAAATCTTCTTTTGATAGAGAATTTTAAAAATAGTTCAGATACCTCATCTAGCCCCTTTTCTTAATGATATATATCCATAAGGCACTATTCTTATTTTAGCTAAGCCTATGTTTTGACGGATTCTCTGGTTTCATTAAAACACCGGTCCACTAGTAGACTTGGGATCTTATCAAGGTTTCCTGTTTTCAAGGCTATCTCATGATATTACTCACTATCTCATGATATTACTCAACGGTAATCTGAAAACGACTTTAAATGTGATTTCCCTCATTTCCAACAATCGGTATTCTAAGAAACCATTGAAACTTTCAAAAACATCAGAAACAAAAGAGTTGCAGATGAATTACAAGATGAGAACATCAGGCAATGCATATAAAATGGCAATGCCTAGACCCTTATTCTACACTGTGCGACGCTTATGGTAACTTCGAAGGCGGACTATTAACACGTTTTTTCCCCCGAAAAAAAAATACTTGTCCAATGACTTGCATGAACTCGAAAAATTCCCGTTTTTTTTAAAACCCCATCCTATATAATGACTAGAAGAAACCCTTTAAAAACTTTCATTTAAATAAATGAGGAGCTTTGGAATTTTATGCATCAAAAACCATTACAAATAGTATCACACAGAAGAACTGATGGTATCGCGCGAGAAATTCCGATTGATTTGTATACAATTTACTAGTGACTCTACTGTTCATGAATGGGTAACACAGTCAAACTCACGACCCGAACAAGAGAAGAAAACAGGAACATTTGTCACATAATCGAAACAAGTAAAGACGCGCTCATTTATGTGAGAAGGCGCTGCTCGCCAGTGAGAAAAGCGACTTCAGGGCTGGCAGGAAAGAAGATACCTTAAAGTAGTGAAACCACTCACTCACCTTAAAACCGCGAAAAAGCCGTCATTCGCAATTACCAGTCTTACCATCTATCATAGAACTCCAGGTTAAACTCAACTTTGGACAAGCCAGCTTTTTCAACCTCCTCTTTATTCTGCTATACTAGATTAGTTGTAACAAATTTCAAGAAGCCTGCTCACGATTTCGTTATTGACTATTATTTCCCTAAACCCAAACAAAAAGATTTTTGCTGATGATTGGTCTACTTGATTGCAAGTGAACTAGCCCTTCATCATTCGTATCCTACCTCTTTTCATACATACTAAGACCATCTTAACTGAACTTATCCGGCTTAGCTACCGTACCTCTACAAAATCCCCTCCATTGACAAAGTTGGTTATGTGCCACTTCATGAGCGCTGCGTCACCACGGAAAGCGTCGTTGAGCATCACATTCAGCGAGTGGCAAGTTGAAAGCGAGAGCTGAAGAGGAGCTGGAGATGTTTACTCAGGCATCGACTTTCTGCTTTCTTAGACACTCGTACTGACCATATGTCAAAGGATATACAGTCTATCTTTTGATCTACTATACTAGTTCCGACTGCTCATCAGTCTCGTTTTGGAAAAGCATGAACTTTCCCAGGACTTGTCTACATCGCTCCAATTCAGGAGAGAATTCCCTCGAATCGATAGAAAAGTCACTCTTTTTCAAAAATTAGTTAATGTACTTGAGTGAGAAGGAACGAAAATCTTCAAAAAAATTATTCCCCTTAAAAAAGACGTGAATATATTCAAAAGAGAAGTTTCTGTATTCGAGAAATGAGTGACTCAAAAGACAAGAAAAATAGTACTCAAAAGAGAAATCAGTAGAATTTAGCGAATAGTAATTCCACTCTTCAGAGATGTAATTCTATTCAAGAGATAAGTTTCTTTAATCAACAAAAAGGTCACTCTTCTCAGTGGAGAAGTCACTTAAGTCACCTTGTTCATTGCCAATTTGGGCCGCAGTTCAGTGTTCAATCTTTCCATCGCCTCCG
Organism: Allodiplogaster pararmata; assembly: GCA_964056735.1. NCBI lineage: Eukaryota > Metazoa > Nematoda > Chromadorea > Rhabditida > Diplogasteridae > Allodiplogaster > Allodiplogaster pararmata. The sequence goes on from OZ057405.1 coordinate 21,200,688, forward strand.
TCGCTTTCGTAGCACTCTGCTAGAATTGATACTTTTCAAATCAAAGGTTCGGAATTTTCATATTTATTGTGTCATTTACAGTAATACTAGTTTACTTGCTTCTACCGTATTCATGTTCTCAATTGTAAATTTCTTCATGTTTTGTATAGAGAATTATATGCATATGGTTGAGGAAATGATATAGAAAATAACTTTGATTAGTAAGATGAGGAAAATAGCTGAATTGAAAATGGATACACAAAGAGAGAGAGAGAGTGAAAGAGAGAGAGAGAGTAAAAGAGAGAAAGACAGAGAGAGTAAAAGAGAGAAAGAGAGAGAGAGAAAGAGAGTGAAAGAGAGAGAGTTAAAGAGAGAGTGAAAGAGAGAGAGAGTTAAAGAGGAAAGAGAGAGTGTAAGAGAGAAAGAGAGAGTGAAAGAGAAAGAGAGAGTGAAAGAGAGAGAGAGAGTGAAAGAGAGAAAAAGTATAGAATGAGAACTAAAACGTATTAATTCATGCTTTATATTTTATAATAGAAACTTTAAGAATAATAAACATAATTCTACAAGAGAGCAAGAGCAAAATGCGGAAAAAGTGCGAGAATAAGAGGGTTGAGAGAAAGAAAGGGAAAGAGAGAGGAGCGAGGTAGAGAAAAAAAAGAGAGTTTGTGTGACTTACCGGAGTTCTGAGAGAAGCAGAAATAGCAGCTGTCAACTGGCGCAGCTTCTCCATTATTTCCTCACTTTCCGATGATAACTGGAGGAAGAAATAAACTTGTCATTTCGTGCCATCAAGCCCTTATTTTAATGGTTAATTATCAGCCGAAATGAAAAGTCATGACTCATACTTAAACGTTGCAACTCTGATCTCTTCAACACATAGGTTACCAAGGGGTACAAAAAACCTCTCGGCCTCCCGCCAGGAGGGAAATTTTGATTCTCACGTTCATAAGATTTTATCCGATGCAGATTTATTTCCTTATGTTTTATCATGAGGCCGTATGCATGGAAATCAGATTATAACAATCTGGATTATTCCAATCCAAGGATTACAAAATCCAAAAAATTTAGGATTATGAAAATCGGTATGCATGGATGTCAGATTTCTTAAACTTGGATTATTGTCAAAAAGGACGCGGCGTAAGCACTAAAATTCATAAAAATGCACTCTAAAAACTATAATTGTCGAAAACTAAATGCACTCTAAACACTATAATTGTCGAATATTAGTATTGTTATATAATTACAACAGTTTTTTCAATTAATTTCGTTGTTTTTGTTGTTGTTAAGGCCGAGTTGAATGTTGAATGTAAAATTTGATGGAATTGGTAGATAAAATATTAATATGAACACTTTCGACCTGTTTTAAATCAATCTGTTAGATGAAAGGTGATTTTTAGTAATCGATGTACTCTATTTGGGACTTCTGCACTTTAGCCCCCTCTCCCAGAGGTTCCATGGGTCAGTTCAATTGGGTCATGTTCTTGATACAGCCTCGTTAGCGTAAACTTTTACTAAGCCTAAGCGCTTTCTGATGTAAAAATCACTTTTTTAATGTAAAAATAACTTTTCCGTTCCGTTTTACTTTCACTACACACTTCAAAAAGAGCAACATGAACGGAATGGGTTAAATTAAGCCGAGAATCCTTTCGGATTACTCACTAACCCACCTCCGGAGTAGGGTTACGAATTTTGTCGGATTATCTCTAATCCAAAAGTATTATAGCTTCCATGCATACCGGATTAGTGAAATGTATTTGGATAACTTCTAATCCAATCTCATAATCCTTTTGGATTGCTCCATGCATATGGCCTATGGTGTTTGTAGGGTTCGATAAAGTATGTAGCAGTCCATTTACCATTTTATTTCAGTTGAAGTTACGGTTAAAAACTCATTTGAGAAATCACTTTCAATAAATTTAAAATTCAAATTTTTTTCATTACTGGAATGTAAATCTAAGAAAATACAATATGAAATCGAATTTGTACACAAAACCCCGCCCGGCCCCCCGCCCGCGAAAATTTTTCTGACAAATTTAGATGACCTATGCTTCAACAGTCATACCTCGAAAAGTCAGCTGTAAGAACTAACTTTACTAAGGTTAGTCATGACTCAAACTAGTGAATTACAAATGATTGAACTATCGCACGAAATAGCAATGTGTCCCCGTGGTGTAATGGTAACATGCGCTCCCGGTTTGAGTAAGAGATGGCTGGGTTCGATCCCGCCCGGTGGACTAGCTTTTTGCTGTGCGATAGTTCAATCATTTGTCATCTTAACCAGGCGTCACTGCCTTTAAACTGTGTGACTTAGAATTTGAAGATTTAGTGACTTACACGTTGTAACTCTGATTGCCTCAACAGGCATCCATCGAAAATTCAGATGTGAGAACTGACTAGAAGCTTTTTCTCTGATGCGCCTGACCTGATATTCTAGCGGCGGCTGAGTTACTGTAGCTGGAGGATACTGAGAGGGTGCAGGACTTGGTTGGTGAATCGGCGGCGGGAAAGAGGCGGACTGAGAGGGCGAGGGATAAACGCCCGCCGGATTACTACTGTAGTACGAAGAAGGAGCGGGCGCGGAGGGCTGCCACGAAATCTAAAGGAGCAGAATGAGTCAGAGATCTTGAGCGATAAATATTTCTTTAATAATTTAGATGGAGTTGATTCGGATATTAAAAAAAGTTTATATACTATGCAGAGTGATCGCAGGCGCATACTTTCCTGTTGTTGTTGTTGCCAGCAAACGTCTCGCATCGAAGAGAGTCGGCTATGGAGAGCCGCTCTCTCTTTTTTTCTTCTATTTTTTTCTTTTTCTCTCTTTATCTCTCCATACTTTCCTGTCTTATCTCTCGCTTTCTCCCTCTCCCTCTTACTCTACTCGCTTACCGGTCCCTAATCACATTCCCTTTTGTTTTTATATTTAAATTTAACCTGAACGACAGGTGCTGGTTTGACCTCAGGTTTCTTTTTGGGTGGCATCGGTGGTGGGTCATTCCAACCCGCGGACGAGTCAGTCACCACTGGGTGGTTGTACTGATGGTCCCCTGTAACCAGTCAGATCAGTCTATTCTCAAAACCTGATTGCCCAACTAATTTTACGAGACTCACTACACTTGCGGAGCGCTTTTCTGGTGACCATAGCGCAATTTTGAAGGTAGCTGTGTTGGCAATCCTGAGTTTGACAACCCGCTTGAATTTTCTGGGCCTTCATCTAATAAAAAAAACCTGTTCTGCAGAATACGAAGAGAATCATCATTTGAACATTTTTGAATGAAGAATATATCAAATCACGTGTACATACATCAGAAGCCCATGTATACAAGAACCAATCTCTCTATTCCTTTCTTTCTCTCTCTCTTTCTTCTCTCTCTCTCTCTTTCTTGCTCTTTGCAATCTTCGTCACCTTCGGACAGTGAAGATGTTCTCCTCTGTTGCTCCTGCTGATAAACACTCTGGTTCCACTGGGAGGGGGCTGGTTGTCCAGGAGCATATGTCGACGAGCTCTGAGAGGGATATCGAGAAGAGGCGGGAAGAGGCGGAGTTGGCAGAGGCGGAGTCGGCAGAGGCGCGGCGTACGAAGCGGGCGCCATCTGGGGGGAGAGCGGGGGTGGTGGGATGCCGGTGGACATTCCAGCGTACTGCTGTGACAGTGCCGGGATGCCAGGAGCTCGTTGGCAGAAGTTCCATGCAGAACTCGGCCTTCGCTGAATTCAGGTCTTTTTTAGAAAAACTTTTTCATCATTTCTAGGAGTATTAGAAACTTCAGTTTCATACTTTGCAAAACAATGAACTGTTATGAAGGAAATCCATCGCACGGGCAAAAATGGCACTCGGCCGGGACCGAACCTCCGCTGCCTAACCGGGGCTTTTAAAGCGTTACTTATACACCAACCGAGAACAAATTGTCTCATGCGATTTCTTGCTACGTCTAAGGCACAATGACTGAAAAAATTAACTGTTATGTGCATTCAACACTCGCATTAGCGATAATACACTTGTTTTCGATTGAAGAAAGAGTCCTCAATATTGACTCTCGGGGAGAATTTATTTCTATGAACTATCACACAACAAAAGCTAGTGCACGGAACGCGATAGAACCTCTAATTTAATTTTAAACGGGATCAAGAGTGAGATCCCTAAATTACCAAGGCCCGTACGATTGAGCTATCTGAAAAGCCATTTCCCGAAGACTATTCTGTTTCCAACCTCATTCATATCATTGGAGCTTTGAGATTGTGAGTATGTCCTGTGGGCCTTCTCCACTCTGCCTCTCGAAAGGACGGCGGCAATCTCTGCTTCCTTGGCTGCATGCGGATTCGGTGGCTGCGATCGCTGGGTTCGCGCCTTGCCCCCACAAGCTTCCCAAAGGTGCAGGCGAAGCAGTGCAAGAGGCTGCAATAGCTACCAATGTTGTTGTTGTCTTGCCCAACGGGTAGATCTTCCTTCGCGAGACACTGGAGGAAGTCGTTGAAGCTCTCCACCCTCCAGCGTTATAAGCCCACACTCTCTCTCTCCTCTTATTATTATTTTTTTATTATTATTTTTACTCTCCTTTATTTTTATTTTTTCTTTTCTTCTTCTTTCATTTTTTTTTGGAGAGATTTAATTGAACATGAAATCAACAACCGAGTGCGGCCTATACCAAAGGTCGATTGGGCTAAGTGAAGTGGGGTTACAGCGACACGAAAAAATAAATAGCTACCAATCACGCTGCAGTCACAAACGTTGTACGAACCATATGTTTCAAGAAAACAAATCGAACCTGTTTCATTTAATCTCATCTACACATTCAAAACAGATTCAAGACCTTTTCGTAAAAGGGTCGAATCCACCTTTTAATCTTTCCGGTGCGAGCCCTCATGCTTACTGCTATTACATGCAAAAGTTTCTTATCGAGGACGGACCCTTTTTAACCGTTCGGTCATGTAACTCGATAGTATCTTGGATCGAATCTTTTCCAATGTGGTATTCATAACAACTCTCCTTCTCCGACCCCTCTCCCTTTTCTTCTCAATATGGTGCCCGTCTCCATTTTCCCCGCACGAACCTCCGTAACGGCTTCTTCGTCGTTGACGAGTCGCCAGGCAGCGTCCATGAAGCCTTGATTGGCGAGTTGCGTCGCGTGCTCCAACAGCACTTTTTCCCACTCCAGTCGCGTCGCTTCGTTGGTGGCGGTCAAGCAGGGTCGCTTGTGTACGGTAGACATGATTCCGCGCGAGACCAGGACTTGCTCCACTCGCTCTTCTGTTACGAAAAAAATTTATTTCCAATAAAGGAGAGTTCCACAGATCAAAGTCGAACATAAATTTATTCAAAATTCAAAACAGTATATAATTCTAGATCGAGCTTCCTAATGTCCGACTGTCAAATCCATCTTTTGAAAGGAAGTTTTTGAGCTTACTGATTTTTTTTCTAACTATATAACTTTTTTTCCTCTCTCTGTATCATTGCTCACTCTGTTTCATGACTTTCACATCACGACATTTCGCACCCGCATTTCGCAATGTTTTTTCTCCAAAGCTATAATCATGAGGCTGGTCGTTGTATGCGGCCTCGTTAGCGTAATATTTACCTGAGCCTATGCAAAAATTCCAATCTAAAATGACATGGAAATATTTCGATTTTGAAATTTAGGGTGTGAGCTGTCATGGTGCGAAATGTAGTGGTGCGAAATGTCGTGATACTCTCTCACTCTATCGTCCTGCCTTAGCCTTTCTTACCCGGTGTCAGGGATCGGTTGGCTTGAAGTAGCAGACTGAGATCCGGTATCAGGATGGCAGGTATGCAGCATCTGTGAATCAACGACCGATCTTTTGTGTTCTCGTTTCCTGGAATGATCTGGATTATACGCGGAAGTTCTCAAGACCAATCTTGCGGTTCTGCCCTTGGAAGAAACTTCTACTTACTTCTCTTAAACACAGCCTTGTCATCTTCCCCTTCCATTCCACTTTCATCGTTCTTTTTTAATGCACATCTCTCCATTGCATAGAAATCAATGGAAGTGTCTATAACTTTGCTAGATCAGTAATATTATATGTTCTAAAAACGCACTAGCACTCTAGTGAATACTAAAATGTTTCTAGCTAGCTCCCCTCCTCTATTAACACGTTCGCGAGACAAACCACGCAGCCAGTGCTCTGCGATGAGACGCATCGTTCGATCTCGGTGATAGGACCTCGTACGGGCCAGTTGGATAAGCTCCTCCCATTTGGAGAGAGGGAAGGAGGGAATGAGGGATATGAGATCGCCCTCTGAGATGTATGCAAAGAGCCGGCTACTCGCCGACACTGACTCTGAACACAGACTCGGCATAAAATAAAAGCCGCTGTAGCTTACCCGGTGGGAGGACTATCAACTTGTGACAAACCAATAATTTTGGGACTCTTGAAGTTTTACCCCTTTTTGAGAAAAAATTGCTCGCTGCGACCATGTAGGTGATAAGGCAGTGAGAGGGAGCTTGAATTAAATGTGATTGAGCCTATCCTTAGGCTATTCTAACTCAATCGGAGGCATTCTATTATTATCGATCCGACTGACAAGTCGAGTTTTTCATTGCCTTTGACAGACCTTATAACACAACAAAGCTGTCCGTCTTTGTCTCTCTTCATTCTCTGCACGCTTTATAGTTCAACACTAAATCATGTTGTTCGAAATTGAAACGCCGATTAACATGATTTTAGCCCTTGAGTGATTCGATTTCAACTTTCTTCAAGCATTCGTCAAGAAACCAACCTTTCAAATATTCGGAAATGACTTCTGTCCGCAGTTTTTGTTGGTTTCCAGCCAATAGGAGCGCCGAAAAGTAATCTCTCTGAAACGATGAAAGGTTCGAGCGGATTCTTTCGCTCTTCGGAAAATGACATTTCTACGGAAACGAATCTGGATTTGCTGTCGGTTTTTCATTTGGAACTGGAGCTAACAATGATAAAACTAATAATGAATAAGGTTTACTGAAGAGAAAAAGAAAAAAAGAGAATTTTAAAAAAAACCAAAAAGTCAATTTTTTTCGATTTTGTTACATTGAACTCAAATTCGCGAAAGCGTTAGCTAAGATGATAAAAAAATCAAGCTTTTATAGAAGACCTTTCCTAGCAACACCCTTGTCCTACCTTTTTATTCGAAAAATGATTAATATTCACCTGCTTCAAAAGATGCCGTACAGCTGGCTCGGTATCTCCCTCGGCTATACTAGCAATCTTCTCCCATGCTATTTCATCTGCCAAATACGTATTGTAATATAAATATTTTATAAAACATTGATTGAAAAAGTTCTCAAAAGAAAATTTATAATCTTAATTTCCTTTTTGTGGAAAAAAAAACGAAAAGAATGCATGCGTAGCAAGATTATTTTCATCTGCCACTTTCCGCCTATAACATGTTTCTATAAAAATCATAAAATAGTTCTTTATTTTTTAAAAAGTTATAAAACCAACCGATTTGCGAAAAATCCACGGGTGGGAGACCCAACTCTTGGTAACTTGGATACTCAAACTCCGATGAGGTCTGAACATTGTTGAATTATATCATTATTTATATGTTTATCAAAAAAGCACTGCAAAGAAATTAGATGCATTTAATATGTAACCCTGTTTTATTATAGGAATTGTCCTGTCCTTAAAAACGGACAACCTCATTCTTAAAAAGCACTGCTTGAATTAAGCATACCAACAATATTCTTGGATGAATAGTTTACAAATACCGTAATAAAACATTTTTATCAAAAACATATTAAATCAGTTGCGATTTCTCACGCATTTCATTAGTTATTCATAATTTATTCCTATAGGCGTTTGCAAATCTTTTCATTCTTGAATATCATTTATAGAGCATATGAGAAATGAGGAGAAAAATCTTGCCTTACGAATTTAATCATATTTCTATGTCACATAAATATTCTGCAAACTTGATACGAGTAGGAATAAATCTCAGTTTTACGACGAATTTTCTCTAACTTACTTCCAAGAACTACGGTAATGGGTCCTTAGATGGCTAGAAAAATCTATTCGCACTCGGTCTCATATCGTTTCCATAGTTCACCAAAGGTCTGGTGTACCTGTTGGAATTTCCAAAAGGACGACCGCTCTTCGAGCGGGGGAGTCTGGAATAATGAGAAGCGAGCTGAAGGGAAAGAGCGGAGAAGGGACAGCTAGTCATTGTTCTAGACTCATTCGCTCAACAAAAAAAACGGTCGATTCTCAAATTTTTCAACAGTGCTGGTGACCTACAATCGCTTCTCCACATCTTCGACCCCACTCTGCTACCCCCCCTCCCTCCCTATTCGCTTCTTTTTTGCTAAGACCCCCTTCCCAGTTAGCCTCATTAGCGGTAGGGGCGAAGTCAGTGCATTTATCAGTGGAATCGTCGAAGCAGAGAAATCTCGCTTCTCTATTCATTTTTCTACTATTTCGGAGGATATTATACATATCTTACAGACAATAAAGTATTCCAATTCACCTCACTAGTGTAGCTGCCTTTGGAAGTTACGACCGCCTCCAATAAACCTGAAACCGAACTCGGATGAATAATCTCCAATGAGAAGATTTTTCGAAACTTGATTCTCCTTTTCCGAGACCGGCAAAAAAGCCGAGCTTTTTTCTGTCACGATTCACGGCGAATAGTTTTCCAACTTGAATGATAAATTCAAACAAGCACTTCATCAACTACATATAATCAAACACTTCCAATATCGCCTTTTTCTTAAGCCGAACCTTAGTTGACAGTTAGTTATGCGATCCGATGATTAGAAAAAAGAAGTTATCTGAATCTTTAACCAACTTCGGCTTGTATTCCCTGAAGCGAGCAAGGTCCACATCTTTTGCTCTGACTGAAATCCTTATGAATCCGGAGTCATCCAACTTTCATTACATATTTTACTCACTTAACAGAATGTCAGAACTACATGACTTGTCTACAGTATAATGATGAGAGGTTTGATTTGCAAGACAGACCTCAAGTCAAGCTCTGCTGGAATACATTAGACTTTTGTCTTGAAATGCTTCCTCAGACTTGATAGCTTGCATCAAGCTTACCACATTTAAAACTTCAAAAAACCAGTAATCCTGATCTCTGATTTAAAACCCTCAGAACCCCTCTCGAAGCCCCTTTTTAAAGGGTACCTCATTGCCAGCCTCCTTGGCTTTTTCCGCTGCGTAGCTGACCAAATCACACGCATCCAATGCGTTCTGAAGCGACATTGCACGGTCGAACAGCGAGGATGATCCGTCCAACTGCAAAGTGATACCCGTATTATAGACATAGAATTTCTAGAGTAACCGCTTTAATTCCTAGCCCGGGTAATAAATCAACTTTGATCAATCATCATAAGAAGTTGGCTTTCAAGTCAAAACACTTGGAACGGTTCGAGCGTATCGCCTATAATGCCTCTTCCAACTGCTGAAATTACAATCACTGCCCGAGTTAGAGTTTTCAAATCAGACAAAATCAGTATAGCAAGATGGCGGAGGTGACAAAGTCTTCAACTCTGTAAAGATTGCATGAGTCATCACGAGGACCGGCCAATCGTATCAACCATTCTTCGCTCGCTCAACCTTTCTTTCCTAACGCCTTCTCTTTCTCCCTTTTCTCTCGTCCTTCTCTTCTCCGCTCTCATTCGTCTTCTCGTCATTCTAATTTACTCTCTTACCCGTGTTAACCCGTATAAGTTTTTTGGCTCATGACACATATAAAACAAAAACTATTGCCTCAAAAATTAGAATAACTCTTTTAGTGGGTGGCAAGAGGGAGATTATGAGAGAGCGACCAACTCACCCTCCTCATCTCCACATGGTAGGAGTACTTTCCCGTGGTCGGGTCTCTTCTTCGGCCATGGGTGACATGGCGACGGCCAAAGGCCCACGAGGCACCGCAGCTGCCAGCCGAATCCCATTCTGGCACGACTGAGAGTTCCGTCGACTGCTTAGAGAGAGCTGCAGACTCACTCTCAGCTGGGGCAGCCTGGTCAGCGTACGATGCATCCGCTACCTGTATATCAAGAGAAAGATAGAGAACAACAGCGAGCTAATTATAGAGAGAGAGGTTTAAAGGAAAAAAAGGGTTTTGGAGCGTTAGAGTTTAACTTTATCTTTTTTCAAAGTAATCTCGTTGAACGCTCCGATGTCTCACCACGAATTGCCGTGGTGTTTTTATATAATAAATTTTACTGTTGGACGTAATGAATTAAAAAATACCGTAAATCATTTTCCTTCTCACGGCAATTCGTGGTGAGACACTGGAGAATTCAACGAGATTACTTTGCAGAGATAACTTTGACAAAATGAAAAGTTGAATTCTAACGCTCCATTAGAGAGCCGAAAAGAAAAGGGGGAACCGAGAAAGAGAAACTGTAGGAGAAAGGAGAAATAGTGCAAGGTCAAATACTGGAAAAAAACTATCTTTTTCTCTTAAATTTTTGCCTGGTGTCATATAACAATTTTTATGATGATTAAGTGAATAAAGGGTGAACCGAAGACAACAAGATACACATAATAAATGATTTCGAAAGAATTCGTGTCATTCAAGATAGGGCTAAGGCATAGCTCGGATCCTTCACTACAGGTAGGAGGGGGAGGGGTCATTCAAGATAGGGCTAAGGCATAGCTCGGATCCTTCACTACAGGTAGGAGGGGGGGGGGTCATTCAAGATAGGGCTAAGGCATAGCTCGGATCCTTCACTACAGGTAGGAGGGGGGGGGGTCATTCAAGATAGGGCTAAGGCATAGCTCGGATCCTTGACTACAGGTAGGAGGGAAATCAACGAAAAAAAATTTTTTTTCTCCGTTGAACCCAATTGTATCCATTCCACTAACAAATTTTTTAGTCAATTTATTTTTTTATCCACTTTATATATCTTCTGCTACGAAACTCAGTTATACTTTTTCATCAGTTAAACCAATTCTGGGAGAAGAGAAGGGGCGGGCGACCGGGAGAACTTTTACAAGTTTTATGAGGTAAGGGCTAAGGCAACAAGAAAAGAAACTTATCACAAAACATAGCAGAATTATAAAACATGTGTTTTCACAAAAAGATGTGAAGAATGGTGTAAGATAAAGAGAAAAAAGATGAAGGGCAGATGAGAGATGGAGAAAGAGACCATATACAGGGGTTAAATGGAGCCACCCAATTTGGGTTTACATGTATCCGCCGCTCAAAGTTTGAAGGAAAAAAAGAAGAGGAGATGAAGAAAAAAGGTAAGAAAAGAGATAGTTTTTTGTCAGTAATGTGTTTACATGTACCCGCCGACAGGACCGATCCGGTCACAGTTTAACCCCTGACCCATATTACCCGTTCTTTTTAAAACCTTCAGATACGACCGAGCAAAGGGCTTAAAATGACTGAATTCTCGACAGAGGCAGGAAACCTATGATGCAAATCAAAGATTTAAATGGATATCAGAGATTTGATTTGAATGTGAAAGGGCACAAAGTCAGCCAGATATCCAACCTCGGACTGGGAGCCAAAGGAGCGCAGAGAGGATACTTGAAGAGCATTCTGGAAGTACTGCATGGCGACCAGTTGCGGTCGAGAAGGCGACCATCTCAACACACAAAATAGCTCTTCTATTTCGGATGCAGTCGTCTTTCTAGGGATAGAGGGCTTAGGTCACATGCAGGGGTTAAATGGAGCCGCCCAATTTGGGTTTAAGAAGAGGGGATGCAGGAAAAGGGTAAGAAAAGAGAGGGAGTTTTTTTTCTCAGTAGTGTGTGTACATGTATCGAGGGGATGCAGGAAAAGGGTAAGAAAAGAGAGGGAGTTTTTTTTCTCAGTAGTGTGTGTACATGTATCGAGGGGATGCAGGAAAAGGGTAAGAAAAGAGAGGGAGTTATTTTTCTCAGTAGTGTGTGTACATGTATCCGCCGACGGGACCGATCCGGTCACTATTTAACCCCTCACATGTAATGTTGAAAAATAGCAACAAAAAACGACCGTATGAGTGGAGCGATAGTCTAAATAACGAGAAGCGAGCAGGTTTTCACACACTCGACCCCTCCCTTACATTGCCCACTCTTTCTGGAGTCTCTTTCCTTCACTCTCGACCCCTCCCTTTCATTGCCCACTCTTTCTGGAGTCTCTGTCCTTCACCACGAGCGTGTTTCTCATTCAAAACCCTAAGCCGATTCAACGGTAGACTTTTTAATTTTTCAATTTTACATTTGACCTACGATGAGCTATCATAGACGGATTGAGAAAGATAATAACATTTTCTTCGAAACTCTGATAGTTGAAGAACTGAATCGTACTCATTTTCTAGTGAAAATACCATATTAGTAGCAGTTTTGTTCGTGCTTATGAACCTAAAGATGTTTCAACACACCATTACTGCGAAATGATGTTATTTCCCTTCCGGCAGCTAGTTTTTTTCCGTGAAAGTAGTCGAAAAGGTATCCAGTTCAAGCTTGAGTAAGTCACATTCGCGCAATGGAAATGAGAAAAACTTTTTCGTTGATTACTTCACCATCGACTACCGCACTACACCATTCTCTCCCTCTTCCCTTTCACGTCTCTCTCTCTCTCTATTACCTGACTCTTCTCACCCAGTCCCGCTTGACCGGAACTCTGCCAAGTACTTGGGATGTTTCTGGATTGGAGATGAGCATTGCTCCGTCGTGAGAGGCCGATATACACAGGCGGCTATCACACTCGTTCCTGCAAAATTGATAAAGATAAATCTAATAAAATCACTTGAAAAAACAGTCATAAAACTTGAAATTTAATCGAAGAAGTAAACTATACTTTCCTATTCTTCTTTGTATTGAAACTAACTTTGAAACTTAATTCGAAGAAAATTTACAAGAACTTCTCTGAAAACTCGGAGAGAACAAAAATTCAATGCTTTTGAAACGCTTGAATGAATCTTATACCACACGCAGAGGGAATACGGTAAAGCAAATTTACTCCCTTGAAAAGACAGAATGCGGTAAATATATATTTTTTATCTACATCTTTCGATGCAATAACGCACAAATTTAATTACAATTGAAAATGTGGAATGAATAGATCAGCTAAACAATTGTCAAATACGATAAAAAAAGCGATACATCAATTTGACTTTAATATAGCGAATTGAACGGGGAAAAAAACAAACAAACAAACAAACCTATATATGTAGAACAATTTGAACGACAAAAAAAAGAAGAAATTTAGTTCTGAATTCATGACGAGAGAAGAGTAGATAGAACACCACTTTTTAATTGGGATTTAAAATATTTCAGGTTCATACTATTAATCAAGTTTCGAGGTAGTTTGCTGAAAAGGCGGGATATTCGCATTCCATAAGAGTTGTTTCCAGCTGTATTCTTGCTACCCTGAACTAATAAGCCATTTATATTAGTTCGCGTTGGAATAGTCTCTTTGAAAAATCGCTTTTAAAAAAAAATACAGAAAGTTCATCTCTAGCTTGTAAGGCGGGCGCATAATACGGGCAGAAAGAGTAAGAGAGAGAAAAAACCTACAAATAAGTCGGCTATCAGGTAGTTAAACCATTGCCTGAAACCTATGATCATTGATAATACTCATCTTGTATTAAAAACTCCTGAGTCTACTATGTCAGTGAAGCCACCACGACAGAGACGCACAAACTTAATCTCTCTCTCTTTACTTATTTATTTCTCTCTCTCTCTCTCTCTCTCTCTCTCTCTCTCTCTCTCTTTCTTCCTCTCCTGTACTCTCTCTCTTTCACGCTTGCTTAGTCTTTCAACAAAGCATGTATTTAGCGAATGAATAACTCTTCAAACATCCAAAATGATGAATGCCGTCATGAATATATGAAGACAGAGAGGACAACCTGGAAGTTCTCTAGTGATACACGAATGCAGCAGCAAAGGGGAAGGGGGAGGTGCCAGTTCTAACATATCCTTTACTCTATAAGCCCCCTCACACACATCTGTGGCTCGAGAAATCAAGAGCTAAGCTCTACCATATTTGTCCCTCTATCCTTCTTCCTCTACACATTTCACCTATTTCGCTATTCGTCTTTAAAATTCTAGACTTTAACCCACTTTTTCAATTTTCGAACTTCATCTGATATCATCAGCCTTACTTAATTTCTATCAATTATTACCTTTACCTCTCTTTAGGTCTCTCACTGTCTTTGAATTTTTTTTTAAATTTTTCATATCTTTTCTATATTTCTCTCTCTCTCTCTCTCTCTCTCTCTCTCTCTCTCTCTCTCCTCACTCTGAAAGTTTTTCTGTTAAGCCCTATATTTATATGCTCCGTTACTCTTAGCATTCGAGTTACGGAGGGGGTAGGGCTCCGTAACATACAAACGAAACATCACGGGTAGGGCCCTCAAATGAACAACTTCTGAGCCAAGTATGAAGAATGAGATAGATAGGAATTGAAAACATTGAAAACAAGATAGGTAAGGTTACAGTAGGATCATATGTAGACAACGAGATGTTTATTTATTGCAAATTGTGTAGGAATATTAAGAAATGACAATGAAGAAGCTAAGGCTCAAATAAAAAGAGGGTTAAACGGTTAAGTTTCATAATCTTTTGACAGGCTTGTGCTTAGAACAACCGCGTTTTTCCGATTTTGATAGCGAGACCTTATGCAAATCCCTCCTCATCTCTCTTTTTTCGTAATCTCTCTCTCTCTTTCTCTCTTTCTCTCTCTCTTTCTCTCCCTCTCTTTCTCTCTCTTTTTCTATCTCTCTCTCTTTCTCTCTCTCTCTCTCTCCTAAACTAAAGTATGCAGTCCCAAGAGTCTCTGTTCGTCCACATCTCAACTATCTGCGGGCTTCTGTATTTTTTCCAGTCGCCTCATGGAACCTCATGGCTCGAACCTATTTATTAGGTGAGAAAAAACGTAAAAAACCTTTCTCTGAAATGAATGAAAACCCATCCGAAGAGCCGGAAGTATTGCCTCAAGTATTTCTGAGAAAAGGAGTGGTTTTCCCCGAGTTGTTTATTTACAAGAAAAGAATGCTAATCTGCTTGAAGTTTATAAACATTACCATGGAGAACACATTTCGAGAGAAAGAATGATGCGAACACTAGGAGAAGACAGAATAAAACAAGTAGAAAAGAGAGGAAAGATATGGAAGCCTTAAAACGATAGAAATAACGAGAGTGAGAGAGAGAAAAGAGAAAATATAGAGAAGGCGAGAGAGAGAGAGAAAGATAAAAATATAGAGAGAGAATGAAAAACAGAGAAAAATACAGAGAGCGAGAGAGAGAAAGGGAAAAAGAGAAAACATAGAGCGAGCGAGAGAGACAGAAAGGTAAAAAGAGAAAATATATATATATATATATATATATATATATATATATATATATATATATATATATATATATATAGAGAGAGAGAAATATATATATATATATATATATATATATATATATATATATATATATATATATATATATATATACATATATGGAAAAAAGAGAGAGAATGGAAAAAATATAGAGAGCGAGAGAGAGAAAGGGAAAAAGAGAAAAATATAGAGAGAGCGAGAGAGAGACAGAAAGGGAACTAGAGAAAATGAAAAGAGAGCGAGCGAGAGTGAAAAAGAGATAAAATATAGAGAGCGAGAGAAAGAGAAAAAGAGAAAAATATAGAGAGAGCGAGAGAGAGAGAGACAGAGAGAGAGAGAGAGAGAGAGAGAGAGAGAGAGAGAGAGAGAGAGAGAGAGAGAGAGAGTCTGAATGTATTACATGCGTGACCGAGAACCAGAATACAAAATCGACAAAAAGTACTGCAAGATATGCATACCTTATACATAGAAGGAGGAAATAATGAATGCAAAAGGACGAAAGACAAGGTGAGGACAGAAAGATAGAAAGACACAAGAAAATACAGGAGGAGTTGATGGAAAGAAAGAGGCAGAGAAGAAACAGGGATCGAGAACGGAATCTATTCAAAAAATAAAGACGAAGCACAGACACCCAATGTTAAAACACGACAGAGAAACCAAAAAAAATTGTTAGAAAATATACTCTTTCCTAGTGGGTGAAATCCTTGTGTGTTCAGAAACCTATCAACAACGTAGCTCTTTTCTATGTAGACCCCTAACCTAGATGTTGCCCCTTTTATGGGTTTCCACTGCCCCTTCGTTGTATCCGGGTGCACTTAATCAAGATGTTCAATGTGCCGCTCTCAGCTAACTCGCTCCTCCCTTTTTCGCTTTCCTGTCCTTATTTATTCAAAAACTCCCAAGAGAATTTCTGTTGTATGAAATATTGTCAGTTAAAACCTAGATACTTTTAACAAAAGCACATAGGAGTGAGATTAGAATATAAAAGAGAGCTGAGCTGAGAAGAGCCAAATTGAAGAAAAAACTAGCCAAGAACAATTGAGAGTGAGAATTGAAAAAAAGATAGAGGGAAAAAAAACGTGGACAGAGAGTGGAGAAGTAAATATAATGATTGAGAGTAAGAAAAAAGCTGAGAGGGAATAGAACGAGAAGAATCTTTTGGAAGTATTTAAAGCACATAAATAAAGCGTTTGAGAAGAAATAAGGATGAGCGAGAGAAAAAAAAGGAAGTTTCTTCAAGGAATTCAAAGATTACCAGGACCAGGAATTCAAAGATTACCAGGACCAGGAATTCAAAGATTACCAGGATCAGGAATTCAAAGATTACCAGGACCAGGAATTCAAAGATGACCAGGACCAGGAATTCAAAGATTATTAGGATCAGGAATTCAAAGATTACCAGGACCAGGAATTCAAAGATTACCAGGACCAGGAAAACGATTGACTTCATCCAACAAAACAATCGCATTTCCAAGAACTATCCATTACCAAAAAGCTTCATAGTTCTCACAGAAAAAAAAAGGAAAATCCATTCACGCTCCCAATTGCTCAGCATGGAACGGGAAATTAAATAAGAGTTGCCTGAGCTGACTTCTAAACTCATCGACTCTCTTATGTACATTCTAAAACTTCGTCTCTCTCTCTCTCCGTCTTCTCCTTCCCCCAATTTTTGCTTGATTCGTTGCTCTACCTTTTTCATCTCCTGGCCCTCTCTTTCTATTTCATTCTCAAAGATTCATGTCTCCATCTCGTACTTCTTTCGTTTCTGTATGTTTGTTTCAATATTTCTTCTTCACTCTCTCATCCTAATACACCACTTTCCAGTTCTCCCTTAGCCAGCATTTTCACATTCTTTTCTGCGATTTTCGAAGCATTTCCTGAGTTTTCAACATCCAATTCTTCTCTATTGCTTATCTAATCTTTGCTCGCAACAAAACGCCCCACAAAAAAGGATTTACCTTATTTCTCTCACTCCAATCCACTTAAACTTCCAAGTTACAAAATATGAGATGTACTCGATCTACGATTAATTTTACCACTGAAATAATCTACAACGCACTCGTCAGAAAAGCCCCTCTTTCGCGATTTCGAGCAGCTTTTCGAACGGATCACTGAGATTTTTTGTTCTCTAAATTCATTAAAACTTTTCATTCATTTCCCAGAATTATTTCGATCTCTAATCAAATCACTCATAAGTGATTATCTATAAATCGGACTCTGTACTTTCGATGAGGTCTGACCAAAGAGAGAAGAGAACGCGAAAATTTATTTGAAATACAGTTCCACTCTCATTCACTACAAAGGTCTACTACCGGGTGTTTCTCCAACCCCCGCTGCGGATAAAATCTATGCGCTCTCGGAAACAGGCTATTGATTCGAATTCTCTGTTCGTATGCGTTCTCTTTTGTTTATACACGCTTTCCGTCTCTCTTCTAAATCTTCCTCTCCCTCTTAATTAGTTTATTTGATCTACCCGCTCTTTGGCGGGTGGTGAGAAGCAACCTGATCAACTATATTTACTCCTATCTTAACCTTCTAGGTATGCTTTTCAAAAACATTAGCATTCTTTCTTTTCCTACTTCGTTTGTAATCCAAAATAACCGCCTAGGTATTATTTATTTTGTTTCTTTTTTTCAACTGAGACAATTAAATTATCGTAGAAATTTCAAGGAATATCCATACCAATCTATCGCTGTGATTCCTTTCGAATGAATCCTGTGCTCTTTCAAAGGCGCCGTAGGATATCGCAAGTCCCACTTCAGCATGACTGGGAAGGCGTCCGCCTGGAATTCGTCGAGAGAGTCGCCCTCTTATTCTCCGGCCCTCTCTCTATTTCTCTAACTCTCTCTTTCTCCCTCTCCCACTCTCTATTTCTTCAGCCTCTACCTTCCAACCTTTCCCACGCAATTATATTTTTTTCAAGATAAAGGTCTGAGATCGAGCAGCGGGGCGGGGCGCTCAACCGGAAAGAGAGACAATCTGAATGAGAGCAAGAGTCATTGAGAAAAGGGACACGTAATATGCACCCGACTGGTTGTCTCACTTGCACTAAATGTTTTCTTATAGCAGAAGGGGTTCCTGGTGCCAACTGGTCCATGTGAAAATCGAGGCCACGACGTTGAAATAACGATTGCGGTGAAATTTTCTCAGAAATTAATGAGAATTCTTTACGAGAGCTCAGCAAAATGACAAAAAAATTCAATTTTTAGCATTTTCGTATGAAAACTTCGAGGAAGACATGTAATCCATGGAGTGCCTGCTTAATCCAAGTGCTGAGCCAGAGAGAGAAGATAATCCATGGAGTGACTGCTTAATTCAAGTGCTGAGCCAGAGAGCGAAGATACTCGGAGATGGAGATGAGTCAACACAGAAAACAGAACACAAAAGAGGAAGCTATGTCTTTTTTTCTGTTTGAAAAAAAATTCTAAAAGGCGACCGACCTACCAACCCTCTCAGTCACTCGAAATGACTATCAGAGTTTTTACAGCTGAATTGAAAAAAAACTTCATTCCTCTACATTTCAAGAACGTTTCATTAGCCATAACCGAGCCTAAACCGGTTTCTTAAAGTTGAAAGTGAAACTTTTAACCTACTTTAGCGATCGACCTATTGAAAAATCAAGACATATTTTACCTATGTTGAAAGTAAATCACTTCCTCACGTTCTCATGCAACTCTCAATCTTTCCCATCCTCCAAAGTAAAAACTAGTTTTCGGAAAGCCCGTGAAACCTCTGTCTAAGACTGCAAAGCGATCAATTTTTAACTATGCTTATACATTTTCCATGAAGCTTAGATTTTCGCTTTCGAAGCCTTAACATTGAACTCGCCCCTGGTTTAAATACTGAATGGGAAATTCTTGAAACGTGTCAGTTATCGACAAATAACTTCCATGATCGTTTTTCATTAAGGCTCGGAACCGATTGAACGCATTTTTGAGAAGAATATTGGCTGTGACCTTTACGTTACCTATTCAAGCCGTAAATCAGAAACTACACCGTTAATGAGAGCGGAGCAATGAGAATGCAAGCGAGTCAAATAGAAGAAAAGAGCGGGACCAGAGGAAGCTTTTGGGACCCGCAGTTTAGCAATTCTGTTACCTGCGAGGCGGTGTGTATGATGGTTTCCTCTAGTGGACTCCACAGCAACTCCGACCAATCGCAGCCAGCTCCAACCTGCATCACGTTCTTTCACGATGGCATGAAAAGATCGTGAGACCATTTTCGACAAAAAAAACTTCGGTCGATAGCGAAATCGGCCCTCCTAAGCTAATAAAGTTGCACTGTTTAAAAAAACAGGCTTGCTCGAGCGAGTTTTGCAGAGGATATCAATGATGAAATACATTCATGAGGTTAATGGTATGGGTTTCTAATCTCTGGCCAAATCACGAACAGGAGTTAAATAGTCATTCCAGACCTTTTGGCGGCGGGCCTCTGTTTTTCCAAATCATAAGGGGGGACTCTTATGTGAAAAAAATAATCCGCGTTCGGCTCACGTTTGTACCTTTTTCTTGCAAACTAAAACCCCCTGCTCACGAAGGAGCATCCAATCCTAGGTCTCAACTGTTGCAAACGGTACCCAATCTGAGGTTACTGTCGGAAGGGTACACAATGCCTGGTCAACTGTTGAAATGGCATTCAACGTCTGATGAATCATTGAAAGGGCCCCAATCCCTGATCAACTATGGAACGAGCAACCAACTTCCGCGATGTCCATGATGGGAGCGCCGGGCTTGCGCATATCCCACACGCTGCACCTGTGAGCGGAGAGAGAAGCTGCGATTTGGTCCATATTCCGCGACCATTTTACACATTTAATCTGGAATCCAAAGATTGCAGTGAAAACTAAGCTCTTGTGTCATTCGAAACAGTTACTCAACTATATATTCAAAGTGTTACAAAGATTAAACATGAAATTTCCGGCGTTACGTAATAGCAGATTGCGCTTTTGTCCGGAGGATTACCAAGTTAAACTCCGCAGAGATCCATCTAAACCAAGGGGTTGAGGAATGCTTGGTAGTCCTTGGGTAAATCGAATTGTACCCCTGCTGCTAGGCACACTAGCAGTAAACTAGAGCGCTGTTACGTACATGTTTGTGATTTCAGAATTTAAAAAAAGCCCTTGTTAGTGTTTTTTTTAGTTCGTTAAAAGTTCAATCCTTAATCCTACTTAACTGTTGCATAATCAATCTGACTTGATCTGGAAAATTGGGGACACCCGGAGAGTATGGCTGAGTGAGGTTGGCAAATTGCCAGAGCAGTAGTTGACCCGATCCGCCGCCTGAGAGCGCCCATTCACCGTCTCGGGATATGTCAACGGAGAGGACGTGGCCCTGATGGTCCCGCCGTGACATCAACTGCTCCATTCGACTCTCTGCGATCACAAGTTTAACATTCAAAAAACCATTACACTTGCCGAAAACACATGAAAAAACCTTTTAAAAAACTTTTTGTACTGTGTTGTGATTTCTTCGAAACAGTTGAAATTGGAATAAGGCTTTTATAATAAAGAAAAACTTTGAAAATTTTCATGTTATATTCCGGCTCTTCTTTTGAATTTTAGAATTCCCAGTCTCGCTCTTTGACCTCTAATTCTAGTTTACTCTATCTTTCTTTCGATCCGTTATCCATTTCGGTCTCTTTCTTTCTCTCTACCACGAGTCGATCCAGGATGTCTTCGTACCATTCACCAACTTGGCGACATCGAAAACGACGACCGTTCCACTTTCGCATCCTCCAATGCACACTCCGTATGGATGGTCCTCTGAGTTGCCCGTCATGCACCATGCGACATCATTCAACCTGTTAGACCAGTAATTTGAGAACTTCTCTTGACCAGCTGGAGAAACCTATCTTTTTCGAACACACTAAGAACTTTTCCCACTATGCAGACGCTATATAAGGGACTCAACAATGAGTAGATGATCTACCGTAGATGGAAGAATAGTAATAATATAATAACAGTTTTCTGGTTCTCTAAATTTTAAGTCTTAATCTTTCAAGTCATACTATTCAAAAGTAACCGAAATGTTTAGATGTATAAATGGGAATGAATCTGGACCGACTTGAAGTCTGCATTAGCAGAGACAGCGCAGCCGAACTTAGGTGCAGGATGATCGTAGAGAGCTACCAAAGGCACGAACTCTACCCGAGGAGTTGTTGCCGCCGTGTCGAAGGTGGAGAAATGCTGCGCGTAGTCGCCGACTATCAGACCTGAAAGCAAATAAAAACGAGTGTTGAATATTCAAGTCCTAGCGAATGTAGGCCAAACCTTTGTTTCAAACTTTGGTAGGTATCTGTTACACTTCTAGATGATGATCTGTACATGTTAATTTTCTTCATTCATTTAACTATCCTGTCTTGCCGTTTCAAACTCTGTGTTCAAGCCTATTGCTAGTTTTACTCACTTCTGTCTTCTTTGCAGGCGTACTTTAGAAATTGAAGAAGAGTACATTTCACTAATGTTCCAAAGTATTTAGGATGGGTAAGCACTGTCAGTAAAACAAAAAAAACTCGTTGAAAAAAGTTTAACGGTACTTTTCCAGTTCGAAATAGGCTCCATCCTTTCCCCCCTCGGGGGGCGGAGTCGCGGATTTATGACTAATTTTTTGATACGGTCTCGTTAGCCTAAGCGGTACGGCCTCGTTAGCGTAAACTATTACTAAGCCTAAGCGTATTCAATGTAAAATTAAAATGGAGATTGATGAGAAAGAGAGGAAAATGAGAGAAAACAGGAGCATCATTTCGCATCAAAATGCAGGGAAGGGGGGAGGAGCCTACGTCGAACTGGAAAAGTGCCAGTTTAACAACGTTACATTAAATGATTTGCCCTTTTTTCATAAACATGAAGTATCCGTTACACATCTTATGACGTTTTAGTGAGTATCTCGATTCAGAAACAGACTACTTATTGAATTAATATCCGAAAAGAATAAATGACAGAAGAACTGACCTTGTACAGGGCAGTCCCGGGGACTCCACGTGAAGACACCCGATCGAGAGTACTCCTTAGCAAACATTGCCATGACTTCAGGTAGAGAATCGACAAGATGTCCACCACGGCAGTTGCTCTGGTCAGGAAGATGAGCTGGCTTATGTTGACATAGTGCATACTATCTGCCCTTTTGACACTCTATTCGATTGAAGCAATGATTGTGCGATGTGTCAGAAATGTGTCAAATGAGAAATAAATTCTTCGTTACTTATCTACACAAAGTTTATTTCCGCTTTCAAAGGCAGATTTCTGCTTGTGAGTCAGAAAATAATAGTTTAAGCTGAAACAACGTTTCAGCCATTTCAGTTCTCTAGATCAAATACTCGTCCTATATTCCGATTCTATTTGAAATACCTTTTTTTTCTCAGTTGTCCAAAAACCAATACAGTCATGGTTAAGCAGTCTTCTTGGTTAGCCGTATGTACAACCAAAACTGAAGATTGTATTGGAAAAACCGAGAAAACTCAGTCGATATTTTGGATGAAAATTTATTGACCTAAATAAATGAACAAAAGGTTTAAATAAACAGTTTGAAGGCAGTTAAGCAATCGTAGTACTTGCGCGTCATAGTTGCGAGACCGTATCAAAAAATGCCACTCTCATCTGAGCCATGGAACCTCTGGTGGAAGGGGCTTAAACGCAAACAGTGCCAGAATAATTTTCGCCAAAATACTCAAAATTTCGTTCGTCAGCCAAAAACCTTATTTCATCAGGATTTCGAGTATGCGAACTTGGCAGAAGGAAATTCCGATATTTGTTTTTTTTTCTTTGCCAAAACAGGGACGAAGGATCGGCTACTATTTTGCAGTACCAAGTGATGAATGACTCTGTGGCCAGGTTTTGTCCCCGTCAAATCGCGGACAATTTCGTTTTTATTTTGTGTCATGTTTTGGCACTGCCAAACTCGTCTCTTTTTTGAACACCTGGGTTGGGGTAAGTCGCTAGAAATGGTTGGTGTGTCGCCGTTGTAGCTGCTGGTATTGCCTCTCGGCTTTTTGACTTAGATCAAAGTCTAGTATTGGCACACCCCAAAGAGTTCCTGAGAGCGATCCTCTATTATCCCGGAAATGAGGACTAAGGGGATCAGGGCCTACAAAAAAGCCCGATTACACTTCTTCCTCCAGTCATTTCATTCCTTTCGTCATGAAGTATAACTTTGATTTAAACAAAGTCTCCCATGGAAAGTGCATACACATTTAGGCAACGACTGTTTATCGGGTACAACGACTGTTTATCGGGTTTACAACGCGGACTGGCCACCACAACACAAAACAATTCAAATCACATGATGACAATAATAACAATAAAACGATAACCCATACTTTAACTTCAACATCACAGATCATCGAAGAAAACACCAGCTCCTCCATCGATATTGAACTAAATCTGAAACGTTAGAAAAATTTATTCTAGCGACCCCAATACTCAAATAGAAAGTTCCCTTCCTTAAGACTCTTCCTAGTCTTTTCTGTGAGGTACCAGTTTTTCAGCTGACATTCACCTGCCTCTTTCCTGGACCTGCTAAAGTGTGGCTCCTCCTTCACCAACGCGGTGACGCCTGCAACTCGGAGCGAATGCGTGTTGATGGAATTGACCCCTGCTCCGAGACACGTGCGTTTTAGTTTTTTTTTCCAGGGTATCCTATAACAAACGGCCCGTAGAAAAAGACTCAAACACCGGTGCATCGGGTCTAACACTGACCCAACTACGGTGGTAGAGGTTTCACACTGCCTGGCGAGCCTGAACTTAGCCTGGCGAGCCTGAACATAGGTGAAAAAGTTCTCTCTACCTTTGCTTCCTTGATCGTTCTTCGCTTTGTCCACCTTCACTTTGACCTCTAAGGTGCCGTCTTCTTTTTGTTTCTCAGTCTCGTTTCTTTAGAACAACGCTGCTGCCTCTGAAATGCGAAGCAGGGCCCCGAACGCTGCTGTCACACAAAAAAAAAGCCGCTCGCGCATAAGATCTCTTGTCCCCCTCATCTCCAGAGCCTTCTTTGACTTGTTCAGTCCATCGAGCCTTCTCTCTGCAACACATTCTTCACTGGGAGGGAGGGCGGGGGCTGCTTAACTATCCCGAACAGCCTAGAATGGAATTTCCTCCCCTCTTCTTCCAAGCGAACGCGTCAACCGCGACGCGTCCGCTCTGACGCGTCGCATCCATGCAATTTCCTTAAGGAACCATGTTTAAATTGAACAATTACACTTCTTCCTCCAGTCATTTCATTCCTTTCGTCATGAAGTATAACTTTGATTTAAACAAGGTCTCCCATGGAAATTGCATAAACATTTAGGCAACGACTGTTCATCGGGTAGAACAGATAAAGGCGTGCTAGAAGTTACACCGAAGGAATGCGAAATCCGACGGCGTTTTACTCGACCCAAACAGTCGTTTTACTCGACCCAAACCCTTGCCAAAAACTATGCTATCGACCACTTGAGGAACCCACTTTCCATACTTTTTCAAGAGGGGTAGCGCACTGTTGCCATGGCACGTGCTCTAGCAAGCAGAGAGTGGAGGAACACACCAAGTACGACGAGCTGATCTCCAGATGGGTGGCTATGCGAAAGCGTCGTCGTGACTTGGTTCTGGACAGGCTCCTTTAGAAATAAAACTTGCACATTGTCGGTTCCTTTGGTCCGAGAACAATTCAATCATTTTGAAAAAGATTCGAAAATCTCCTTTTTTCACGACCCAGTCATCTCTATCACTGAGACTCTGACCGCGATCTCTTGGAGCATCGTTTTCATACCGCCCCTCTACAGAATACGCACCGCCGACTGACTCATGCGGGAGGACACGCTAGTACATCTGACTTTTTCAAGAGCGCTCTCGCACCGAAAATAACTCCCAGAAGCTGTCTATATGTACTGGAGTATGCCTTTTCGTTCACTTCCAAGTTGTCCAAGCCTCAACCCTGTACTGGTCCCCAGAGCACAGCTCCCACCGCTACTAATGACGCATCTGTTTCCCCGACTAAATACGATCTTGCTGGTGGCCCTTGAAACCTTTTTAACCAGTATTCGAGTTGACCTCTTTCCTATTCACTCAGAATCCTCCTTTTCTCACTCAACTCTGGAACACTTGTGATTTGATGTTCTTCGTGCACAAGGCCGTATCTTCTCCTCCTACAACATGGATTGAAGCAATTGTGTCCGACAGAACTTGTCTGTCTCTCACTGACGAAGCTGTCTTTCGCAACAGCTCACAAATTATCGGAACTGATTTCCTTGCTTTCTTTTTCCGATTCTTGAACTAATCCATCCTTCAAGTTAATTGTGTATCCCAGGCAGCTACCCACCTGGTGTATCCCAGGCAGCTACCCACCTGGTGTAGCCCAGGCAGCTACCCACCTGGTGTATCCCAGGCAGCTACCCACCTGGTGTATCCCAGGCAGCTACCCACCTGGTGTATCCCAGGCAGCTACCCACCTGGTGTATCCCAGGCAGCTACCCACCTGGTGTAGCCCAGGCAGCTACCCACCTGGTGTATCCCAGGCAGCTACCCACCTGGTGCGGATCCCATCTACTCTTCTTTTGAGAAATTTGAGCACCCACACACACCAGATCCTCTTATTTTGTTGCCCGCTTTTTAAAACTGTTCTTTTGAATTAGCCAGGATTATACCTTTATCCAGGTGAAGCGCACTTAAAATTCATAGTTTCCTCCACCTCATAACTAATGTCCTGAACACTAGTGAAAATGCAAAGAGCGGGGCTCAATCCAAATGGCATGGCCTTGAATAGATATGCTTTTCCATCCCATAGAAAGCCAACGAAACAAGTGTCTTGTTCAGAAATGGCGATATTATGGTAACCCGTGGCGAAAACAAACTTTGCCATATAACCTTGGTGAGGAAGTAAATGCCAGATAGTTCGAACATCATCATACGAAAACTTAGTTTTGCTAAGAAAGTCATTCAGATTCGAAGGATCATGGATCAAGCGCAAATTCTCACATGAGCGAACCACCAAAAGTGGCGAAATTTAAACTCAATTCGACTTTCCACTATTGCTCCACAGCGAAGCTTCTGCCACCACAAAAGCTTCTGCCACCACAAAAGCGGCTTCTTTTTGAGCTGACACTCTATTTCTCGATCCAGACAGTTTGACTGTTTCAACTTCAACACAGTCCTGTACCTCCTACAAGCTCCTGGGGCCTTCTGTTGTACACTATTACAGTGAATGATTCTTATTCGATGTTAACCAGCGTAAATATTTGTTATCTCAATTTTCTGGTAGTGTAAGTAATGTTTATTTTGTAGCATTTACTTCAAGTAAGTTACTTGCACGCAAAACTACAGAAGGAAGAGGTAGTAAAGGTAAAAGAAAAGAAAGAACGAGTCTAAGGGATTTGGAAGTGTGCGCTTGTAGCAGAGCCGGGAGAGCTTTGCTGTATAAGAGCTGAAACCCTCGTCTTCATGCCTTGTAGCAGAGCCGGGAGAGCTTTGCTGTATAAGAGCTGAAACCCTCGTCTTCATGCCTTGTAGCAGAGCCGGAAGAGCTTTGCTGTATAAGAGCTGAAACCCTCTTCTTCATGCCTTGTAGCAGAGCCGGGAGAGCTTTGCTGTATAAGAGCTGAAACCCTCTTCTTCATGCCTTGTAGCAGAGCCGGGAGAGCTTTGCTGTATAAGAGCTGAAACCCTCGTCTTCATGCCTTGTAGCAGAGCCGGAAGAGCTTTGCTGTATAAGAGCTGAAACCCTCTTCTTCATGCCTTGTAGCAGAGCCGGGAGAGCTTTGCTGTATAAGAGCTGAAACCCTCTTCTTCATGCCTTGTAGCAGAGCCGGGAGAGCTTTGCTGTATAAGAGCTGAAACCCTCGTCTTCATGCCTTGTAGCAGAGCCGGAAGAGCTTTGCTGTATAAGAGCTGAAACCCTCTTCTTCATGCCTTGTAGCAGAGCCGGGAGAGCTTTGCTGTATAAGAGCTGAAACCCTCTTCTTCATGCCTTGTAGCAGAGCCGGGAGAGCTTTGCTGTATAAGAGCTGAAACCCTCTTCTTCATGCCTCGGTTTGGCGTTGACCGGTCAGTTTTTTGCGTTCTGTCCTTCTGGCATCATTTTTATTGGTTTTCCCCAGTCTTATTTTTCCTCTGCTTCACAATTGTTAATTTCAGTTAAAATTGGGAGAATATTTTGGAAAAACTAATAAAAGTTGAACATGCATACATATATGTGATTAAAGCTTTAGGTACGACTTACTATTCTAGTTCCTAATTTAGCGAAAATGTTCACCAGCCATTTTCTTATTCAAATTGAAAAAAGAAGTAGGTTCAACTGTATATGAAGGATGCTTAATGTTTTAATTTAATTACAAATGTATCTTTGTTCTTCTACACACATCAACTTATATTGTCGATTGGGATAAGAAGAGTTTTTATCAAAATTTATCATATCAGATTTATTTAGTTGTAACAAACCTTTTTATCGAATTGAATGTCTGCGATGATTGTTGAAGGGATAAGTATATATTTTTTGGGGTTTAAAGGGGAAGCCATTGAATGGTAACAAATCATTCTGTGTGCTGACAAAAAAACTGAATTCAGTTTACCGTTGCAAAATTTTTCTAGAAACGTGTCTTTAATATACGTTAGTGTCGAAATTAAACTTTCGTTCTCGATTCTTTGGGTATTTTCGCCTTTTTGCTAGGGAGGTGTATGTAGATATATCCGTTCCATTAGTTGTACAGGTGTATCCATCAGAAACTCCGTTACAAAACAACAATATTAACGGTATCGATTTGTTCATAGAGGCATGTAGATTTTAGAGAACAGGGCTAGACTCGGCTTTCTCAAAGCTGCCCAGTGCCGAAAGGAGGCCATTCTTCAACGTTGAGCCACCATCGACGTAAATCCGCTGCCCTACTATGTACTCGGATTGCGACCTGTCCGAGAGGAAGTAAACCACCTGAAATACACAGAGCATCCATCGCATCATGATACAAATTTGTACTTATGCGTATGTGGGTGCTGTTTTTCAAAAGTGAGAAATACATTATTCGTTCCAGTTTTTATATGAATAAACACTACTTTCTTCAAATTTCATAGAACAAAACACACTTAAAATTCGCTTTTAGGAATGAGTAATTCTAATCTGAACTTAGGAGGAAGGCTAATGGGTCAATTTATTAGAGATTTCTTCTTCCGTTTATCTGTTGGCATCAATTCTGACTATAGAGGTGCTCTCTACTTCTACAAAACTAGGAGTTCAATTCTCCAATGCTGAGCGATAATGACTAGATCACTCCGAGTGTTTTTGGATGAAACATTCGGACTGGCTCACACTTTTTTTTAAACTCACTTTCCCGATGTCATCTGGATTGCCGACGCGTCCGATGGGGATCACCTCCACGTTACTCATGCTTTTCAGGAACTGAATTTAAACTCAGAGTTCTTTCTCTATCGTTTTTTCGGGTTGCGTTTAATTTACAGTAAAAACTCTTTTTCGCTTTTGTAGACCTAAAAAGAGATTTGGCTTCAAGAGAGAGAGAGAGAGCTTGGGATACAGAGAGAGAGAGCTTGGGATACAGAGAGAGAGAGAGAGAGAGAGAGAGAGAGAGAGAGAGAGAGAGAGAGAGAGAGAGAGAGAGAGAGAGAGAGAGAGACATAGAGTGCCGAATCCATGAAGGAAATAGGAACAAGATTATTACATATTATCTTAGCCGAGAAATGCGCTGCTGTTGATTGTGCAGTTTTTGCCCAGTGGTTCATTTCGTTGTAAGAGGCTGACGTTTTTTGTTTTTGTTTTCTTTCTCTCTATTTTTGACTCGCTTCGATCTTCTTGAGGTTTAAAAAAAATTAATATTATCTTTCTTTTTTTCAGAACCTTTACTCAGACTTTACACATATACTACATATGCTTACAATCTTGACTCAAAAATTTTCTCCGCTCTAACCTTAGAATTCGTCTCTTCATCCATCCCATTTTTCATGAAGATGTCAGTAGCGATGACTCCAGGGCTGCAATCAGTACAAGACTTGAACACCAGCACGTTTGAACACTCTAGCTTGAGACTTTAGTAGGAACAAGTGAACACGGGCCCCTATCTCATCTCGTCAACTCTGACATCGAAGAAAACGAATGACAGAAGCTCACATGACATATCATGCAAAAATGCATGTTAACAAAAAGTCACAGAATCACGGAAGGTCACGGAAAGCTAAACATCTCACTTGACACTATTCACTCGAATGCCTTGCTTGATGAGAGCCGCGGCCATTTGAACGGTCACTTGGTCAAGAGCGGCCTTCGTGATGGAGTAGTAGGCGTGATGCTGCAAATACTTCTTTCGTTTCAAGAGCTTCCCTAGTCTTTTCTGCTCATATTTCACTTATTTGAGTTATCCGTTTGGAAAGTGATCAAGTTTTCCAAGCCTTCGTGTACTTTCATCTGATTTACTCATTAAATTGCATTCATTTAACCATAAATAATAGTTTTTAATGACGTATAAATTGTTTTTCAAGGCTAGACTCTATCACGAAACAAGAAAACATTTAAATGTGACAGCCACTGGTAAACATCTATCATCAAGCTTATTTTTAAAACTGGTTTTTACTAAAACTGACTTAATAGAAGTAAAAGAAAAGCTAAGGAGGAAAAGAAACATGGAATTGATGCGGCTGCGATACGATGCTGGAAATGTTGACGACGGATCCTTTCGTCTTAGCGAGATGTGGAACCGCTAACTGTGTCAGTAGGATTACACTGTAAAGCATCATGTTACTTTGGAAAGTCTCGAAAAAGCTATGAATTGGGTTTGTTCATAGTTGAGGGGGAGAAGTATATCTTCAGGGGGAGTTCAGGAGGGGGTTCAGGGGGAGAAGCATATCTCGGATAGTGGAACGCGTTGCTTCGGTTCATGTCCGCCCCATCCCTTTTACACGAATTTCTGAAAGGAGAGGGGGAAAGAAAAAAGGGGTCAAAAACCGTTCAAAGTTTGGGCGTTTAATTTTAAACATAGAGCATTGTTTATTCGTCAGAAAATTCATTTCTCTCCACAGCTTGGTATTCTGCAGATCACTTTCTCTCCACAGCTTGGTATTCTGCAGATCACTCTCTCTCCACAGCTTGGTATTCTGCAGATCACTCTCTCTCCACAGCTTGGTATTCTGCAGATCACTCTCTCTCCACAGCTTGGTATTCTGCAGATCACTCTCTCTCCACAGCTTGGTATTCTGCAGATCACTCTCTCTCCACAGCTTGGTATTCTGCAGATCACTTTCTCTCCACAGCTTGGTATTCTGCAGATCACTTTCTCTCCACAGCTTGGTATTCTGCAGATCACTCTCTCTCCACAGCTTGGTATTCTGCAGATCACTCTCTCTCCACAGCTTGGTATTCTGCAGATCACTCTCTCTCCACAGCTTGGTATTCTGCAGATCACTCTCTCTCCACAGCTTGGTATTCTGCAGATCACTTTCTCTCCACAGCTTGGTATTCTGCAGATCACTCTCTCTCCACAGCTTGGTATTCTGCAGATCACTCTCTCTCCACAGCTTGGTATTCTGCAGATCACTCTCTCTCCACAGCTTGGTATTCTGCAGATCACTCTCTCTCCACAGCTTGGTATTCTGCAGATCACTTTCTCTCCACAGCTTGGTATTCTGCAGATCACTCTCTCTCCACAGCTTGGTATTCTGCAGATCACTCTCTCTCCACAGCTTGGTATTCTGCAGATCACTCTCTCTCCACAGCTTGGTATTCTGCAGATCACTTTCTCTCCACAGCTTGGTATTCTGCAGATCACTCTCTCTCCACAGCTTGGTATTCTGCAGATCACTCTCTCTCCACAGCTTGGTATTCTGCAGATCACTCTCTCTCCACAGCTTGGTATTCTGCAGATCACTCTCTCTCCACAGCTTGGTATTCTGCAGATCACTCTCTCTCCACAGCTTGGTATTCTGCAGATCACTTTCTCTCCACAGCTTGGTATTCTGCAGATCACTTTCTCTCCACAGCTTGGTATTCTGCAGATCACTTTCTCTCCACAGCTTGGTATTCTGCAGATCACTTTCTCTCCACAGCTTGGTATTCTGCAGATCACTTTCTCTCCACAGCTTGGTATTCTGCAGATCACTCTCTCTCCACAGCTTGGTATTCTGCAGATCACTCTCTCTCCACAGCTTGGTATTCTGCAGATCACTCTCTCTCCACAGCTTGGTATTCTGCAGATCACTCTCTCTCCACAGCTTGGTATTCTGCAGATCACTTTCTCTCCACAGCTTGGTATTCTGCAGATCACTCTCTCTCCACAGCTTGGTATTCTGCAGATCACTCTCTCTCCACAGCTTGGTATTCTGCAGATCACTCTCTCTCCACAGCTTGGTATTCTGCAGATCACTCTCTCTCCACAGCTTGGTATTCTGCAGATCACTTTCTCTCCACAGCTTGGTATTCTGCAGATCACTTTCTCTCCACAGCTTGGTATTCTGCAGATCACTCTCTCTCCACAGCTTGGTATTCTGCAGATCACTCTCTCTCCACAGCTTGGTATTCTGCAGATCACTCTCTCTCCACAGCTTGGTATTCTGCAGATCACTCTCTCTCCACAGCTTGGTATTCTGCAGATCACTTTCTCTCCACAGCTTGGTATTCTGCAGATCACTCTCTCTCCACAGCTTGGTATTCTGCAGATCACTCTCTCTCCACAGCTTGGTATTCTGCAGATCACTTTCTCTCCACAGCTTGGTATTCTGCAGATCACTCTCTCTCCACAGCTTGGTATTCTGCAGATCACTCTCTCTCCACAGCTTGGTATTCTGCAGATCACTTTCTCTTTAACTTTGTTCTTGTTTGTGTTTTCATGATATCTCATGTGCTTGGAATAAAGAAATGAAACTCTCCACAGCTTGGTATTCTGCAGATCACTCTCTCTCCACAGCTTGGTATTCTGCAGATCACTCTCTCTCCACAGCTTGGTATTCTGCAGATCACTTTCTCTCCACAGCTTGGTATTCTGCAGATCACTCTCTCTCCACAGCTTGGTATTCTGCAGATCACTCTCTCTCCACAGCTTGGTATTCTGCAGATCACTCTCTCTCCACAGCTTGGTATTCTGCAGATCACTCTCTCTCCACAGCTTGGTATTCTGCAGATCACTTTCTCTCCACAGCTTGGTATTCTGCAGATCACTTTCTCTCCACAGCTTGGTATTCTGCAGATCACTTTCTCTCCACAGCTTGGTATTCTGCAGATCACTTTCTCTCCACAGCTTGGTATTCTGCAGATCACTCTCTCTCCACAGCTTGGTATTCTGCAGATCACTCTCTCTCCACAGCTTGGTATTCTGCAGATCACTCTCTCTCCACAGCTTGGTATTCTGCAGATCACTCTCTCTCCACAGCTTGGTATTCTGCAGATCACTTTCTCTCCACAGCTTGGTATTCTGCAGATCACTCTCTCTCCACAGCTTGGTATTCTGCAGATCACTCTCTCTCCACAGCTTGGTATTCTGCAGATCACTTTCTCTCCACAGCTTGGTATTCTGCAGATCACTCTCTCTCCACAGCTTGGTATTCTGCAGATCACTCTCTCTCCACAGCTTGGTATTCTGCAGATCACTTTCTCTCCACAGCTTGGTATTCTGCAGATCACTCTCTCTCCACAGCTTGGTATTCTGCAGATCACTCTCTCTCCACAGCTTGGTATTCTGCAGATCACTTTCTCTCCACAGCTTGGTATTCTGCAGATGCACACAATGCTGCGTAAACGGATGCAAAAAGCAGAACAGAACTCTTTCTGTTTAGAATTCAAACTGGGTTGAAGATCAATTATTTGGAGACTCACTTACGAACATTCACTCGGATGACTTTGTCGAACTGCTCTATTGGCAGTTCGATGCCTTCTTTTCCTCCGTCCCCATCAAGCATCGCCGCGTTGTTTACCTGCAACGATTCCGACGAAGCTTTTCATTTCTGAAACTTAAGTCGTCAAGAGCCGAAGAATATCTTCCATAAAAACAATTCGCTTGCTTCGTTTTATTCTTCGATCAGATCATAAAGTACGTCTTCAGAGAAATTTGATCTGACTGTCATGTGTTGAGAGATTCGCGGAGGAAAACAGAGAAAGAGAGAGAGAGAGATATGGTAACTTAGAAACAACTTAGAATTATGATCTCAAACACTTAAGCTTAGTCTAAGAACGTTAAAACTTTTTAAAGATTCTAACTCTGATTTATATTCTTATTACAATGTCTTGGGGAAGTGGCTGGCTTTGAAAAAAGTATCAAGTTTTTTTCTCATATCGTAGGATTGTTAAAGAAGCCGCTATAAGAATGGAAGTTATCATGAAAGACAACGATGTTTGTATGGAATCGAGACGTCGATGTAACAATGATGGCAGAAAAATTAAACTAGTTAACAAACTATGGAGGGTTCCTGTGGGTGAATAATGACAGAGTAGCTCGCTCTCCATGCTTAAGACACTTTCTCAACTACTTTATTATACAGGGTTAAGCAAATTTATTGCAAATACAATTTGGTTGTTATTATTACTCAGACGACAAAAAAGCTTTACGTTTGAATTTGAAAATTTTTTCCCACCTCAAAAAGTACATTCAGCTAAAATTTCTTTCAAAACGGGCTCTCCTCTCACGAATTACGTCTTGAGAAAGTCTTGAGACGGTTTGGATGTCAGGCTATTACGGCCGAAAGGTACTTTAGTGAAATATTGTCCCAAGCTCTCTTCAATGGCGATTTCAGGGTATCGGAACTGTAGTGTCCTCTACCACAGAACTTTGTCTGCATGTATCCCCAGATGGCTTAGTCGGGGAAGTTTGAATCGAGAGAGCAGGCCATTGTACTCGCGGCTGTGCATATCTAAAATTGTAGTGCTCCGCTTATTGGCTGCTGCCGTACTTCTCAGATTGAACAGAGTCCCACGAAAATTCAAAAAAAAATCTTGATAAAAACTGTTCTTCGAAATGATTCACCCATTCGAAGACTCTTTCTGTCCAACTGATCCACCCATTCGAAGATTCTTTCGGTCCAACTGATCCACCCATTCGAAGATTCTTTCGGACAACTTATCCAATCATTCGAAGATTCTTTCGGTCCAACTGATCCACCCATTCGAAGATTCTTTCGGTCCAACTGATCCACCCATTCGAAGATTCTTTCGGTCCAACTGATCCACCCATTCGAAGATTCTTCCCGACCAACTGATCCACCCATTCGAAGATTCTTTTGGACCAACTGATCCAATCATTCGAAGATTCTTTCGGTCCAACTGATCCACCCATTCGAAGATTCTTTCGGTCCAACTGATCCACCCATTCGAAGATTCTTCCCGACCAACTGATCCACCCATTCGAAGATTCTTTCGGACCAACTGATCCAATCATTCGAAGATTCTTTTGGTCCAACCGATCCACCCATTCGAAGATTCTTCCCGACCAACTGATCCACCCATTCGAAGATTCTTCCGGACCAACTGATCCACCCATTCGAAGATTCTTTCGGACCAACTGATCCAATCATTCGAAGATTCTTTTGGTCCAACTGATCCACCCATTCGAAGATTCTTTCGGTCCAACTGAATCACCCATTCGAAGATTCTTCCCGACCAACTGATCCACCCATTCGAAGATTCTTTCGGACCACCTGATCCAATCATTCGAAGATTCTTTCGGTCCAACTGATCCACCCATTCGAAGACTCTTTCGGTCCAACTGATCCACCCATTCATCATTATACTGTGTGTGCTTACCTGCGAGCGGTGACTTCACAGCTCTCCTTTCAAACGTACGCTTTTCACAACATTCTCCATATACATAGTTCCCGTCATATAGGCGAGAGACAATTGTTACTTGTTCGAGTTCCTATTTGAGTTCTTTTTTCGGGTCTCAAAAGAGCGACGATTCTCGCCTCTCTGGTCTTTTTGTCTTCCTTGCTGATATCTGAGCTGCTTCCCGTGTCGTGCCAGATTTTCCGACTGTGCAGATACGACGCTTGTTGTTACCATAGCTGTTGAGCACTCATTCGGAATTTCAATCCAGTGCTCCAGGTGGGAAGTAACTTGTGTAAAAGAAGCCTTAGACATCTGCGGAGACTTCAGGGAGACTTGAGTTATTCTTAGTGGAATACTATAGGTAGATAAAAGAGAAAATGCCTTCTCAAGCTGCTCTGAACCTGTCCAAAGAAGGTCAAACTATTGTGCAATACTTGACCGATCAGATGATTCGTTCTAACAAAGAAACAATGACAATCTTCACTGAAGCTATGAAGGAGCAGATGGCTCTTTCACGAGAGCTCATGAACTCGCTCGGAACACTCATGGCTTCAGTCAATAATCTTATCTCTCAACTTTCCAAAAACCCTGTTTCATACACGAACGCCAACCAATCTGATGCTCCTCCGATGACGTATGCGGCTGTCGCATCTGCGGTGTCCCGTTCTCTTGCTGTCGACACAGAAGCCAGAGAGAAGTCTACGAGAGCAGTGCTGATTGGAGTGGCAGAAGGAGCAACAGAAGAAGAAACGAAAGAAAACGACCAACTCCTAGTCGCAAACATCATACGGTTGGCTAATGATCCGGAATTGCATGTTCTGGCTAATTCTAACGGCGAGTTAGACACTAGCGTAGTTTCTGTTCATCGCCACACTGGCTCTAGCTATAGTGAGGAACGAGCTAAAAGCCGTCCTCGTCCAATCAAAATCGAGTTCAATAGTCGAGCTCTCAGCACTGCTTTTCTAACGCATACCAGATCTACTCGCTGCGTCCCTAAGGTGACTGGTAACGTCCACTCATATGCACGACCCGATTATTTGAAAGTTCAGTTAAAATATTATTCCGAATTACGTAGAGAAGCCGGGGAAAAAAACGCTAGAGCAAATTGCTTGGCTTACGTAGTCCGAGACAATGGGAACGGGCCAGAAATATGTAAGCTGAAAAACCCAAGAGAGCTGCCTAGAAGATCTTCCGAGAACAGCAGACATTTGGACGATAAGGCGTCGTGCACTGATCTTGACTCTCAGCCTGTTCTTCTACCCACGATTCAAATGCTCACTGATCTATCTAGCAAGGGCGGTCAAGCCCGCGCTCGAGAAACCAGGAAAACTAGAGCACAATCGAAGAAAGCTGACACCGTTCCGGAGCCCCTGCAAGAGAAGAAACCACAGCCAGGTCTATCTACTGGTGGAGGAAACCCAGCAGTGGCCCCCACGACAGCAACGAAAGGGAAACTGTCAGCCAACAAGAATCGCCCTTGGTTAGATTCAAATAAACAAGGCTTACCTGCGGTTACACGTAAATAGGATAAGATTTTACGCGCTCAAACGTCTGACACGAAATCTAGTCTAATTTCCTCTCATGTAACTGCTCTCCTGATAAACGTCCGCTCTGTTGCTCACAAGATTAATATCATTGAGTCTCTCGCTGAGCAATATCGCGCAAAAATAATAGCTCTAACTGAGACATGGGCAACATCTTCAACTATTCATGATTCTATGCTGTCCATGAATCATAACTTCTCTGTTTATCGTACTGATAGAAATAGCTCTAACCAAGGTGGCGGCGTGGCTCTACTGATAGATAAATCATTACAATCAAGCCTGCATTCGTCAACTAGTCATTCCATCTACTGCCAACTTCTATCGATCAAATTATACAAGAATAACCAGTTCTTTTTCATACATTGCATATATCGTAGCCCGAGTTGCGCGGTCGACGATTTCGAAAGCGCTCTTACTGTATTAGAAACAACTTTCATAAAATATGGAGATGATGAACATATATTATTGGGGGATTTTAATACCCCAGAGATAGACTGGTCTAGAGCGTCCTACAGCTGCCCTCTTCCGACCAGACATTCTTCGCGCTCTCTCTTTCGGTTTACTCAACAATTCTCTCTGATACAGCTTGTGTCAGAGCCCACCAGATTAGAAAATGTCTTAGACCTAATATTTTCTTTCAAATCCAGCTCAATAGGTAGCTGTATTGTTGCGGCCCCTCCACCTGAACGGTAAACAAATCACAGAGAATAAACTAGTAAGGGACCTTGGTGTAGAATACGATAATTCATTGAACTTCTCTACACACATAGAAAATATGTGCAACAGAGCAAAATCCAGGTGCGCTTACATCCTAAGAACCTTCAAATCGAAAAACCCCGTTCTTTATAAAAAAGCTTTACGTTGCTTACGTTCGTCCTCAACTGGAATACTGCTCCGTGATCTGGTCACCTCGGCAGAAATATTATAAAGAACTCGTAGAAAAGGTTCAACGAAACTTTACAAAACAAGTCTGCAGAAGAGCCGGAATGCCCGATATGACATACGAAGAGAGAAAAAAAATTTTCCAATTGCAGTCCCTCGAAGAACGGAGGGACCAGACCGATCTAGTAATGACCTTCAAAATCTTGACCGGAAGAACCCCCATTTCTCCATTCAAGATGTTCTCCCCACAAGACCACAGATATCCCACTAGGTCTCACAAGTTCAGTCTGACTCAACCCAGTTTCAAACATGTTAAGCTCTCTAATAACTTCTCAACCAGAGTAGTTCCGGTCTGGAACAAACTCCCGGAGACTGTATTTTCGATTAATACAGTCAAATCATTTAAAACAGCTATCGGTAAGCTATAAAACGATCCTCATATTCTCGATTCCAGACCCACTTACCTCTTTTTCCTCGACTTACCTCTTTTTCTCACTTTGAAAAGTGTCACGCCTTGGTGTTGATACGAATCACTCCTCTATTTGATCCCCTACCTGCCCCTTCCGAAATCACCCTTGCGATAAAGTATTATTATTATTATTCGGAGATTCTTCCCGACCAACTGATCCACCCATTCAAAGATTCTTTCGGACCAACTGATATAATCATTCGAAGATTCTTTCGGTCCAACTGATCCACCCATTCGAAGATTCTTTCGGTCCAACTGATCCACCCATTCGAAGATTCTTTCGGTCCAACTGATCCACCCATTCGAAGATTCTTTCGGTCCAACAGATCCACCCATTCGAAGATTCTTTCGGTCCAACTGATCCACCCATTCGAAGATTCTTTCGGTCCAACTGATCCACCCATTCGAAGATTCTTCCCGACCAACTCATCCACCCATTCGAAGATTCTTTCGGACCAACTGATCCAATCATTTGAAGATTCTTTCGGTCCAATTGATCCACCCATTCGAAGAATCTTTCGGTCCAACTGATCCACCCATTCGAAGATTCTTTCGGTCCAACTGATCCACCCATTCGAAGATTCTTCCGGACCAACTGATTCACCCATTCGAAGATTCTTTCGGACCAACTGATCCATTAATTCTAAGATTCGGTCCAACTGATCCACTCATTCGAATATTATTTCGGTCCAATTGATCCACCCATTCGGAGATTCTTTCGGTCCAACTGAATCACCCATTCGAAGATTCTTCCCGACCAACTGATCCACCCATTCGGAGATTCTTTCGGACCAACTGATCCAATCATTCGAAGATTCTTTCGGTCCAACTGATCCACCCATTCGAAGACTCTTTCGGTCCAACTGATCCACCCATTCGAAGATTCTTCCCGACCAACTGATCCACCCATTCGAAGATTCTTTCGGACCAACTGATATAATCATTCGAAGATTCTTTCGGTCCAACTGATCCACCCATTCGAAGATTCTTTCGGTCCAACTGATCCACCCATTCGAAGATTCTTTCGGTCCAACTGATCCACCCATTCGAAGATTCTTTCGGTCCAACAGATCCACCCATTCGAAGATTCTTTCGGTCCAACTGATCCACCCATTCGAAGATTCTTTCGGTCCAACTGATCCACCCATTCGAAGATTCTTCCCGACCAACTGATCCACCCATTCGAAGATTCTTTCGGACCAACTGATCCAATCATTCGAAGATTCTTTCGGTCCAACTGATCCACCCATTCGAAGAATCTTTCGGTCCAACTGATCCACCCATTCGAAGATTCTTTCGGCCCAACTGATCCACCCATTCGAAGATTCTTCCGGACCAACTGATTCACCCATTCGAAGATTCTTTCGGACCAACTGATCCATTCATTCGAAGATTCTTTCGGTCCAACTGATCCACTCATTCGAATATTATTTCGGTCCAATTGATCCACCCATTCGGAGATTCTTTCGGTCCAACTGATCCACCCATTCTAAGATTCTTTCGGTCCAACTGATCCACCCATTCGAAGATTCTTTCGGTCCAACTGATCCACCCATTCGAAGATTCTTTCGGTCCAACTGATCCACCCATTCGAAGATTCTTTCGGTCTAACTGATCCACCCATTCGAAGATTCTTTCGGTCCAACTGATCCACCCATTCGAAGATTCTTTCGGTCCAACTGATCCACCCATTCGAAGATTCTTTCGGTCCAACTGATCCACCCATTCGAAGATTCTTTCGGTCCAACAGATCCACCCATTCGAAGATTCTTTCGGTCCAACTGATCCACCCACTCGAAGATTCTTTCGGTCCAACTGATCCACCCATTCGAAGATTCTTCCCGACCAACTGATCCACCCATTCGAAGATTCTTTCGGACCAACTGATCCAATCATTCGAAGATTCTTTCGGTCCAACTGATCCACCCATTCGAAGAATCTTTCGGTCCAACTGATCCACCCATTCGAAGATTCTTTCGGCCCAACTGATCCACCCATTCGAAGATTCTTCCGGACCAACTGATTCACCCATTCGAAGATTCTTTCGGACCAACTGATCCATTCATTCGAAGATTCTTTCGGTCCAACTGATCCACTCATTCGAATATTATTTCGGTCCAATTGATCCACCCATTCGGAGATTCTTTCGGTCCAACTGATCCACCCATTCTAAGATTCTTTCGGTCCAACTGATCCACCCATTCGAAGATTCTTTCGGTCCAACTGATCCACCCATTCGAAGATTCTTTCGGTCCAACTGATCCACCCATTCGAAGATTCTTTCGGTCTAACTGATCCACCCATTCGAAGATTCTTTCGGTCCAACTGATCCACCCATTCGAAGATTCTTTCGGTTCAACTGATCCACCCATTCGAAGATTCGTTCGGTCGAACTGATCCACCCATTCGAAGATTCTTTCGGTCCAACTGATCCACCCATTCGAAGATTCTTTCGGTCCAACTGATCCACCCATTCGAAGATTCTTTAGCGCCCATGAGGTCGGGAATTTGTTGCGATAATTCTGCTTAACCATGTGCATTTCTCCTGGGCGTAGGGTCGACTACTAAATCGACGAAAAAATAATTTCACAGGAACTCAATAAATGCATCTTTACATTTCTTCTTAGTCACTTTTCTATAGAGAGTGATTTTGGTGTATGTAATGCTTCATATGTATATATATAGAAAATGAAAAAAAAGATAATATATACCAAGACGTCGATGCGGCCGAACTTCTTGACGGTCTTCTCAATGAGCTCTTGAACGACGTCTTCACTTCCCAAGTCTCCCTATTTTGACAACTTCATCGAAATTTTTCAAGCTGTTTTTTTCATTTTTTTTAAATTTCACACCTTTGAAACACTGATATTATGTTGACAGTCAGAATGCTTGTAAGAAAAAAACAGCTTAGAGTGGTCCCGATTTTTTATCAGGAAAACTATAACCTCGAGAAGTGATAATATTTAGTTTAAATGAACAAAATTGGCATATCCTATATAGTTAACGAGAAGTTTGTTACCGTTTAGATGTTAACAATTTGAGCAGATTCATTAAAGTTAACAAAAAAGATTTAGTTTCAACTGCCAAACTATTCTCTTACTCATTTTTTTCCATCGGAATGATGAAACAATAAAAATCGGAATGATAAAACAAATTATTCTAAAAGGCCTCGACGATTAGTGCATTAGACTAACCTGGATTGTCAGAATATTGTCGTCACTAGCACCGACAGCCATGAGAAGCTGGCGGGATTCCTAAAACTTCATCGCTTGAGAAGGACGAATTACGGTACTTCAGAAAACACAAAATAATTTCAATTATGGTAATGATGCTTATTGGAACGGGAACACGTAATTGAAACATAAAAATGATTATAAAACTACTTTGAGCTTTTCAACAATAATTTTTTCAGCACGTGTAATTCTGATAAACATTATGTTGGAGTGAAGAGGTGATATTAGACGATATTTAGGCAGGAAGAATGGTTGGCTTATGGGTATAAAGTCTGTCAAGAGCAAGAAGAAGAAGTAAAATGACGAAAAGGGATTACCATTAAAATACGGTCAAAGAAAAAGAAGAAAGACGGAAAGGAAGATTGAGTTAAGACAAATGAATGAGTGCTGCTATGAATATTATCCAAAAAGTATTTAAACAGCAATTTTGATAAATGAGTAACTACAGTACTCTGTCTAGAGAAATTGCAGAGAAACCACAAAACTTAAACTGATATTTTTATGTTTATTTGTATCTTTATCGCCATATATTTATATCTTATGATAGAGTAACTACAAAAGTTTTAGTGCATATCGAACACTAGAGTACAACGAAGCTTGGGAAGTGCAATCGCCTTCTCTTTCTCTCGCCTTGAAATTACCGCTAACCTCAATGGAAGTCGGATTTCTTCCAGCAATTGTGACTTTCGCTCCCTCTGCGGCGAAGATTTTTGCAACGGAACGACCGATCCCATTCGAAGAACCTTCAAATGAGTTATAAAGTTTCGGAAAACCTTCAAATGAATTATAAAGTTTTCATTAGAAACATTGAGCCATTCTGTAATAACTAAGTACATATTTGTAAATATTAGTTAACTTTAGCCGATTAACTACACTCTGTCAAACACAGTCACAGATAACTGGAAAAACATTTCCGAACTCCGAGAATTCCGAAAGATTTCTCCAGTATTAGACCTGCCGAACTATTTTTAAACAATTTGAAGGGTGAATTCTTAGAAGTCGGCATTAACTTCATTTTGCGTTTTACCTGGCCACATTCTATGCTATATGTAGAACTTAGTTTTTTTTTGTAACTTACCAAGTTCTTTTTGGTGTATTTATAATTCGAAAATATTTCATTATCGGATCGGCACCATTTGATTCACTTACCAGTAACAATAACAGCCTTTCCTTCGAACTTTCCACTCATGGCTAGGAGGAATACTAGGAGGAACCCTTTCGTGATTAACCATCTCTTTTTATACTTCAAATTTTAATCTTAATGCGATCAAATATCGTTCGAAAACAGATTTTCTAGATTTTGCCACCTCTCCCGTGTTTCTTTCTAACTGTGTTGCCCCCCCTCCATGTTTCTATAACATATACCTTTTTATAACCCATGTACTCTTCTGGCAGCTCTTTTGTCAACCTCCACATCACTCCAAATTGGAATGTTTAATCGGCCTCATTTGTTTGTGTGCACTGTGGTCCGTCTGGTGTACACGTGTCGCAAACGAGACGCCTTTAATCTCTCCTGTGCCTTCCCTTCCACAGTACATAGATTACACCACGGTTCTTTTACAGAACTATGTGCCAGCGTTTCCCGGCGAAATAATTTGATTGTTATACATTTTTTAGAACACTTTCCTGTTCACTGTTCAACCTTTTCTTTCTTTCTGCATCAATTTTTTTCTTTCTTGTTTTTTTATTTAATTTTCCAGCTGTTTTCTTATTCTCTCCGATTTTTCTTCTCTATAACTACGGTAACCCATGACTCAGCCATATATCTTTACACAATATTCTTTTTCTGATTTCCAATGTTTGCTATATAGAGAGGTAGAGCAAAGAAAGCAATCAAAAGAGATGTAAATTTAATTTCGCGTTTCTTCCCTGCTGTTAGTAATTTTTCTCAAATGGCCTCGTGCGAAGTAGAAAAAAATTCTGAAACCAAGATAAGTTTAAACATTGGAGTGCATGGTTGCAAAGTTTCTTAAAACCTTTCAGCGTTATTACGAAAGTAATAATAATAAGAAAAGAATTGAAATTTATATCGTAAAAGAGGGCAAGGTTGAACAGATGTTGTCCAATCTCAGTTGCATGATTTATTACGACTGGGGAAAACCATGGCAATTTTCACTATGTTTAAGAACAGGTGTGTATTTGCAAGAAACAGTTGTAAAATGGGCAGAGTCGAGTGAAAAAATCCGTTTTAGAAACCAGAAACAAACATATGACAATAGTCCATTCAAAAACATGATATCTCACCTCAACGAATTTCGGTTTAACTTTTTGACTTTCATAGCTTGTATTCCTAAAAAATGATTTTCCATGGCTTTGTTTGAAATTTTTATTTAATCTTGAGACTTATTATGTATGCTAGTTACATAAGACATACGTTCAATAAGACTTATTATGTATGCTAGTTACATAAGACATACGTTCAATAAGACTTATTATGTATGCTAGTTACATAAGACATACGTTCAATAAGACTTATTATGTATGCTAGTTACATAAGACATACGTTCAATAAGACTTATTATGTATGCTAGTTACATAAGACATACGTTCAATAAGACTTATTATGTATGCTAGTTACATAAGACATACGTTCAATAAGACTTATTATGTATGCTAGTTACATAAGACATACGTTCAATAAGACTTATTATGTATGCTAGTTACATAAGACATACGTTCAATAAGACTTATTATGTATGCTAGTTACATAAGACATACGTTCAATAAGACTTATTATGTATGCTAGTTACATAAGACATACGTTCAATAAGACTTATTATGTATGCTAGTTACATAAGACATACGTTCAATAACTTTCATCCAATCATTAATTCTTGCCTTATCAACAGTATCAAAACGAGAAAAAGTACAACAAAGACAATATTTGAAAAAAAAAAGAACATAGACACATAATTTTTAAGTTTCTGATGCTTTTGGTCACTTCCTGCACAAATAATATACATACATAATAACTACGTGTATGGCAGTTCATCTACATCGATGCCTTGAAGTTCTATAATGTAAGCACTCTCAAGCAGTTGCAGTTTAGAATCGGTGCCTCAGATACTATGCATAAACATGCTCATATCGAGTTGAGAAAACATCTGAAGCAACGAACGACGTGCGGTTCCGTTAGTGAATCAGAAAAGTTGAATGATGAGAAAAGTTGAGCCAAGAAGGCAAC
This sequence comes from Allodiplogaster pararmata, assembly GCA_964056735.1. Classification (NCBI taxonomy): domain Eukaryota; kingdom Metazoa; phylum Nematoda; class Chromadorea; order Rhabditida; family Diplogasteridae; genus Allodiplogaster; species Allodiplogaster pararmata. The sequence goes on from OZ057405.1 coordinate 21,244,947, forward strand.
AAAAATATACGTATAGAGTGAGAGAGTGTAAGAGGGAGAGAAATAGAGAGATGAGAGGGATTAAATAATCATTCAAGCTCTTCTTTCAATTGCAAAAAGTAAAAATTTTTGTAATGAAATGCGAAATAGAGAAAATATTTTCAAATGTTAAATATCTTGACTCTTCTGACCAGAATGGAAATATACTAATCGGCCAAGACGCTTTGTTGAATGTGAAGACTATCTTACAGGAACACAGTCTTTGTCCTTTTTCCTTCATCGCATATTCGCTTTTCCATTCGTGTCTTCGGTTGAATGAGTCGAGTTCTCGAGAGAAATACCTGTCTCCCTCATAGATCGCGAAGCACTCCTACCATTCGCTCAAGGATGTTCCTTCTCTGATCATCCGTAATGGGTCAGCTGATGCAGTACGATCCGCAGAAGACGGTCTTTGCTGTAGCTCTGAGTTAGGCAACAGCCATTTATATTTCGCTCCTATCTCGTTATCTCGATTTTATTCTCCTTTTGGCTCTAATACCATGAAAAAATATCGGTGTTTGATATTGAGAATAACCTATTCGGATTCCATTTGGAGATTGAATTCGGAATCAACGCTTAAAACGTGACCATATCAGCCTTTTGTCACTTTTCACGATGAATCGGGTGCTTATGAGCAGGACCCGATCACGGGCAAAGCCGCGGAATTGTTAGCGTGCTAATAAGCGAAGCAGGAAACTGTAAAATTTCACCAGTAATGTTAAATGTTTCAGATGTCCTATGAGTATTTGGAACCATCTTTTATGCCGCCCGCGCTTAATTAGAATGCACTTCAAGTGTAGAAACGCAGGTTTGCTTCGTCATTTTTCTGTCTCAAAGTGTTCATTTCGCGAAGAAAACATGAGTTTCCCTTTTATTGAAAAACAATACGAAAGTTTGCAACTATTACTAATTGATTTTTCTTATTTATAATGTTTTATCGGTACTTGTCCATATCGGTGTAGGCTCCGCTCTTCTTCCCCCTCGGGGGCGGAGTCACTGATTTATGACTATTTTTTATACGTTCTCCTAAGCCTAAGCCGTACGTCTCTTTAGCGTAACTATTACTAGACTAAACGTATTTTGATGTAAAAGTAACAGGGAGAGGGATTACAAAAAGAAGAAAATTAGAGAGAACAGGAGCAACATCGTGCATCAAAATGCAGGGAGCAGGAGCCTACGTCGAACTAGACAAGTGCCCACTGGGGCCTCTTTCTAATTGGATATTTTGGATACAGCGATACAATATTGTCTTTCTAATCTTTCGATACAGCGATACAGCTATACAAATGGATACAGCGATATTTTGTGGAGGGCACCTGTATCCCTGTAAAGGTTCTATCTCTAATCTTTTACAGTTTACAGCAAAAAAAAACAACAACGAATCTTCACAGGAAACGAATACAAATTTACAGTTCTAGAAGCTGCTGTAAAGATGGAAACAGCAAGCATTTACGATGTTTTTTCTTCATGTTTTTGTTTTTTCTTCATATTTTGTTTTTCTTCTTCATCTTTTGTTTTTCTTCTTCATATTTTGTTGTTTCTTCTTCATATTTTGCCAATTCTATTTTTTCTTCCTTTTTTCACCAAAATGTTTACAAATATTTGATTTCGTTTTTTTCTTTGTCCATTAATAGTATATACAAATGAAAAAAAATAAATGTAGCATTTGTATATTCATATGAGGGTTCTTTTTAACTTGGGGGGCGCGCTTTACTTGGGGGTTTTTTTAAAAAATAACTTTTTAAAAGATTATTTTCACATTAAAAAACGCTTAGGCTTAGTAAAAAGTTTACGCTTTAGAAAATGGTTTATTTTCTTCCGAAAAATAACTGGAATAGTTAACATTAAATTTAGCTCAGGCTAAGTAAAACTCACGCTAACGAGACCATTACGGCTTAGTTGGTTAAGACCGTTTTATTGAAATTCCTTCAAGTAGTATAGAGTCCAAACTTGAAAAAAAGACTCCAAGTATTTGAATAATGTTTGGTGCCAAAAAGTGAAGGAAAAACTTAAGGTGCAAGAATAAGAAAAAAATCAAAATATGAAGAAAAAATGAAGAAAAACAAAATAAGTACAGAAAAAATGAAGAAAAAACAAAATATGAAGAGAGAAAAAAATTAAGAAAAAACAAAATATGAAGAAAATTTACCGAGCAAACGAAAATTGCCCCAAACTCGGCCGTTGCACGCCGCGCACGCCAAATCATTACTAATGCACGCCAACGCGCGGGAAAGAGAGAAAGAGTGTTTGACGCCCTATTGTGTTTCACACTATAATTAATTTCCTCCAAAAAATATGAATTTTCTCCAATAATATCATGGCATATCAAGCAGCATACGTGCGAAAGTTTAATAAACCATTGACGAAGGGCGACGTTTTAAACAAAGCACACATTAAATAAAGCGAGTTAAGAATTTTCCCGCGCGTTGGCGTGCATTAGTAATGATATGGCGTGCGTGCACGGTGTGCTTTAGTAATGGCCCCAAACTCAACAAATATTTGTATCCGATACAGCAACTTTTTGTATCGGCTGCTGTATCGGATACAACTGTGAACTGTATCCATACATTTACAGGAGAGATTAGAAAGACAAGTAAAATATCGCTGTATCCAAACTTCCATTGTATCGCTGTATCGCTTCATCCAAATTATCCAATTAGAAAGAGGCCACTGGGGATATTAAAGAACAGTACATAGAGATCCGCATGAATATGCCTGAACAGAGACCTGATAGCAAGATGAATTTTCTTACCCAAAGAGGGGTTTTAAATCGAGGTTCTGTCCTTCATATGAAAAACAGTAAGCCTTGCAGATCAGATAACACAAGTTAGAGCTTTACTATTGAAGCTCTAGTGGCGAGAAACAGTTTGTTGCAGATGTGACATATCTACAATCAACGGTGCGACGATTTTTCGTTCCTGACGACAAAGTGAGTTGGTCTTGCGAGTGGAAAGAGTACGCTCCCGTGGAACACACGGATGGACGTCTCGAAGGGAAGCCATACGCAGACCCTCCAGAGGTCAGCGGTATTCGCTTTAACTCCAACGATGGCAAAGTGGACCGCACATCCCACAACGGGTTAGTCGGAATATATGAACGGCCTAAAACTGCAATTAAAAACTTATACTAGCGAGCAGTAAGGGGTGAGAGACGATGAGGAAAAAAGGGGTTAAGATCACGTTCAAATGTTGAACTTCGACATCAATTTACGGCCTATGAAGATTTTGTATTCTTAATGTTTTCTATATCAAAAATAATCGAAAGGCGTCTCTAAAGGCATATTATCGCCTACTGCGGACTTCTGAATCCTCTTGGGGCTGACTTCCAAAGTCTTATGGCATGAATATGAATTCATTCATGTAGATTTATCGTTAAGTAAAAGCAAACGAAGTTCATGATGAGATTTCAATAGAGATAGTTTCAATCGAGATCCCATCAACCCTCGGAAACATAATACTCACCAATCTCTATATTCCTCCACGATCCTCATGTTCACCGGGAAATAACAGATTTCGCTTATATCTTCACCCATGCGAAGACATGTGTTGTGGCTAGAGACGTGAACGCCCACACACGCGCGCTGTAGAGTACCAGTCCGGAATATGCTAGAGGAACGGCACTATGTGACGCGATCGAGCAAAGCAACTCCCTAGTCCTGAACTCTCCTCAGTAGCAGACAGAATGGACGCCTCATCTGGCATCACAACAGCAACTAATGACGACTAACTGTTCCTGAAGAACCCTCTCCAAGTTGAACTCTGATTATCTACATGTTCTTGAGATTGAACTCGAAGTTCCGACCATTCTTAATCGCCGATGCTTCATGAAGTTAAGGAAAGTGATTTAGGCTAAATACGAGGATAAAGTGAGCCAATTACTGAGCGACTTTCCATACGAATAAAGTCCTAATTCTTGGTCGAAACCCTCAGAGTGGTATTCAATGGACTGCCAAAACCCCTTGATTCAATCAAGCTGGTCGGGTATGCGGACGACCTTACTATAATGGGGTCTAACCATGACTGGAGAATATAGCTTCACGCCTGAACGACTACCTCCAGGTCCTAACTAGCCACTTCAAAGAACTAAAGATGGACATACAAAATCAAGTGTAACGCTGTTTACCACCAACGCGAAAGAATTTCGAGAAGCCAGAACTTCGAAAATCCTTGGTGTCACTTTGGACCAAATGGGAACCTATCGTCAACATGCAGAAGAACTGAAGACAAGGGTGAAAAAAAAATTGAATTATCTCCGAGCAATTGCAGGAAGAAGGTGGGGACAGAAGAAAGAAACCATGCCAAACACTCACAGGGTGGGGCGTAATTATAGCACGAAAATTGAACGCAATTTAAACAGTTCTCGAAATCACACAATTCTCTTTTCATGCAAATTTCTAATTCATGAATATTCTGTCTATTGTTCCTGAAAATTTCATTATGTTTGATCAATTTGGAATACAATGGTCGTCACACGTCCGATGCGCACTGCAATCCTCTCAATGCACATCCAAGGTAAACGACCAGCGGAAATCGCTCGCATGCTGGAAGTGCATCATTCAATTGGACATCGAGCCATAAAACGTTTCGGAGAAGTTGGAGGAGCTCGAGATCGTCAACGGAGTGGTCGACCTTTGACGGCTACCTCGTCTAGAGTCATCAGGAAGGTCAGAGAACGCATTCGTCGAAATCCCAAAAGAAGTATGAGGAAAATGGTCCGTCATATCCAAATTTCAGCGAAGTCGGTACAGAGGATTTCACGAGGCTCTAGGAATGACCCCTTATCGATGTCGGAAGCGAGCGATGCTCACCGAGTGGAATAAAGAAGCAATAAACAAAAAAGTGCCCCACCCTGTACAAGACCACCAACAGAGCAGCCATTACCTATGTGGCTGCAATCTACTCGCCTTAACTGGCCGATTCCCAGTGGAACTTTTTGCAGGCAGCGCAAAACACAATCCGGATTTCTATTGGAAACATCACTATATTAGATGTTGAGTACATCTAGCTTACGAAAGCAAACCTGTTAAGGAATACAATATAACGCATAGCAAGCAATTCACCGCCAGATCCAACTCCAGTCCAACCATCCGTATCACCGCATTTGTAGTGAAGCCAAACCTATCAGGGCAATCAGGAAGTACGCTAAAGATATATGTAGACGTAAATTTTAGTGACTCTGGCTATAAGGAGGCCCTCAAAAAATACACACGAACACGATTAGAAACTTTCTTAGAAATAGCCGACTCAATCCAGTTCCAGGCAAAAAACCTCCCAGAATACATAAGTCTACTTCCAAGCTATCTAGAGAAAATCAAATAACTCTGTCCCAACTCCCTAGCCACCACTATAGTTTTCTTAATAGTCATTTGCATATAATAGGGCCAGTGAGTCACCTCTGTGCCCACTATGTCATCTAGAACCTCACGCCTCGAAGCATATCTTTTCGTGTCGCTGTAACCCAATTTCTCTAAGACCGATAGACCTCGGTTGTTTGATTTCTTTTCAAGCAATCTCTCAAAAAAAGAAAGAAACAGTAAAGGGTCGAGAGCTTCGACATTGATCTTCTGTGTCACGAAGAGGAGGACAACCTACTGGGCAAGAAACAACAACAACATGAATTTGAATTCATTCATGTAGATTTCTCGTTAAGGCCCTACCCGTTTGATACCAAAGGTCGGCCAATGAACCCCCAAGGACGCACTGGAATGACAGGTTTCTTCACGTTGTTAGTATTCCCGCGTTTGTCCGCTGAAAATATTTTTTAGTAAGTTTTTTTCTTCGAAAACTTTAAAGCAGAGACTTTTGAATCGGTTCAAGCAAATGAAGTCTCATAAAAACCAAGAACTGCAGACCTGAGACTGGCAACTCTAAATCCCGGTTTATGAACAGGGGTTAAATAGTTACCGGACCAGCTATGTTGGCGCATACATGTTCACGCCGAGAATGATCTACATTCTCTTCTCCTTCCGTTCTGTTTTACTTTTTCTCTACTTCTCTTTTTGCCTTTCCACATCCATTTTCCAACTCGCTCGGCGCGTACAAACATGCCTTAGACCGCTTTTATTTAACGACTGTTTATGAAAGGTTCAAACGCATTTGCATTTTAGAATAAAAAGAATATTTCTTTTAGAAAAGAATAGCACTTTAAACCGATAAATTAGGAAGCCGAGGCCCACCAACAAAAAACACGCTTCTCAGCACTGAACTCCAAATCTTAGTCGCAGCCCTCTCCTTAAGGAATGTGAACATATTAGCAGACGTCTAAAAGCAGATTCATTCACGCTCGCAAAACAGAAGAAGAAAACAAACAGAAAAAATAAGCATATTCGTGTTTGGAAAAACACGAGCAAAAATCTGTAATTTTGCGTTAACCGTACTGTGACCTACGCTTACTAGGCAATTCTATTCCAACTGAGGACAGTGTCTTTGGCTCTTTTAAAATCCCTTGAACATATGTCTCTCTGCTTGAGGCAGAGGAGTCCTCGGCAGATGGGGGCCTAATCACGCGGCAGACCCCGTCGTGACCCGCAAGGCCAGCGGGAAGCTCCAATTCGTCGCCATCCGGAGAGGAGACACTGGCAGGTTTTATGAAAATTGTTATCTTCCGGTAATTTCCATACCTTGCTCGTTTACGCTAAAGAATTTTTCCGCTTTTTGCAAAACTCTGTGAATTTGTTTCGAAGCTTCAAAAGTTCTGCTTGCTTTTTCTTGAGCTCTTCTTTTGTATTTCTCTCTCTCTTTTTTTCTCTTCTCTCTTGCCCATGCTCTTAATCTCTCTCTCTCTCTCCCTTTCTCTCTCTGTCTTTATAAGTTTCTCTCTTTCTCTTTTTAACTTTCACTATCTCTTCTACTGACTCAGTGTAACCATAGCTTACCAAACTTGTGAAATTTCTCTCGGTTGCGCGCCCGGTCCTCCAAAAAGTTTTTTGAAGGTGAAGAAAATATAAAAGAAGATGATTCAAAAAAAACAACAACTAAATGCTTGTAAATAAACTAATTGTGCATTAGTTAAACTACGGCCCCGGCTACGCGAAACAAAAGATCAATGGCCTTGACAAAACAAACCAAATATTCTCCGGCTGCCGAGGGTCGGAGAAAGGGCAGAAACACCCGGTCAACCGCCCGAAAAAACTATATTCAACAAGTCCTGGTGAGCTATGCGTGTAAATAGTTGCATTGCAGGTGAATGGGCCTTCCCCGGTGGTATGATTGATCCAGGTGAAAGGGTCAGCGCTACTCTCAAGCGAGAATTTGGAGAAGAAGCTCTCGGTGGTGCAGTAGCTGCTAGTATGGAAAAATTTTGGAGTGGAGGAAGGATACTGTATGCAGGGTCAGTTGTGTATATGATGCAAGTTGCGAATACATAAATAGCTTTGGTTATTCGATGCTTTTGTTATGTAGTTGAAGTTGCGAATAGATAGAAAGCTTTTGTTATGTAGTTAAAGTTGCGAATAGATAGAAAGCTTTTGTTATGTAGTTAAAGTTGCGAATAGATAGAAAGCTTTTGTTATGTAGTTAAAGTTGCGAATAGATAGATGGCTTTTGGTATGTAGTTAAAGTTGCGAATAGATAGAAAGCTTTTGTTATGTAGTTAAAGTTGCGAATAGATAGAAAGCTTTTGTTATGTAGTTAAAGTTGCGAATAGATAGAAAGCTTTTGTTATGTAGTTAAAGTTGCGAATAGATAGATGGCTTTTGGTATGTAGTTAAAGTTGCGAATAGATAGAAAGCTTTTGTTATGTAGTTAAAGTTGCGAATAGATAGAAAGCTTTTGTTATGTAGTTAAAGTTGCGAATAGATAGAAAGCTTTTGTTATGTAGTTAAAGTTGCGAATAGATAGATGGCTTTTGGTATGTAGTTAAAGTTGCGAATAGATAGAAAGCTTTTGTTATGTAGTTAAAGTTGCGAATAGATAGATGGCTTTTGGTATACATTTGCTACGATTTGCAAATTTTAGATAGCTTTATTGGAGTTTCAACACGAAACTGCAGCTATTTTAGTTGTAATGATTTGTCTCCAACTCAAGGAAAAAATAATTATAAACGTCAAGCCTTCCGAGCAAACCATATCGAGAAGCAAGTCAGTCTTGTAAGAGTTTTGAAAATTACACATCAATTCGGTGACTTACCCCTTACAATTCACCCTCAATTTTGCAATACCCTCGCTTTTTTGTCAATTGCCGTTGAACACCTGCTTGAGAAAATTTATTTTAAACCAAGGGATGTATAATTTTAGTTCTAGCATGTCTCTTCCTCTCAATCCTGTTGAAAACTAGAAGGGATCTGTGCAGCATCGCTCACTAAACTAGAAGGGATCTGTGCAGCATCGCTCACTAAACTAGAAGGGATCTGTGCAGCATCGCTCACTAAACTAGAAGGGATCTGTGCAGCATCGCTCACTAAACTAGAAGGGATCTGTGCAGCATCGCTCACTAAACTAGAAGGGATCTGTGCAGCATCGCTCACTAAACTAGAAGGGATCTGTGCAGCATCGCTCACTAAACTAGAAAAGATCTGTGCAGCATCGCTCACTAAACTAGAAGGGATCTGTGCAGCATCGCTCACTAAACTAGAAGGGATCTGTGCAGCATCGCTCACTAAACTAGAAGGGATCTGTGCAGCATCGCTCACTAAACTAGAAGGGATCTGTGCAGCATCGCTCACTAAACTAGAAGGGATCTGTGCAGCATCGCTCACTAAACTAGAAGGGATCTGTGCAGCATCGCTCACTAAACTAGAAGGGATCTGTGCAGCATCGCTCACTAAACTAGAAGGGATCTGTGCAGCATCGCTCACTAAACTAGAAGGGATCTGTGCAGCATCGCTCACTAAACTAGAAGGGATCTGTGCAGCATCGCTCACTAAACTAGAAGGGATCTGTGCAGCATCGCTCACTAAACTAGAAGGGATCTGTGCAGCATCGCTCACTAAACTAGAAGGGATCTGTGCAGCATCGCTCACTAAACTAGAAGGGATCTGTGCAGCATCGCTCACTAAACTAGAAGGGATCTGTGCAGCATCGCTCACTAAACTAGAAGGGATCTGTGCAGCATCGCTCACTAAACTAGAAGGGATCTGTGCAGCATCGCTCACTAAACTAGAAGGGATCTGTGCAGCATCGCTCACTAAACTAGAAGGGATCTGTGCAGCATCGCTCACTAAACTAGATGGGATCTGTGCAGCATCGCTCACTAAACTAGAAGGGATCTGTGCAGCATCGCTCACTAAACTAGGGGGATCTGTGCAGCATCGCTCACTAAACTAGAAGGGATCTGTGCAGCATCGCTCACTAAACTAGAAGGGATCTGTGCAGCATCGCTCACTAAACTAGAAGGGATCTGTGCAGCATCGCTCACTAAACTAGAAGGGATCTGTGCAGCATCGCTCACTAAACTAGGAGGGATCTGTGCAGCATCGCTCACTAACTAGAAGGGATCTGTGCAGCATCGCTCACTAAACTAGAAGGGATCTGTGCAGCATCGCTCACTAAACTAGGAGGGATCTGTGCAGCATCGCTCACTAAACTAGGAGGGATCTGTGCAGCATCGCTCACTAAACTAGAAGGGATCTGTGCAGCATCGCTCACTAAACTAGAAGGGATCTGTGCAGCATCGCTCACTAAACTAGAAGGGATCTGTGCAGCATCGCTCACTAACTAGAAGGGATCTGTGCAGCATCGCTCACTAAACTAGAAGGGATCTGTGCAGCATCGCTCACTAAACTAGAAGGGATCTGTGCAGCATCGCTCACTAAACTAGAAGGGATCTGTGCAGCATCGCTCACTAAACTAGAAGGGATCTGTGCAGCATCGCTCACTAAACTAGAAGGGATCTGTGCAGCATCGCTCACTAAACTAGAAGGGATCTGTGCAGCATCGCTCACTAAACTAGAAGGGATCTGTGCAGCATCGCTCACTAAACTAGAAGGGATCTGTGCAGCATCGCTCACTAAACTAGAAGGGATCTGTGCAGCATCGCTCACTAAACTAGAAGGGATCTGTGCAGCATCGCTCACTAAACTAGAAGGGATCTGTGCAGCATCGCTCACTAAACTAGAAGGGATCTGTGCAGCATCGCTCACTAAACTAGAAGGGATCTGTGCAGCATCGCTCACTAAACTAGAAGGGATCTGTGCAGCATCGCTCACTAAACTAGAAGGGATCTGTGCAGCATCGCTCACTAAACTAGAAGGGATCTGTGCAGCATCGCTCACTAAACTAGAAGGGATCTGTGCAGCATCGCTCACTAAACTAGAAGGGATCTGTGCAGCATCGCTCACTAAACTAGAAGGGATCTGTGCAGCATCGCTCACTAAACTAGGAGGGATCTGTGCAGCATCGCTCACTAAACTAGAAGGATCTGTGCAGCATCGCTCACTAAACTAGAAGGGATCTGTGCAGCATCGCTCACTAAACTAGAAGGGATCTGTGCAGCATCGCTCACTAAACTAGAAGGGATCTGTGCAGCATCGCTCACTAAACTAGGAGGGATCTGTGCAGCATCGCTCACTAAACTAGAAGGGATCTGTGCAGCATCGCTCACTAAACTAGGAGGGATCTGTGCAGCATCGCTCACTAAACTAGAAGGGATCTGTGCAGCATCGCTCACTAAACTAGAAGGGATCTGTGCAGCATCGCTCACTAAACTAGAAGGGATCTGTGCAGCATCGCTCACTAAACTAGAGGGATCTGTGCAGCATCGCTCACTAAACTAGAAGGATCTGTGCAGCATCGCTCACTAAACTAGGAGGGATCTGTGCAGCATCGCTCACTAAACTAGAAGGGATCTGTGCAGCATCGCTCACTAAACTAGAAGGGATCTGTGCAGCATCGCTCACTAAACTAGAAGGGATCTGTGGATCGTCCTAAGGGAGCATCGCTCACTAAACTAGAAGGGATCTGTGCAGCATCGCTCACTAAACTAGGAGGGATCTGTGCAGCATCGCTCACTAAACTAGAAGGGATCTGTGCAGCATCGCTCACTAAACTAGAAGGGATCTGTGCAGCATCGCTCACTAAACTAGAAGGGATCTGTGCAGCATCGCTCACTAAACTAGAAGGGATCTGTGCAGCATCGCTCACTAAACTAGAGGGATCTGTGCAGCATCGCTCACTAAACTAGAAGGGATCTGTGCAGCATCGCTCACTAAACTAGAAGGGATCTGTGCAGCATCGCTCACTAAACTAGGAGGGATCTGTGCAGCATCGCTCACTAAACTAGAAGGGATCTGTGCAGCATCGCTCACTAAACTAGGAGGGATCTGTGCAGCATCGCTCACTAAACTAGAAGGGATCTGTGCAGCATCGTCAAGGGGATCTGTGCAGCATCGCTCACTAACTAGAAGGGATCTGTGCAGCATCGCTCACTAAACTAGGAGGGATCTGTGCAGCATCGCTCACTAAACTAGAAGGGATCTGTGCAGCATCGCTCACTAAACTAGAAGGGATCTGTGCAGCATCGCTCACTAAACTAGAAGGGATCTGTGCAGCATCGCTCACTAAACTAGAAGGGATCTGTGCAGCATCGCTCACTAAACTAGAAGGGATCTGTGCAGCATCGCTCACTAAACTAGAAGGGATCTGTGCAGCATCGCTCACTAAACTAGAAGGGATCTGTGCAGCATCGCTCACTAAACTAGAAGGGATCTGTGCAGCATCGCTCACTAAACTAGAAGGATCTGTGCAGCATCGCTCACTAACTAGAAGGGATCTGTGCAGCATCGCTCACTAAACTAGAAGGGATCTGTGCAGCATCGCTCACTAACTAGGAGGGATCTGTGCAGCATCGCTCACTAAACTAGAAGGGATCTGTGCAGCATCGCTCACTAAACTAGAGGGATCTGTGCAGCATCGCTCACTAAACTAGAAGGGATCTGTGCAGCATCGCTCACTAAACTAGAAGGGATCTGTGCAGCATCGCTCACTAAACTAGAAGGGATCTGTGCAGCATCGCTCACTAAACTAGAAGGGATCTGTGCAGCATCGCTCACTAAACTAGAAGGGATCTGTGCAGCATCGCTCACTAAACTAGAAGGGATCTGTGCAGCATCGCTCACTAAACTAGGAGGGATCTGTGCAGCATCGCTCACTAAACTAGAAGGGATCTGTGCAGCATCGCTCACTAAACTAGGGGGATCTGTGCAGCATCGCTCACTAAACTAGAAGGGATCTGTGCAGCATCGCTCACTAAACTAGAGGGATCTGTGCAGCATCGCTCACTAAACTAGAAGGGATCTGTGCAGCATCGCTCACTAAACTAGAGGGATCTGTGCAGCATCGCTCACTAAACTAGGAGGGATCTGTGCAGCATCGCTCACTAAACTAGAAGGGATCTGTGCAGCATCGCTCACTAAACTAGAAGGGATCTGTGCAGCATCGCTCACTAAACTAGAGGGATCTGTGCAGCATCGCTCACTAAACTAGAAGGGATCTGTGCAGCATCGCTCACTAAACTAGGAGGGATCTGTGCAGCATCGCTCACTAAACTAGGAGGGATCTGTGCAGCATCGCTCACTAAACTAGAAGGGATCTGTGCAGCATCGCTCACTAAACTAGAAGGGATCTGTGCAGCATCGCTCACTAAACTAGAAGGGATCTGTGCAGCATCGCTCACTAAACTAGAAGGGATCTGTGCAGCATCGCTCACTAAACTAGGAGGGATCTGTGCAGCATCGCTCACTAAACTAGAAGGGATCTGTGCAGCATCGCTCACTAAACTAGAAGGGATCTGTGCAGCATCGCTCACTAAACTAGAAGGGATCTGTGCAGCATCGCTCACTAAACTAGAAGGGATCTGTGCAGCATCGCTCACTAAACTAGAAGGGATCTGTGCAGCATCGCTCACTAAACTAGAAGGGATCTGTGCAGCATCGCTCACTAAACTAGAAGGATCTGTGCAGCATCGCTCACTAAACTAGGAGGGATCTGTGCAGCATCGCTCACTAAACTAGAAGGGATCTGTGCAGCATCGCTCACTAAACTAGGAGGGATCTGTGCAGCATCGCTCACTAAACTAGAAGGGATCTGTGCAGCATCGCTCACTAAACTAGAAGGGATCTGTGCAGCATCGCTCACTAAACTAGAAGGGATCTGTGCAGCATCGCTCACTAAACTAGGAGGGATCTGTGCAGCATCGCTCACTAAACTAGGAGGGATCTGTGCAGCATCGCTCACTAAACTAGAAGGGATCTGTGCAGCATCGCTCACTAAACTAGAAGGGATCTGTGCAGCATCGCTCACTAAACTAGAAGGGATCTGTGCAGCATCGCTCACTAAACTAGAAGGGATCTGTGCAGCATCGCTCACTAAACTAGAAGGGATCTGTGCAGCATCGCTCACTAAACTAGAAGGGATCTGTGCAGCATCGCTCACTAAACTAGAAGGGATCTGTGCAGCATCGCTCACTAAACTAGAAGGGATCTGTGCAGCATCGCTCACTAAACTAGAAGGGATCTGTGCAGCATCGCTCACTAAACTAGAAGGGATCTGTGCAGCATCGCTCACTAAACTAGGAGGGATCTGTGCAGCATCGCTCACTAAACTAGAAGGGATCTGTGCAGCATCGCTCACTAAACTAGAAGGGATCTGTGCAGCATCGCTCACTAAACTAGAAGGGATCTGTGCAGCATCGCTCACTAAACTAGAGGGATCTGTGCAGCATCGCTCACTAAACTAGAAGGGATCTGTGCAGCATCGCTCACTAAAGCTAGAAGGGATCTGTGCAGCATCGCTCACTAAACTAGAAGGGATCTGTGCAGCATCGCTCACTAAACTAGAAGGATCTGTGCAGCATCGCTCACTAAACTAGGAGGGATCTGTGCAGCATCGCTCACTAAACTAGAAGGGATCTGTGCAGCATCGCTCACTAAACTAGGAGGGATCTGTGCAGCATCGCTCACTAAACTAGAAGGGATCTGTGCAGCATCGCTCACTAAACTAGGAGGGATCTGTGCAGCATCGCTCACTAAACTAGAAGGATCTGTGCAGCATCGCTCACTAAACTAGGAGGGATCTGTGCAGCATCGCTCACTAACTAGGAGGGATCTGTGCAGCATCGCTCACTAAACTAGAAGGGATCTGTGCAGCATCGCTCACTAAACTAGAAGGGATCTGTGCAGCATCGCTCACTAAACTAGGAGGGATCTGTGCAGCATCGCTCACTAAACTAGAAGGGATCTGTGCAGCATCGCTCACTAAACTAGAAGGGATCTGTGCAGCATCGCTCACTAAACTAGAAGGGATCTGTGCAGCATCGCTCACTAAACTAGAAGGGATCTGTGCAGCATCGCTCACTAAACTAGAAGGGATCTGTGCAGCATCGCTCACTAAACTAGAAGGGATCTGTGCAGCATCGCTCACTAAACTAGAAGGGATCTGTGCAGCATCGCTCACTAAACTAGAAGGGATCTGTGCAGCATCGCTCACTAAACTAGGAAGGGATCTGTGCAGCATCGCTCACTAAACTAGAAGGGATCTGTGCAGCATCGCTCACTAAACTAGGAGGGATCTGTGCAGCATCGCTCACTAAACTAGAAGGGATCTGTGCAGCATCGCTCACTAAACTAGAAGGGATCTGTGCAGCATCGCTCACTAAACTAGAAGGGATCTGTGCAGCATCGCTCACTAAACTAGAAGGGATCTGTGCAGCATCGCTCACTAAACTAGAGGGATCTGTGCAGCATCGCTCACTAAACTAGAAGGGATCTGTGCAGCATCGCTCACTAAACTAGAAGGGATCTGTGCAGCATCGCTCACTAAACTAGAAGGGATCTGTGCAGCATCGCTCACTAAACTAGAAGGATCTGTGCAGCATCGCTCACTAAACTAGAAGGGATCTGTGCAGCATCGCTCACTAAACTAGAAGGGATCTGTGCAGCATCGCTCACTAAACTAGAAGGGATCTGTGCAGCATCGCTCACTAAACTAGAAGGGATCTGTGCAGCATCGCTCACTAAACTAGGAAGGGATCTGTGCAGCATCGCTCACTAAACTAGAAGGGATCTGTGCAGCATCGCTCACTAAACTAGAAGGGATCTGTGCAGCATCGCTCACTAAACTAGAGGGATCTGTGCAGCATCGCTCACTAAACTAGAAGGGATCTGTGCAGCATCGCTCACTAAACTAGAAGGGATCTGTGCAGCATCGCTCACTAAACTAGAAGGGATCTGTGCAGCATCGCTCACTAAACTAGAAGGGATCTGTGCAGCATCGCTCACTAAACTAGAAGGGATCTGTGCAGCATCGCTCACTAAACTAGAAGGGATCTGTGCAGCATCGCTCACTAAACTAGAAGGGATCTGTGCAGCATCGCTCACTAAACTAGAAGGGATCTGTGCAGCATCGCTCACTAAACTAGAAGGGATCTGTGCAGCATCGCTCACTAAACTAGAAGGGATCTGTGCAGCATCGCTCACTAAACTAGAAGGGATCTGTGCAGCATCGCTCACTAAACTAGAAGGGATCTGTGCAGCATCGCTCACTAAACTAGAAGGGATCTGTGCAGCATCGCTCACTAAACTAGAAGGGATCTGTGCAGCATCGCTCACTAAACTAGAAGGGATCTGTGCAGCATCGCTCACTAAACTAGAAGGGATCTGTGCAGCATCGCTCACTAAACTAGAAGGGATCTGTGCAGCATCGCTCACTAAACTAGAAGGGATCTGTGCAGCATCGCTCACTAAACTAGAAGGGATCTGTGCAGCATCGCTCACTAAACTAGAAGGGATCTGTGCAGCATCGCTCACTAAACTAGAAGGGATCTGTGCAGCATCGCTCACTAAACTAGAAGGGATCTGTGCAGCATCGCTCACTAAACTAGAAGGGATCTGTGCAGCATCGCTCACTAAACTAGGAAGGGATCTGTGCAGCATCGCTCACTAAACTAGGAAGGGATCTGTGCAGCATCGCTCACTAAACTAGAAGGGATCTGTGCAGCATCGCTCACTAAACTAGAAGGGATCTGTGCAGCATCGCTCACTAAACTAGAAGGGATCTGTGCAGCATCGCTCACTAAACTAGAAGGGATCTGTGCAGCATCGCTCACTAAACTAGAAGGGATCTGTGCAGCATCGCTCACTAAACTAGAAGGGATCTGTGCAGCATCGCTCACTAAACTAGAGGGATCTGTGCAGCATCGCTCACTAAACTAGAAGGGATCTGTGCAGCATCGCTCACTAAACTAGAAGGGATCTGTGCAGCATCGCTCACTAAACTAGAGGGATCTGTGCAGCATCGCTCACTAAACTAGAAGGGATCTGTGCAGCATCGCTCACTAAACTAGAAGGGATCTGTGCAGCATCGCTCACTAAACTAGAAGGGATCTGTGCAGCATCGCTCACTAAACTAGAAGGGATCTGTGCAGCATCGCTCACTAAACTAGAAGGGATCTGTGCAGCATCGCTCACTAAACTAGAAGGGATCTGTGCAGCATCGCTCACTAAACTAGAAGGGATCTGTGCAGCATCGCTCACTAAACTAGAAGGGATCTGTGCAGCATCGCTCACTAAACTAGAAGGGATCTGTGCAGCATCGCTCACTAAACTAGAAGGGATCTGTGCAGCATCGCTCACTAAACTAGAAGGGATCTGTGCAGCATCGCTCACTAAACTAGAAGGGATCTGTGCAGCATCGCTCACTAAACTAGAAGGGATCTGTGCAGCATCGCTCACTAAACTAGAAGGGATCTGTGCAGCATCGCTCACTAAACTAGAAGGGATCTGTGCAGCATCGCTCACTAAACTAGAAGGGATCTGTGCAGCATCGCTCACTAAACTAGAAGGGATCTGTGCAGCATCGCTCACTAAACTAGAAGGGATCTGTGCAGCATCGCTCACTAAACTAGAAGGGATCTGTGCAGCATCGCTCACTAACTAGAAGGGATCTGTGCAGCATCGCTCACTAAACTAGGAGGGATCTGTGCAGCATCGCTCACTAAACTAGAAGGGATCTGTGCAGCATCGCTCACTAAACTAGGAGGGATCTGTGCAGCATCGCTCACTAAACTAGAAGGGATCTGTGCAGCATCGCTCACTAAACTAGGAGGGATCTGTGCAGCATCGCTCACTAAACTAGAGGGATCTGTGCAGCATCGCTCACTAAACTAGAAGGATCTGTGCAGCATCGCTCACTAAACTAGAAGGATCTGTGCAGCATCGCTCACTAAACTAGAAGGGATCTGTGCAGCATCGCTCACTAAACTAGAAGGGATCTGTGCAGCATCGCTCACTAAACTAGAAGGGATCTGTGCAGCATCGCTCACTAAACTAGAAGGGATCTGTGCAGCATCGCTCACTAAACTAGAAGGGATCTGTGCAGCATCGCTCACTAAACTAGAAGGGATCTGTGCAGCATCGCTCACTAAACTAGAAGGGATCTGTGCAGCATCGCTCACTAAACTAGAAGGGATCTGTGCAGCATCGCTCACTAAACTAGAAGGGATCTGTGCAGCATCGCTCACTAAACTAGAAGGGATCTGTGCAGCATCGCTCACTAAACTAGAAGGGATCTGTGCAGCATCGCTCACTAAACTAGAAGGGATCTGTGCAGCATCGCTCACTAAACTAGAAGGGATCTGTGCAGCATCGCTCACTAAACTAGAAGGGATCTGTGCAGCATCGCTCACTAAACTAGAAGGATCTGTGCAGCATCGCTCACTAAACTAGAAGGGATCTGTGCAGCATCGCTCACTAAACTAGAAGGGATCTGTGCAGCATCGCTCACTAAACTAGAAGGGATCTGTGCAGCATCGCTCACTAAACTAGAAGGGATCTGTGCAGCATCGCTCACTAAACTAGAAGGGATCTGTGCAGCATCGCTCACTAAACTAGGAGGGATCTGTGCAGCATCGCTCACTAAACTAGAAGGGATCTGTGCAGCATCGCTCACTAAACTAGAAGGGATCTGTGCAGCATCGCTCACTAAACTAGAAGGGATCTGTGCAGCATCGCTCACTAAACTAGAAGGGATCTGTGCAGCATCGCTCACTAAACTAGAAGGGATCTGTGCAGCATCGCTCACTAAACTAGAAGGATCTGTGCAGCATCGCTCACTAAACTAGAAGGATCTGTGCAGCATCGCTCACTAAACTAGAAGGGATCTGTGCAGCATCGCTCACTAAACTAGAAGGGATCTGTGCAGCATCGCTCACTAAACTAGAAGGGATCTGTGCAGCATCGCTCACTAAACTAGAAGGGATCTGTGCAGCATCGCTCACTAAACTAGAAGGGATCTGTGCAGCATCGCTCACTAAACTAGAAGGGATCTGTGCAGCATCGCTCACTAAACTAGAAGGGATCTGTGCAGCATCGCTCACTAAACTAGAAGGGATCTGTGCAGCATCGCTCACTAAACTAGAAGGGGATCTGTGCAGCATCGCTCACTAAACTAGAAGGGATCTGTGCAGCATCGCTCACTAAACTAGAAGGGATCTGTGCAGCATCGCTCACTAAACTAGAAGGGATCTGTGCAGCATCGCTCACTAAACTAGAAGGGATCTGTGCAGCATCGCTCACTAAACTAGAGGGATCTGTGCAGCATCGCTCACTAAACTAGAAGGGATCTGTGCAGCATCGCTCACTAAACTAGAAGGGATCTGTGCAGCATCGCTCACTAAACTAGAAGGGATCTGTGCAGCATCGCTCACTAAACTAGAAGGGATCTGTGCAGCATCGCTCACTAAACTAGAAGGGATCTGTGCAGCATCGCTCACTAAACTAGAAGGGATCTGTGCAGCATCGCTCACTAAACTAGAAGGGATCTGTGCAGCATCGCTCACTAAACTAGAAGGGATCTGTGCAGCATCGCTCACTAAACTAGAAGGGATCTGTGCAGCATCGCTCACTAAACTAGAAGGGATCTGTGCAGCATCGCTCACTAAACTAGAAGGGATCTGTGCAGCATCGCTCACTAAACTAGAAGGGATCTGTGCAGCATCGCTCACTAAACTAGAAGGGATCTGTGCAGCATCGCTCACTAAACTAGAAGGGATCTGTGCAGCATCGCTCACTAAACTAGAAGGGATCTGTGCAGCATCGCTCACTAAACTAGAAGGGATCTGTGCAGCATCGCTCACTAAACTAGAAGGGATCTGTGCAGCATCGCTCACTAAACTAGAAGGGATCTGTGCAGCATCGCTCACTAAACTAGAAGGGATCTGTGCAGCATCGGCTCACTAAACTAGAAGGGATCTGTGCAGCATCGCTCACTAAACTAGAAGGGATCTGTGCAGCATCGCTCACTAAACTAGAAGGGATCTGTGCAGCATCGCTCACTAAACTAGAAGGGATCTGTGCAGCATCGCTCACTAAACTAGAAGGATCTGTGCAGCATCGCTCACTAAACTAGAAGGGATCTGTGCAGCATCGCTCACTAAACTAGAAGGGATCTGTGCAGCATCGCTCACTAAACTAGAAGGGATCTGTGCAGCATCGCTCACTAAACTAGAAGGGATCTGTGCAGCATCGCTCACTAAACTAGAAGGGATCTGTGCGAGCATCGCTCACTAAACTAGAAGGGATCTGTGCAGCATCGCTCACTAAACTAGAAGGGATCTGTGCAGCATCGCTCACTAAACTAGAAGGGATCTGTGCAGCATCGCTCACTAAACTAGAAGGGATCTGTGCAGCATCGCTCACTAAACTAGAAGGGATCTGTGCAGCATCGCTCACTAAACTAGAAGGGATCTGTGCAGCATCGCTCACTAAACTAGAAGGGATCTGTGCAGCATCGCTCACTAAACTAGAAGGGATCTGTGCAGCATCGCTCACTAAACTAGAAGGGATCTGTGCAGCATCGCTCACTAAACTAGAAGGGATCTGTGCAGCATCGCTCACTAAACTAGAAGGGATCTGTGCAGCATCGCTCACTAAACTAGAAGGGATCTGTGCAGCATCGCTCACTAAACTAGAAGGGATCTGTGCAGCATCGCTCACTAAACTAGAAGGGATCTGTGCAGCATCGCTCACTAAACTAGAAGGGATCTGTGCAGCATCGCTCACTAAACTAGAAGGGATCTGTGCAGCATCGCTCACTAAACTAGAAGGGATCTGTGCAGCATCGCTCACTAAACTAGAAGGGATCTGTGCAGCATCGCTCACTAAACTAGAAGGGATCTGTGCAGCATCGCTCACTAAACTAGAAGGGATCTGTGCAGCATCGCTCACTAAACTAGAAGGGATCTGTGCAGCATCGCTCACTAAACTAGAAGGGATCTGTGCAGCATCGCTCACTAAACTAGAAGGGATCTGTGCAGCATCGCTCACTAAACTAGAAGGGATCTGTGCAGCATCGCTCACTAAACTAGAAGGGATCTGTGCAGCATCGCTCACTAAACTAGAAGGATCTGTGCAGCATCGCTCACTAAACTAGAAGGGATCTGTGCAGCATCGCTCACTAACTAGAAGGGATCTGTGCAGCATCGCTCACTAAACTAGAAGGGATCTGTGCAGCATCGCTCACTAAACTAGAAGGGATCTGTGCAGCATCGCTCACTAAACTAGAAGGGATCTGTGCAGCATCGCTCACTAAACTAGAAGGGATCTGTGCAGCATCGCTCACTAAACTAGAAGGGATCTGTGCAGCATCGCTCACTAAACTAGAAGGGATCTGTGCAGCATCGCTCACTAAACTAGAAGGGATCTGTGCAGCATCGCTCACTAAACTAGAAGGGATCTGTGCAGCATCGCTCACTAAACTAGAAGGGATCTGTGCAGCATCGCTCACTAAACTAGAAGGGATCTGTGCAGCATCGCTCACTAAACTAGAAGGGATCTGTGCAGCATCGCTCACTAAACTAGAAGGGATCTGTGCAGCATCGCTCACTAAACTAGAAGGGATCTGTGCAGCATCGCTCACTAAACTAGAAGGGATCTGTGCAGCATCGCTCACTAAACTAGAAGGGATCTGTGCAGCATCGCTCACTAAACTAGAAGGGATCTGTGCAGCATCGCTCACTAAACTAGAAGGGATCTGTGCAGCATCGCTCACTAAACTAGAAGGGATCTGTGCAGCATCGCTCACTAAACTAGAAGGGATCTGTGCAGCATCGCTCACTAAACTAGAAGGGATCTGTGCAGCATCGCTCACTAAACTAGAAGGGATCTGTGCAGCAATCGCTCACTAAACTAGAAGGGATCTGTGCAGCATCGCTCACTAAACTAGAAGGGATCTGTGCAGCATCGCTCACTAAACTAGAAGGGATCTGTGCAGCATCGCTCACTAAATCTAGAAGGGATCTGTGCAGCATCGCTCA
>OZ057405.1:21266406-21288906 GCA_964056735.1 Allodiplogaster pararmata
AATCGATATGGTAAAAAATTATTGAGCTTATTTTTTTTTACAGACCGGTAAAAGCAATTTGAATGTATGACCTCTAGTGGAACGATTCCTGGGTGCGAATTTAAGAAAGCTCTGAAGCATTTAGATTACCAAAAACAGATTTGTAAATAATCTGAAAATCTATTGCTTTTCTACGTGAATATAGAGTCCTTCCGTTTAGAAATTCAAGTCTTTGTTTATAAAATGGTATCTTGTAATTTGAACGTTTGAAAAATTAAGCGGCTGAATTGCTTTTGGAACCTCAGAGGTGAATTCGAGGATGGGTCTGGCGTATATATTGAACAGACTAAATAGAAGATGCTTGTTTTGTGTTTTGAAAGAACGCAATATCAGAAAACTTATAGATCTGGCTTTGTTACAAATGTTAGAGAAATGATATTCAAAGCATATTTAAAGCATGGGTTAGGAATTAAATAAACTGAGAAAAAAAGTGGAACGTCAATAATTTTCTGTTAATTTTAAGTTACCAATGAGAAAAAACAATTTGAAACATGGGATCGAATCGGTCGCTTCACTACGTAACGAGTTCCATCACAGCGTCGCTTGACCTATGCAAGGAAGAGTCAGAAACTCGCTTCTTTAAAGAATTTAACATAAAGTGAAAAAGTAAGCTTTAAAAATTGTAAATGTGTTTTTGTCTCAAAAAATTATCTATTGATGCGTTTAGTGAAATGGAAAATATTGGGGTACCAGTTCTATTTTTATTTCGATCTTAGCTCGGTTCTGAGTTTTTTCTCAAATTTTTTTAAAACACGCTTTTTATGATTTTTTTCAGTGTAACTCTTTGAACCTTCCACTTGTACTGCACATCTGAAGACGCGTTGTTAGTCCTTGTCGTTTGGTTGCTGCCACTTCTCCACCGGCTGTGGCTGTTGCTGGTAAGCGTCAATTTACTACCGTTGCAGTTTGAAACGGAGTATGGCGCGTGCTCGGCTCCGTACGCGGAAGTATTCGAGTAGGTGTTTTTTACTGCGGTGGAAGAGCCTCGAGGAACGATAGTGATCTCATCGTCAACAGAGGAACCGGCATTAGTAGCGCCCGAGTGCTGCTGGCATCCCGCAGGTGGACTCTCTAGAGTGTAGAGAGTTTCCCTCACTACACCGAAAGTCGAGCCATGTCTGCAAGTCGTGGTTTTACTTTCTGTCGTTCGCGCGATTGTATTACTTTCTGTCATTCTTACTGACTTTAATTCTCTTACGTTTTCTGTACCATTATTTTAGATAACGTTTTTTTCCATCTTGAAGTAGACCCTTTCAAGCTGTACAGTCCAAGTCAATATAACTCTGTCATACATGCATACCATAAACAAACGTGTGCTAAAAAGTGTGATTGAACTTAGCACGGGCAAAAGTGAGTACAGCTGTATCAAATCTATGCCCATCGTCACTACCTTCGAACTCCCAACAGGATTGGAATATCCAATGGATGAGTAGTTTTTTGTAAGCTGTTTTTCTTCAAGAAACTAACTCGTGTTCTTTACAAATGCGATTCTTAAAACTTCTTTTCTCTCAAAAATTGGTATAGAAAGTGTACCAGATCTTCTTACCCAGCTTGCTTGGATCTCCCTCGTCTTGCTGAAGTATTATCCGTATCAACAGAGCCACAATCACATGTCACAACTACGGTAGGGGCCGCACTATAACTGATACCACCGTTTGAACATGCACGTTTTTTGGCAATTACCGAAGTAAGGCATGAGTAAGGCATGAGGGAGATGAGTAAGGCATGAGGGAGGCAAGAACACGGGAGGCATTTTTTTGTTTGTACCAACAAGCAACACACTCATAACACACTTTTACTTTTTAACACTACGGACTACACTTTCAGTATAAATGACAGGTTTTACGTTTGAAAATTAGGTTTTTATTTTATTTTTTGTTGACTTTGCAGTACAAAAAATAAAATAAAAACCTAATTTTCAAACGTAAAACCTGTCATTTATACTGAAAGTGTAGTCCGTAGTGTTAAAAAGTAAAAGTGTGTTATGAGTGTGTTGCTTTTTGGTACAAACAAAAAAATGCCTCCCGTGTTCTTGCCTCCCTCATGCCTTACTCATGCCTTACTCATGCCTTACTTCGGTAATTGCCCGTTTTTTTCAAAAAAGTAAGCTCTGCTAGTCTTTTTTAACGCGTTCAAGAAGTTGGCAAAAAAGAAAAGGTTTTCGATAATTCTGTTTGCTGAATAGTCTGTAGACTTGTTGGTAAAGCAAAGCGTAGTTTATCGATAAGGCTGTAAACTGCTCAGTCAAACCAACCGTAGTTTGTCACTCTCTTGAGGTGTGAGGTTCGGGCGACGCTGGAGACGAGGTGACACAGGCGCAGGAGGAGTCGGCAAAGGTGGCGGCAGAAGTTGTTGCACCGAGGCTGAAATGTATCTCCACCCGCTTATTTCAGTTCTATGTGAACATTGGAATAACAATCCATTTTTCTAGATCCAAACTCTCGAAAGAGGAAGAGGACTCTTTGGAGGACGAAGAGGGATTTGAAGATGAGAGTTATCAGTCCTATTTCAGTCATGAGCCATTGCTCGCTGATTTCTTACTTTGTACTCAGTTTAAGATTCATAGAGTATGGCTCTGCTTTTCGACATCTTCGCTAACTTTAATGTCCTCTGAGACATCTCATTAGAACTCGGAACCAAACTCCATAATTACCGTATTCGTTCTGGACGGCCGCCGGCGGCTTCCAATGCGAAGGAGTTTCGGGGGGCGAGAGCTGTTCATAGGCGCACCCAGAAACGTTCCAAGTAACTTAATAAAAATAAGTTTGTGCCGAGCATGTGCATCTTAAAGCTTAGTTCCCTCATCGAAGTGTTCACACAGAATTTTTTTTACAGTGTGGATCCCGCCGTTCGTTGTGCAGCTTAGGATGTCGAGAGAAGTGCGACTGTCTTGAGAGAGAGGGCGGGGAGCAGGAATAGGCCCCCGGAGACTGTCTTGAGAGAGAGGGCGGGGAGCAGGAATAGGCCCCCGGAGACTGTCTTGAGAGAGAGGGCGGGGGGCAGGAATAGGCCGCCGGAGACTCTTCGCGGTAGACAAAGGGCGTATCCCGATCTGCTCATGAAAATCAAAAATTATCACTTTTTGGACGAAGGGGAGTTTTTCCCCCATTTTGATCACTATCATTTGGCACGGGACCTTTTACTGAAAATTTATTTGTTCATTTACATAAATACATATGTAGTTATATGAACAATTGACAAACCTGCTAAATTTCTCTCGCTTTTCTGTGGCATTCGGCTGTTGTAAGTATGCGAGCGCTGATCTTCATATAATATCGTCGGATTCTTGCTGTGCGCGTCAAGCTTGGAGCAAGACGATTTACCATTTTCTGTGGGATCCTGGTACCCGGGACCATAATCAACCCGTTGCCAGACTCGATAGCCACGCGAATCGGACGGCATAATGTATTGAACAGCCCTTTCTGGCTGCTGAACATTCCGACTATTGCTTTCTCCCAGATTTTTTTTGAAGTTTTCCGCTAGTTGCAGCTGATTAAGCAGTCGATTCGACGCTGCAGGAAGACTGAAGCGAGGGCGGCCGAGTGACGGCGACGCCCCCGGCTGCAGGCTGGTTTCGCAGCTAGAAAACATTTCTAGTTTTGTTTCGCATGAAACTCAGAAAAGGACCGTTAAAATATCCTGCTGTATGTTGCTGTATTCTCAACGTCAACTCAGAAAATCTAATTCATTCATGATACGAAAAAGGAGTTTTTATTGTCGGTGCAAAAAATTCCTTATTTTCTATCTTTTTTTGAAATCATAACATTTTCTCTCATGATTTGTACCACTAAAAAGCAAATCACTTCAAATAAAATCCGTAGCACAAGTTTCGTTGATGCTATAGCTCTCAGAAATGACTATCCGGCGCGGAAAGGAAAGTGATAATATAAGAAGCTCATATCTGAAAAAAACGCTGAGGCCTAACTCGGGCATATTTCCATGTCCATCTGGAGTCATGGACTCCGATCTACAGCTCTCGCCTCCCGTGTTGTACGCACTGGATGTTTCGAGGCTAACGGCCTGCAGAGGAAGTTTTGGAAACAAACTATCAAAAGCAAAAAACCAGACTTCATCAAGACTATGAGGCTATGCAAGCAAAGCTAAACAACAACAAAACGAAAACCACTTTTTTGGGCCTCGCTTACTCCTGAAAGGTACTTTTCCAAAATAAGAATCTTTGCCCCCGATAACATTTAAGCAGACCGCTTTTTAAATGATCTCTTAAATTCCTCTAATTTGACGTGTATTATTTCATATAAGCTAAGCTCAAGCAATTTTAGTGGACTGGAAAGTGAGGTAACCTATAACTTTCAAAGCTTCATACCATTCCTAAGATTATTTCAAAGTAAACAAAACAGATGCATTCCCTATCAGTTGCTTATTTTAACTCAGAAGTATTTCAATCTCTACCAGGGTTTGTTTGACGAGCTCGTGTTTATTGATGAGGCGGTCGCATTCCATGCGGAGACTCGCCATTTCACGCTGCATTTTCGCTAACTTCTCGCACATTTCTTCTGAATCAGTAGATCAACCTCGTAAAAAATGCTTTTCTCGAGTTCTTTTGGAAAACATCTTATATTCGCCAGCTCAATAAATAGTTTCCGGTCTCAAGTAATTTGGCTCAAATGAAGCTTGAAAACACCTTGTGATGGTGTGGACTGAGGATTCGAACTCTTGTTGTTGTTTGAGGTACCCTGGAAGCAAATTCTTTCGAAAGCATTGGAATAATGTTTGTCTTTGGAAGTCCTTAAAACTTTAAGTTTTTTTTATTTATCATGAAAAATTATATATTTTGTATTTTTTGAAAAATTATTTTGTTCTAGAAAAGATATTTTTTGCCCACAAACCCTTTAAAAATGATTCTAAATAAACATTTCAGCGAAAAACTGCTATGAGTTTTTGGGAATCTATAGTTGAACAAACGAAGACTAATTAGTTTTACTTCATTATATCGTCATTCAATGTTGAGTTGACTTGAAGTCTAAGACTTGGATTACCTTCAGCATATTCCGCAGTCCATTGCGACAGGAAAAGCCTTGACTGCTCATGAGCTGCAAAATGAATCAATAAGCAGAACTCTTTCACAAGACAATATGCTAGTCCTGAGACAAACGATCAATATCAAAGATCAATATCATCTTAATTGTGTTTATCATCACGCAATATACGATTTTATAGGTTATTAAAGAACTGAGAAGAAAAATGTAAGGCGAACACACAATTAATAAAATAAGCTGAAGCAGATTTTCAACAAACAGGAACAAGAAGGACGCTCGAAGAATCGGTGGATTCCAACCTATTCACGGCAGAGGTGAGAAGACGATTTCTTGCAAATTAGAGCAAAATTAGTGCAATGCATTCAAAGAAGCCTACGGTATTACGGTATTTCGACTACGGTATTTCGGAGAGGAAATTAGAGCAAAATTAGTGCAATGCATTCAAAGAATCCAATTAAATTATTAACGACAATAAAAAGAGTGATTTTATTGGAAAAGGAAATTGTTGCTAATAATCAGCGGCTGATATTTTGCAAAGAAATTTTACATACTATGTATATATGTTATGGCTAGAATTGATCAGGCGCTTTAAATTGATCAGATCTCTTTCTTTCGGCTTTCAGATGGCTCTTTCGGCTGAATATGAGAAATTTTCTTATGCGCTCTCGTTAGCCTAAGTCGAACGGCCTCATTAGCGTGAACTCTTGCCTAAGCATAAGCGTTACTGATGTAAAAAATTATTTTCAAATTATTGTTTTTTTATTTGTTTTTACATTAAAAAAACGCTTAGGCTTAGGCTAAAGTTTACGCTAATGAGGCCGTACGGTTTAGGCTAACGAGACCGCATTAGAAAAGTTTTGATGTAAAAGTTAATGTAAAAACAGAAAGAAACTAACTTTTGATCAATTCAAAGCGTCTGATCAATTCTAGCCATAACATACATATATACTAACAAGTATCGGATAGAAATCGGACGAACGGTGAAACAGTTACGACAGCGCAAACACTGATTTCCACCCCCACCCCCCCCCTTTCCCCCTTCCCCTACAAGATGCATGACCCTATGAAGCTCTCATAGCTTTCAAGGAGTTTCTGGCCCAGCTTTTTTTCTTTGTTATATATCTTCTTCCAATCTGTTTGTCCACAACTCTCTTAGTTTCTCTTTTATTTCTTTTCGTCTTATCTTCGCTGTTTCTTTCTTCCTCCCTTACTTGGCTAGTCATGTCAATGTAACCGCTTCTTTTTGTCTATCTTTATCACCCAATCCTTCGCACCGACCCATAAAAGCGGCAGTAATCGAGAGCCGATGTATCTTAATATCTCATTCTCCTTCTCTCCCTTTCACTCTCTCTCTCACTCTCTTTTTCCTCCCTATCTGTTTCGTTCTCTTTTTTCTCTCTTTCTCTCACTCCTCCTCTTATTATCTTTTTTATTTCTCTCTTTTTATCTCTCTCTCTCCTTGCCCCGCACTGATTTCAACTCAAGCCTGAAGCATTATCAAGTCCTGAGTAGCGAGTCTCCAGAGACCAAAATAGTTAGCGTGTAAGTGGAAAAGTTGGTCGCACTGCTCTCTGCGAAAGGCTGGTTTCTTGCCGATAAAATTCCAAGAATCTTTCAAGTTTTGAGTCCCAATTCGAACCCCTTTTGTGCTTCGTAATACAAGCATGTGTCGCGTTATGAACAAAACGCGTGAAGACAATCCTTTTGTGTTTGCGCAGAAGCTGATGAAATACAACCATTTTCGTTAAATCTATCAATAAAATCGGAAAATAATTTGATAGTTTGAAAAAGTTGTTATGAGTTGAGGCACTGAAGTGCATAAAATTGGAATCCCATGATTTCGATATTGGTATGACTTGTATTCTGCTAGATAGCAGATAATCACACACTGTAGTTCACACCTTATAACTAAAATTTAAAAAAAGAAAATTATCGGTTTTATAAAGCTAGTATTCTAAAATAAAAGATATTTATTTAACAAAAGAAAAACCACTTACATAAATATGCGTCGAAAGGGAGATGTGTGCCAAATATGCAAGAAATAGTTCATTTTTATAGCCGAAACAATTTTCCGCACTCCAAATAGAATATTTTAACTAACTTTGTTAAGAAGAGAGTCATCATAAGCAACTTAAGTTCTTTTTCAAGAGGATGACTGCTTTGTGGATCATTTTAGCTGATATATGAGACCAAATTATAGAAAAATCGTTAGATTGTCTTTTTGTTTTTAGAACAGCTAGATTGTCTAAAAGTTATTGGTTTGACAAACTATCTCGGACGATCGCGAAAAAAATTCTACAGAAATATAATCTCTCTGTTCTTCGTGACCACCTAATTGTATGCACTAATAAAGAAAGAACCTTTATTTATAACTTAAAAAAGCTCAATTGAGCTAAATTGTTAGGATATAAAATATAAAGTCAAACTAAATTATGTTTCTCAAGTGTCATCAGTCAACCCATAATCTACTGAAGCTCATAATGATAAATCAACATCGACCAAGCATTTGTTTGTTATTTACTATACCTCGTTCCAAATTGTCACAAAGCATGTTTGGAAAAAAACGAGAATCCTTTTATAATGTATCATAAGTTAATAAAAATAAGTGCTTGCGAAAGATCTCAAAAATGCACAGTTTCGAGTTTCCACTGTGGGTTCTTTTCCGACGCGAATTATTTATAAGTTTAGAAAAGTAGTTATGATGCATGGATGAAGGATCGAAATGGAGAACTAGAAAAGAATGTAACATGACCGGAACTTGAAAAGACCGGAACTTGAAATTGAGAAAGAGCGAAGCTCTGAATAAATTTTAAAACATACTCATTATTGAGAGTGAAAAACAATATTGTTTTAATTGCTAGTTCTGCAAGAAGAGAACGCAGTTAAAGAAATGAAAGAGACGTAATAAATCACACTCCGACTTCCAAAAAATAGAGAGCACGAAAATAAAGGAGAAAATCTAATAAGATTAGAGAGAAAAGGTTTAAACAACAGAGTCCGAATGAACTCGCAAGAAGAAAAAGAACAGGAGAAGATATAGTCGAGGAGATTCAACAAAGCAGACAACAAAAACGAGAATGAGGCAAGATATTGCTGAGTTCACAGACAATGAGAAAGAAAAGTTCGAATACCGAACAGGTGTTTTATCGCACTCAATAATATAGCGAGAAGAATGTTGTTGTTTCAGATTTTTTCCGAAGATGAATTTCTCCGAAGACATCCGTCAAGTTTATGTTCCAAGATGAGTCGAAAATTCACTTTAAGTCGCACTTCCCTCAAGCTCGAGTTTCAAAGATTCGACAAGAGTACATGACACATTCTTTGATCTCAGAGATAAAAAAGATTGTTTCAATAATAAATGTCTCCAACTCTACAAAATATAAATTGTTAGTTCATTTTATGACTCTTCGTGTTTTTTTCTCGATTTCCCTAACTTAATTTTGACTCGTTTTACGAATCAAATGCAAGGAAGGAACTGATCCGATCACACTTGATGTATAAGACACAATTTAAATCACAGATTTAGTTCAATTTATCCATTACTGCTCAGAAGTAAATTATTTGATAGCGAGTTTGATACCTAAATGAGCTCGAAATTTAGAATGAGTTAAAATGAAAAGTGGAAAATTCGGAGGGAAAATGTGTGGTTCTGTGTTCTATCTAAACGTAAAACTTTAATGGGGAACAAGATGAAAGCGGTTCATCTGAACTCTACTACCTTACCCTTGATTGAATCGAGAAGGCCTTTAAATGAAAATTTTAATAATACGCTCTTTTCGAGTTCAAAGGAGTTCTAAATTTTTAAGTTATCACACTCTTCTTTGCTTTGTTTTCTTTCAATCGTCCTGAAATGCTCTTTTTCTTACGAATAAGAAAAATTTGTGGAATCAAATTAACTTAAAAAGTTATTAGAGATCTGTGCTTTGCCAGTGATGAAAGGCGTAGCGGTTCTGAAGGCGTAGCGAGAGGTTCCGAACGTTTCGTCTCATCAAAGCATCATCAAACTTGGGTAATTAGAGGTTTAATTACATACATCTAATCACTGGCAAGAAACAGATCTTATTCCCGATGCGCGTCACTCACTCTGCACTCACAGTTCACTCAAGAAATCTGATTAGATAACCTTACACTCCTTGAAGAGAAAAAGATAGTAAACGAAAAAACTGGAATCTTTATTTGGCTTAGGTGTTGCAGAGGAAAGAATGCGCTTACTTTATTTTTGTCTACGCAAGTTCTGAAAAAATGTTATAAAAAAGATAAATATATCATCTGCTTGAGATACGCTTGAGATCTCTCCGGGTTGAGTCATTGGCCGCGTGCTGAGTCACTGCTGTGTCAGATTCCGAAGAGATTCCTGCAAGCACTACAAATATTTTTCAACATTACTGGTTTGAAAAACAATTGTCCGATAAGTGTATGGCAAATTTTAGATTCTTTGCTGAGTCGTAGAAAACTACCGTTTGGTCACGATAACACACCAGAAGAAAAGTATACGAAGATAACGATATAGAAATCAGGCCTATAGCTCATCACAACCTCTTGAAACCGTACCTTCTTCTACGTTCTGCAATTTTTTGCTCAGAAATTCTCACTATGGTTTCAAAAAAAAAAAATGAACTCACAAAAAAGCAGGCATATGAGTTTCAATGACATCAACTACAAAACAAATAAACAATAGGTTTTTTTCTTCAAAAAGTTTCAACAATCCACTCGTACCCGACTAAAAAAAATTTAAACAGGTGATACTTCACACAAATTTTGAAAAGGAGTTCATTAAGGAAAGGGATCCATCATTTAACGAAATCTGAGAGTATCTCTCATTATAAGTGCAAAGCAGCTATAAAAAAAACAGCTGGCGAGGGAAATCGGGTGAAAAAGAAGGGTATAAAATAGTTGAGAAGAAGTAGCAAAAGAGAAAGGAAGGAGCTTCCAACTTGAAAATGAAGATATAAATTATTGCCAAGTGTGTAACCGCCACTGGGCCCCGCCACTGGGCCTGTTTCATTCCACGGCGAAAAGAATGAGTTTTAGATGTAGTAAAAGTGTGAATTTCAGAAGATGTATAGTGAGGTATAGACAAAAAGTGTGAGATATAGGTGAAAAGAGAGAGAAAAAAACAAGATAGAATGAAAAAAAAAAGATAATCGGATAGATTGACATAGAGAAAAATAGAGATATAAAAAGAGAGAGAGAGAGATAGAGAGAGAGAGAGAGAGGAGACATGGAGACAAGTAGAAAAGAGAATGATAAAAAGCAGTAAGGGTTTACTTCGAAAAAAAAACGCAGAGACTTCACATACAAAAAAAAACAAACCAGAAAGATAAGAAGAGAGATAAAGATAGTGGAAGGAATAGTAAGAGACCTAGATAACGAGAGAGAAGGAGAGAGAAAGAGAAAGAAAGAAAAGAAAAGAAGAGAGAGAGAGAGAGAAAGCGAGAGAGAAAGAGAGAGCCTAAGAAGCTTAATTACTATCTGTGAAATACATGATAAAAGAAAAGGAGTGAGCAGGTGATGTCGTAAGCCTCTTCAAGCTTCCATGAATTTCAACTCACATTCTTCAAGTTACGTAGTCAGTCGAAGCAACAAACAAAAATGGTTGTAATAGCAAGGGTATTTCCTGCCCCAATCAGAGTCTGAGAGTCCTGCTGTAGGTTTCATCTCTTGATTTTAATTGGAGGGAAGCTGCCTAACTCGATAAATTACACATCAGGATATTTAAAAAAGAAGTCATCTAATGACGGCGATGTTTCTGTTGAAGAAAACGTCAGTTCTTGAACTACTACGCTCTTTCTTTGTCATTTTTGATTTCCTGCGCGATGGAGGCCTTCTCATCTACAATGCTTTTACTGATTGCAGGACTAAAATCTCTCTTTTCGATGCTCTAAATCTTCGTCTGCCTTCCTCTCTGTTTTTTCTTTTTCTATGTTTCTCTTCTAAAGGTTGCTATAACCCCTTGAGCTTTTTTGTTCAAAAAACTAATATTTTTCATTCTCTTTCGTATCAAGTTTCTCTCTTAAGCTTATTGCTCTTTTTCTTTTCTGTGTTTCCTCTGTTCTTTTTTCACCTCTCTTTTTTCACACCACTCTTGCTGAATCTGTTCCTCTCTCGTCGCTAAAATCAGGCTATTATTGCAGTGAATGCGTATGGTGTAAAGAAATTGAGTTTCTTTAGAAAGCAAAGGACGCAATAACTCAGTCCATATGCGTATGAATTGGCTCCCTCATTATAGGAACAAGGTGTTTGAGAAGATAAGCAGCTGAGTGCGCGATAAGACACATAGAACGTAAGAAAGAATGAGGGAGAGAAGAAGATACAGAGAGGAAGACAGAGCAATAGAGATAGAGTAAAACGAAGAAGCATAGAGAGAGGAAGACAGACACAAAGAGACAGAAAAGGAGAAGAACTGAAATTATGAATACATAGAAAATTATCGGGGTGAAATGAAGTTGAAATGGAAGCATAAGTGAAACTAAGAATCAAAAAAAGGAGTTGTAGGTTGATGAAAAAAAAAACTATAAAGTATAAGACTCTTAAAGTTAGCCTACGATTGTGTTGTTTCTTAGTTTTCAGAGCTAGCTTATATTCATGTATTAATTCTTTTATGAAAATTCGGGAAAAAAGTTTGTGTTCGAATGAAAGAGAAAAGTGAGAGGGAAAAAGAGAGTATGTGAGCGAGAAAGACTTATACAAAGCGACAGAGAGAGAGGGTGAGGGAAATAGAGAGAGAGAGCGATTGGAGAGAGAAAGAGAGAGATAGAGAGAGAAATTGGAGAGCGAAAAAGAGAGAGAGAAAGAGAGAGAAAAAGAGAGAGAAAGAGAGAGAGAAAGAGAGATAGAGAGAGAGTTTACCTTTAACACTTCATTTAAGTCTTAAAGACGATTTTGAATTCATCAAGTCATCTAGACCTGAACAGATATGATTGAATTTCTTTGTTTCAACTAATGTGAGAAACAACAAAAAACAGGTCATATCTAAATTAAAAAAAATACAATTAAACTTCTAAAATGAAATAATTGATTCGAAATTAGAGGTGAAGAGAAGGTCAAACGTCGAAACAAAAAAAGAAGGAAAAAGAGTACGAAAGAAAAAAAGAGACTGAAGAAAAGAACAAAAAAAGAATTAAAGAAAGATGAGAGAGATGAAGAGAGAAGAAGACAGAAAAAGAAAGAGAGAAAAAGAAATAAAACAGGGACGAAAAGCGAAAAAGAAGGAGTAGGAGGACATGGGAAAATTTTCCCTCTCAGTTTCATAGCTTGAGTAGAAACTTGAGTTGGATGACAACTAGAGTAGCAGTTTGTCATAGGAAGATGAGGTTTTGCACGTGTGACATCGATAGAAGTTACCTAGAAAAAAGAGAAGTTCGTACTGAAGTTTCAGAAGGAGGACGTAATTATGCTAAAGTGGATCCCATGATGCATAAACAGTGTTGAAAATAAATACACGAAGACCTTTATTTCTTTAAGTTTTTATTTATTTCATTACTTATTTCTTCGACAAAAAACATTCTGAAAAAACAAGTTAGAAAAATTTATCGCAGATTAGATATACATATGTGCGATGAAATGCTACAGGGGAAGAGATTACAAGGAGAGAGAGAGAGAGAGAGAGTGAGAGAGAGAGAGAAAGAGATAGAGAGAGATTGGAAGAGAGGGAAATAGAGAAAGAGGAAGAGAGAGAGAAAGAGAGTGAAATTAAGAGCAAGATAGATTCCATAGTAACTGAGAATTCAGAAAAAAGATGATGTAAAAAACACTGGAATGAAAGACTGGACTTGAAGAGGTGTCCGATAAATAAATTGATGGCTTCTGCAGTGTTAAGATTGACAACAGACCTGGAAACTTCTCGCCTTACGTTATTTTATCCCCTTCTCTTATTTAACTCTTTCATAGTGTTGCAAAATACTTCTTCAGCTTTTTATTTGTTTCTCTGTGGATTTCTCTCTGCCTATTTTTTTTGTTTAAAGGAGTTTTTATCTTCCTTATTTTCTCAGTCTATTTATGATGTTTTATATTTCTGTCTCAGTCACTCTTTCTCTCTCTCTTTAGCGTACTCAAATATTTAAAGATGTTTACAAGGCATTCAATTCGCATGACCATATCATCATGCAACCAATACATTGAAAAAAGGTATTATGATAAGATATTCTGGTTCAAATCGGATCTTAAATTTTTCATTTGATTTTGTGAGTGCACACTCGCAATTCCTTCCATTGGTCGTGGCTGAGAGCGGTAGACTAACTTCCTGTTTTACATTTCTTGCGCCAAGAATGGTGGATTCCAGTCTCAAGCAGGATTTGGACAACTTGAGGCCGTAATTTTCAAACCATGATCGACACTCCAGTCAACACTCAACGTTCTAATTTTTACGTACTATCCGGAGGACCTCACGGAGCCGTTCGATTTAATGGCGCTCCATTTTCCATGACATCGAAAATAAAGCGTTCAAATTTAAAAAAAAAAAAGTTAAAATAAAAAATTAGAACTGCCCAACTTTTTTGCGCTTTATTTCATAGCCTTGAAAGTTTCCAGCTGCACTTTATCAGTTGCGTTTGTATTAAAAGACGAGACCATCAGTTTAGGCGTGAATTGTCGGCAGGAAGGAAAGCAGGAACATTGTCGAGAAGTAGATCACCTGAGATTGTCGGCAGGAAGGAAGGCAGGAACATTGCCGAGAAGTAGATCACCTGAGATTGTCGGCAGGAAGTAAGGCAGGAACATTGCCGAGAAGTAGATCACCTGAGATTGTCGGCAGGAAGTAAGGCAGGAACATTGCCGAGAAGTAGATCACCTGAGATAAAAGTCATAAAGCGTTCGCATTGAATTTCATTGAACACTCGAAAGTGTTTTGATCTCAAGCAAACTTACTGTAACTTTCTCTCTGCATTAGAAATCGTTGTTCTTGTTGCCAACATTTCCCCATAAATTGTGCTGATCCAAATGTTCTAACTTCTAAGTGGCCGCACTCTACGTTTTCAGGTCTTCAGCTTATTAGATATGCGTTTTCTTATGCGTTAGTGAGTCATCTAACCAGAAGTCATCTAACTTATGCGTCAGTCATCTAACTTATGCGTCAGTGAGTCATCTAACCAGAAGTCATCTAACTTATGCGTCAGTGAGTCATCTAACCAGAAGTCATCTAACTTATGCGTCAGTCATCTAACTTATGCGTCAGTGAGTCATCTAACCAGAAGTCATCTAACTTATGCGTCAGTGAGTCATCTAACCAGAAGTCATCTAACTTATGCGTCAGTCATCTAACTTATGCGTCAGTGAGTCATCTAACCAGAAGTTTCTAACTTATGCGTCAGTCATCTAACTTATGCGTCAGTGAGTCATCTAACCAGAAGTCATCTAACTTTTGCGTCAGTAATCTAACGTATGCGTCAGTGAGTCATCTAATCAGAAGTCATCTAACTTTTGCGTCAGTCATCTAACTTATGCGTCAGTGAGTCATCTAACCAGAAGGCACTATCAAATACAGAAACACTCTCATTCATTTCTTAATTTATCATTAGATCTTGAAGTTTTTGTGGGTATTTCGTAGAGCCACTCGAAACCCATTCGAAACCATTTCTTAAACCGAAACCGCATATCCTTCCTATCTGTTGATTACTTCAACTTCTAGCACTCCGAATAAAAAAACTGTTTATATGGATATGCATAAAAAGTAATTAGCTGTTTTTGTAGCCGATAGGTTCGATTATTTGACTTCGTCCTCACATCTTCTGCTTTCTTCATACTAACTCTTTAACCTGAAAAATTTTCCTTACAAATAAGCCTTCTCAGCTAACATGCAATACTAAGAACATCGTTTATCTTATTACATGTAAGAAATGAAAAATCTTCAATATATAGGAGAAACTACCCAAAAAAACAACGTATATCTCAACACAAATACTATCTAGAAAAAACATCTTGAATACAAAAACTTTTGCCACCACTATAAAGAACCCAATCACTCTCCAAATGACATCTTAGTAGACATTATGAATCATGCAACTGGATTATATAAATGATAACGGCTCTCCCTATGGTCTCAATGATCAAATACAAAACTATGGATCAATCTCTGAACATTTAAATTCATTGGATAAAGTTAGAAACCCATATCATAATAATCCATTGAATATACCAGTTAAAATTTCCTAACACAAAAACCGTAGAAGAACTCGTCCTCTATATCTAGCACGGGAATTATTCAGTCTCTCACATGATATATTAAACAGAAATAACGGCAGAGATCTACATATATCTAGAATACAGAAAACTTAAAAATGAATAAAAGGATAATATCATCAAATACACTCTCACTAAAGAGTTCTTATCTCTCAAAAAACACTGATAAAATAAGAATAACCAGTACCATATGTGACTACTTCTGGAGGAAACAAAGGGAACCCAATATAAAAACACTACTTATATCAACATAAAACTATCTTACTATATGGATAAAAAACCTTCAACCGCATCTTTAACAAAGCTTCTATCAATGGTTTAAAATTGATTAGTCTGATTTCTAGACCATTTGCATTCCGTACTATATGAATATAGTTCAACTGAACCATTCAGTAAAAAAGTTTTCAATTAAAACAACTTCTTTAAGGAACTTAATTATCATAAAATGAAAAATATTTTAGAAAGCGCATGTTATTGCTATAAATACCCTAAACTTATAAACAATAACTTTGGGCACATATGTACCGGAGATACAAGCATCACTCATAACTAATTTCTTTGTCAAATTCTAGATCGAGGTACAAAATATCGAATTTGTGAAAATGTTAATAAAGAAACAATTATTTCAGAAGTGGAACAATCCATCAACCCCACAGTAACGGAAATGACCAAAACATTCCATCTTAATCAATATGACCGTATTGTGGTTTACAATACACTCGAAAAACACTGCCTTCCACTAATATCTAGATATATCGATAGGTTCCACTATTTTGATTCTACTAATTACAAACAAATTTACAGAAGCATTTTTTAAATTCGAAAAAATTTCATAATAACGCCTATTGATAAAGCTAGTTATAACTACGCATTCACTTGCAAGAAATGTTATCTTCTATTCATGAATGAAGAGACTAATACCAAACAGCAAAAGAATCCCTAGAACCTATCAACACATTTCTTCTTTAAACACTCTAAACATAATTAATAAACACTTGGAACTAACTAAAGAACTCAAAATTCCTATACCTACATCTAACATATTTAACATACCAACAGTATGTATATGGTATACCTAAAATACACAAAACTCCTGTTAAATTCCGATTTATATCAGAGCTTCCAACAGCAGTCTCAAACCATTATCTCAAAATTTCCACTAACTCTCAAACATCTATCCAAACATTTCAAAAAATTTT
This sequence comes from Allodiplogaster pararmata, assembly GCA_964056735.1. Taxonomy (NCBI): domain Eukaryota; kingdom Metazoa; phylum Nematoda; class Chromadorea; order Rhabditida; family Diplogasteridae; genus Allodiplogaster; species Allodiplogaster pararmata. The sequence continues at coordinate 21,282,818 of OZ057405.1, forward strand.
GCGAACAAACAAGCGAAATAAATGGCACTAATCACATTTTTCTATTCCTAATACTAAACCCGTTCCTCAGGAGCTCCCACATGACCAACCTCCCACATGACATAGTTAATATCAACATAGACAGAGTTATAAAAACTTGTTTCAAAAATTGTATTGGGGAACCAACAAAAATAAAGATACTGTACTGACTTCACTTCTCTTTTACCGACCTCCCACATGACATACATAGTTAAGATCAACATAGACAGAGTTATAAAAACTTGTTTCAAAAATTGTGGATTAAAGGTAAACAAACCAGTTGCAATAATGAAACCAGCAAAAGTAGAACTTACCTTCCCCTTCAAATATACAAAATGCTTACGTATATCTTAGACAATAGCTATGCCCTTTACAGTCCAAGAATCTATAAACAAAACAAAGGTATACGTCAAGGTAATAACTCATCTCCTCAAATCGCTGACTTAACCTGTGATGAATTTCATTATATTAACCAAAACATAAAGGAACTCATCCTTCAAGATTTTCACATTATTGTACCTTCAGATACATTGATGATTCATATATCAAACAAAATAAATAAGTTCACTTCTTTTAGAAAATAATTCTTCCATAAATCTCTTTCTTTAGAACAAACTAATCAACAAAGATACAGAGCTGCATTTCTTGACATAGAAATCTATACATAGAAATCGTAGAAGATGGTACTACAAAATTTTAAGTATTCAATAAAACCGATCCCTACAACTTTAAGGTTATGAAATACCCTCATTTGAGCTCTAACATACCTATCAACATTGGTCTCAACACCATATACAGTGAAACATTACCTTTTAGTAATAACTGCAAACACATAGAAGATTTTCTTAACAGAATCACAATGTTAATAAATTCTTACAGGTCAAACCAATATCAAGATCATATAATATTAGGTAGATTAATTGAAGGTAGATAATATTAGGTAGATTTAAACCAAAAACCCATAAACCTTACTAAAATATAATACAGTACACATTAATATCAATCAAAAGATCATAGAACAATTTCAACACAACGAGTATCATCATTGATTCCCACCCATCCCCATCTCTCTTCCTGTTATAATTTATCTCATCACTGTGTCATTTGTTATTAAGATTTATTTGTATGTTTTTGTTTGTTATTTTCATGTTAACTTACTAAGTGTATTTTGATTCTTTATAAAATTTTTAGATTTATCTATTATTTCTCTATTACGGTCTCTCTGGGAACTCACTGAAGAGTCCCGCCCAGAGAGAGCGAAAGTCTGTCTGGGCTCGAGGGCGAAACAGAATTTCGCATTTGTTCTTCATAATTTACAGCAGAGCTTTATCTTTCAAACAATATGCATTATATTAACATTTCTTTTCTCTAATATTTGAAAAAAATCCAAGGTGCGGCGAGTTCAACTGCACTCGAAAGCGGGTTGGTATTGGAAATCCAAGGTGCGGCGAGTTCAACTGCACTCGAAAGCGGGTTGGTATTGGAAATCAGGGCGAGTTCAACTGCACTCGAAAGCGGGTTGGTATTGGAAATCAGGGCCTCTTAGCTTTTAGGAGCTTTTTAGATCAATTTAACGTAGATAAATTTTTTCAGCATTCTTCTTCTTCTTAGCGTTTGTCCCATCCTAGAACAGGGTCCGCTGTATAGATGAAATTTCTCCATTTCCCCCGATTCTCAGCGTATTCAGCTCTAAGTCCAACAGCAGCCATGTCTACTTCAATGCTGTCTCGCCATCTAGTTTTTGTTTTCCCTCTGGGTCTCTTACCCTGAACATTGAGGTTCCAGGTTGAGTTTGAGACGGATGCAGGGTCAGAACGTGACCGTATTATCTCAGCCTGCTTTCTCTCAACTTCTCGAAAATGGGAGTGATTCCAAGTCGAGCTCTTACATCTTCATTGCGCACCTTGTCCAAACGGTTGAGTCCAAGGCTTCATCTCAGCATCTTCATTTCCATAATGTGAAGCAACTGCTCGGTTTTCACAGTTGTTGGAGCACAGTCGAGGCCATATAGCGCAACGGGTCGAACAACTGATCGGTACATTTTACCTTTCAGTCGTTCAGCATTAAATTAACCGAATATGTATTTGTACCGAAGTGCTTGGTTTGACAGAGAAGCAACTTGAGCTTCTCTGTCTCTAAAAGAAAATAAAACCTGCAATTTTTTCGTGTGTTCAAGGGTACCTTCGAACTACAGCACTTCTCTTCTACAGCTGGAGGAAGCAATGTAACAAAGCAAGGAAGCAAAGACTAGAGACTTTAGAGACTTATGCGGCTCCATGACATTTCGCACACAACACTTGAGTACAAGATTTTGGGTGCAAAGTGTCGTGATGCGGAATGCACGGTATGAACTGTCGTGTTACACACACATATCTAATCATAAAGGTTAAGAGAGAGAGATAGAGAGAGAGAGAGAGAGAGAGAGAGAAAGAGAAAGAGAGAAAGACATAAACAAAGATTGAGAGAGATAGAGGTGGAGAAAAGGAAGCTGCCCATTGGGAGGAACTACAGCTGCGCGGCTTGCAGCTTGAATTATGCCAAGCTCTTAAACATTTCAACAGCCATGAGACTCATTCTCGAGCTCGTGGCGATGCTACGAGCGAGAAGAGTCGGAATCGACTCTAAAACTTGAATTCAAACAACAAGAACTCGAAGTCGATATGAAACTTATGCAAATTAATAAACAATGAGAGGGAAGAGAAGAAGATAATATACATACGTGCACCAAACAACAGTGAAACTTTGACCAATTAATGGTGAAACGTCCACCAATCTCAGCACCACAAATAAATAAGTTCGAACAAATACCGGTGACAAGTCGACCTAATTCCGTCAACCAATTATTACTTACCAATAATTGTGAACCGTCCACCGAATTCGGCTAAAAAGAAAAAACTTCTTCCATCAAACTATTGTGATACGTCCACCAGTAGAGCTCCAGAATTCACGATCAGGACAGAAGATTAATGAAAGATGTATGATAAATTTATTTTGTTTGCGTTCTGTCCCAAGTTGACTGATTTACCGTCAAAGTCAAAGATTCTTTGATAGTGAGTGTTCTGTAGGGCTCAGGTGTTTTTCGTCTTCGCGCTTAGAGCAGCCCTGATTTCAGGTAGCACATTGATTCAAAACTTTGCATGAGTACTGATCATGCTTGTCTCTCTTAGTTAGCATTGTTTTTTACATTTCGTCTTCTATACTTCCGGTCGAAAGCAGCTAAAATAAGTTCTCCCAAAAAATAGGATGGTTGTATTCTTTATAAGAGATGGTTTGCAGCTGAAATGAGTCTCTGACGGAGCCTTGTGAGTCGCACGAGCCGTGTGCGTGACTGACTCCATTTTCTGTGAATTTAATCTTATATATATATATATACATATATATATATATATATATATATATATATATATACTAAATTACTTGGTCCGGGGGTGGCATAATAATAGTGTGTTCGACTACTGTGCGAAGAGTTCCGAGTTCGACTCTTACCCGGACAGATCCACCCAAACCAAGGGGGTTAAGAAATGTTGGTAGTGCTCATGCACGAATCTGACTCTCCACACTGCTGCTAATCACACTAACAGTGAAGCAGCGGGCAGCCACTCGTTCTACCAGGATAGGTCTGTCCTGCATCTCAGGGGAGCGCGTACCCTGCCACGACGCGGGAACAAGCGCGAGGAAGATTATTATAATAATTATTATTATATATGTACTAACTACTCCCTCTAGATGAAAATTTGTTTTGTACATGTGCTTGAACACGCAACGCGATTGCTACTCTGATTAAACATCATCGGCCGCATTTTCAATTTCGCGTTTTCGATTATTGCTTACAACGGAACAAATTATTGTTTCAATATTGCAATAAATAAGTTATTGTTCATAAAGGAATACGTTGTTTTTTTCCTGAAGAATCACTCGGCTTGAAATACCCGGAAATGATTTCTAATCATGAGAAGCTCATTTATTTTTACTTGTTAATTCCAAACGGTTTTTCAACAAGCTGACAACAAGTTCTATGAAAACCAAAAAACATATCCAAAATTCCAAAAGATTTTTAATTAATCTTATAAGGGAAATCGTGTGGTGTGACGAGAACCGAACACTGATGCTCTTACCCGCTGAGCTAAACACGCACAGAACATAATGCAAATTTTTAACGCCCATACAACAATAATTACTATAATTCTTCAAAAAACTGATTTCTACCCCTTTTTGATAAAAACGTTCGTCTTAAAAATAGAAAACGCCTTTCAATAAGCTACAAATTATCCGATATGGCTCCTTATTTTCAGTACTTTGCCAAAACTCGAAAAAAAACAACTTCGAATGAGCTATATAAGTTTAAAATTCATTAAAAAACTTTGCTCATACTAATAGAGAATAGTGAGAATTCTTTTACTTTTGTAGTAATTGCCTAAATTTTAGTAAGTAATTTATGAATAATTTTGTCTGATTATTAAAATGTGACGATTACGGATACTTCAGTCAAAGCAGAACATTTTTCCCTATTTCTTTTCATTCTTCCCCTTCTCACAATGCTCCACTAATAATTCAAAACCCATTTTCATCGAGAAGCAACCAAGACACTATTCCCAATGTCTTATTTGATAAACTGTTTTATTCTGTAAGAATGTCTTATTTGATAAATTTAGATTTGCTTTTTCTGCTCCTCTTACTTTTCAATAATTGTTTTACCAGAGGACAGTTACCCGACGTCTGAAAATTCGCAATTTTCAAACCTATAGCTAAACAAAAGAGCTTATTCACTCTGTATGAAGGCCGATTTCACTTACTTTTTTCCCCTTAAGTATTCGGAAAAAAAAGAGAAAAAAAAACAAAAAAAAATAATCTAAAAAATTTACTGTAAGACCGTATCAAGAAGGATTATATCCTGTCTGAATTGCGACCCGGGTTCCGGTCTGAGATCAACGATAACTTTTCTGGCTGATCCGCACTCTCTCATTAAGGAGAGGTTGATATTAACCTTTCAACATATGAACATATTAACAATCCAGATAAGTTTATATTAACGTGAAGGTCGTTGATACCAAGGCATTGCAACTTGTACAGCAAAATGTATGATCGACACAATCGAAATTTTTTTGAATAATAAGAGGACAGCGACTTGTCCAACCTGAAAAATTATTAGAATAGAAAGGTGAGAGGGTTTCTTGGTTAATGTCTTGGCGTGAATCGTGACATCAGGGCAACCTGGAAGCCCCAACCTCAAGTTCGTTATAAGAATGCAGCTTCAATGAAGTCTCCAATATTGAGCTTCTCTAAGGTGGTTCAGGAATAAGCTGCTGCCTTTTCCACGTCGAAGAATCGAAACGTCATCCTTCCCTCTAGAATGATACTTAGTGAAATGCGTTATTGTACCGATGTTTTCTTCGAACAAAAACAATTTGAAACCTACTGATACGACGTTTTTGAAGCTATTAGAATAATTTCTTATAAGACGTGGAAAAATACTGTTTTATGGAGCAATACATATAGCATAGATACCCTGTTAAAATATAGTGACATTTGCAGAACGAAAAGTTGCAAACTCTTCCTTCCAAAAAAACGTCACATCGCACACTTTGTGTTATAGATTTGGTAAACGCTGTTATCAGTCTTATCGTCTATTCCTCAGCATGATAAGCCTTTTGGAAATGGCGAAAAAGTTCTATTGACAAAGACAAGAAATTTTTTCAGTTGAGTTAAATGTTCCAATCGGACTGAGTCCTATTTATTTTTAATATAAAAGGCACTTTGAACTAATTGGGTTACTGAAACTGGCTTCTACCCATCAACAAGTCTCGTACTATCATCACAGGTCTTCTGTTTGATCTACGGGTTTACCGCTTTACTATCTTATAGTTGTAGTATGTATATCCTCCGAAGTCCCATTATCTTGTATTTCACAGGTCTCAAACTCTTATGCACTTGTTTTTCTCATATATCATGGTTACTTCTCATATCCCTCAGGCTTCAAAACTAAAATAAATTTTTTGCATGTGTTGAAATTTTGTACACTTGAAGGCAAATCCGGAGAAAAAAAAACTCATTTCTTCCTAGATGTGTTTGTA
>OZ057405.1:21293906-21376245 GCA_964056735.1 Allodiplogaster pararmata
GCTCCAGCCTCTCCTTCTTTTCCTCTCTCTCAGCTCCAGCCTCTCCTTCTTTTCCTCTCTCTCAGCTCCAGCCTCTCCTTCTTTTCCTCTCTCTCAGCCCTAGCCTCTCCTTCTTTTCCTCTCTCTCAGCTCCAGCCTCTCCTTCTTTTCCTCTCTCTCAGATCCAGCCTCTCCTTCTTTTCCTCTCTCTCAGATCCAGCCTCTCCTTCTTTTCCTCTCTCTCAGATCCAGCCTCTCCTTCTTTTCCTCTCTCTCAGCTCCAGCCTCTCCTTCTTTTCCTCTCTCTCAGCTCCAGCCTCTCCTTCTTTTCCTCTCTCTCAGATCCAGCCTCTCCTTCTTTTCCTCTCTCAGCTCCAGCCTCTCCTTCTTTTCCTCTCTCTCAGCTCCAGCCTCTCCTTCTTTTCCTCTCTCTCAGATTCAGCCTCTCCTTCTTTTCCTCTCTCTCAGATCCAGCCTCTCCTTCTTTTCCTCTCTCTCAGATCCAGCCTCTCCTTCTTTTCCTCTCTCTCAGCTCCAGCCTCTCCTTCTTTTCCTCTCTCTCAGCTCCAGCCTCTCCTTCTTTTCCTCTCTCTCAGATCCAGCCTCTCCTTCTTTTCCTCTCTCTCAGATCCAGCCTCTCCTTCTTTTCCTCTCTCTCAGATCCAGCCTCTCCTTCTTTTCCTCTCTCTCAGATCCAGCCTCTCCTTCTTTTCCTCTCTCTCAGCTCCAGCCTCTCCTTCTTTTCCTCTCTCTCAGCTCCAGCCTCTCCTTCTTTTCCTCTCTCTCAGATCCAGCCTCTCCTTCTTTTCCTCTCTCTCAGCTCCAGCCTCTCCTTCTTTTCCTCTCTCTCAGATCCAGCCTCTCCTTCTTTTCCTCTCTCTCAGCTCCAGCCTCTCCTTCTTTTCCTCTCTCTCAGCTCCAGCCTCTCCTTCTTTTCCTCTCTCTCAGCTCCAGCCTCTCCTTCTTTTCCTCTCTCTCAGATCCAGCCTCTCCTTCTTTTCCTCTCTCTCAGCTCCAGCCTCTCCTTCTTTTCCTCTCTCTCAGCTCCAGCCTCTCCTTCTTTTCCTCTCTCTCAGATCCAGCCTCTCCTTCTTTTCTTCTCTCTCAGCTCCAGCCTCTCCTTCTTTCCCTCTCTCTCAGCTCCAGCCTCTCCTTCTTTTCCTCTCTCTCAGCTCCAGCCTCTCCTTCTTTTCCTCTCTCTCAGCTCCAGCCTCTCCTTCTTTTCCTCTCTCTCAGATCCAGCCTCTCCTTCTTTTCCTCTCTCTCAGATCCAGCCTCTCCTTCTTTTCCTCTCTCTCAGCTCCAGCCTCTCCTTCTCTTCCTCTCTCTCAGCTCCAGCCTCTCCTTCTTTTCCTCTCTCTCAGATCCAGCCTCTCCTTCTTTTCCTCTCTCTCAGATCCAGCCTCTCCTTCTTTTCCTCTCTCTCAGATCCAGCCTCTCCTTCTTTTCCTCTCTCTCAGATCCAGCCTCTCCTTCTTTTCCTCTCTCTCAGCTCCAGCCTCTCCTTCTTTTCCTCTCTCTCAGCTCCAGCCTCTCCTTCTTTTCCTCTCTCTCAGATCCAGCCTCTCCTTCTTTTCCTCTCTCTCAGCTCCAGCCTCTCCTTCTTTTCCTCTCTCTCAGATCCAGCCTCTCCTTCTTTTCCTCTCTCTCAGCTCCAGCCTCTCCTTCTTTTCCTCTCTCTCAGCTCCAGCCTCTCCTTCTTTTCCTCTCTCTCAGCTCCAGCCTCTCCTTCTTTTCCTCTCTCTCAGATCCAGCCTCTCCTTCTTTTCCTCTCTCTCAGCTCCAGCCTCTCCTTCTTTTCCTCTCTCTCAGCTCCAGCCTCTCCTTCTTTTCCTCTCTCTCAGATCCAGCCTCTCCTTCTTTTCTTCTCTCTCAGCTCCAGCCTCTCCTTCTTTTCCTCTCTCTCAGCTCCAGCCTCTCCTTCTTTTCCTCTCTCTCAGCTCCAGCCTCTCCTTCTTTTCCTCTCTCTCAGCTCCAGCCTCTCCTTCTTTTCCTCTCTCTCAGATCCAGCCTCTCCTTCTTTTCCTCTCTCTCAGATCCAGCCTCTCCTTCTTTTCCTCTCTCTCAGATCCAGCCTCTCCTTCTTTTCTTCTCTCTCAGCTCCAGCCTCTCCTTCTTTTCCTCTCTCTCAGATCCAGCCTCTCCTTCTTTTCCTCTCTCTCAGCTCCAGCCTCTCCTTCTTTTCCTCTCTCTCAGCTCCAGCCTCTCCTTCTTTTCCTCTCTCTCAGATCCAGCCTCTCCTTCTTTTCTTCTCTCTCAGCTCCAGCCTCTCCTTCTTTTCCTCTCTCTCAGCTCCAGCCTCTCCTTCTTTTCCTCTCTCTCAGCTCCAGCCTCTCCTTCTTTTCCTCTCTCTCAGATCCAGCCTCTCCTTCTTTTCCTCTCTCTCAGCTCCAGCCTCTCCTTCTTTTCCTCTCTCTCAGCTCCAGCCTCTCCTTCTATTTCAGTAGAATATTTCGTTTACTTTAAAAGATTTCTCACGAGGTTCGTTTGAGTGCAAGACTGGACTAAGTGATTCGCATGACTTCTTGGAAAGTAGGGACATGTGCCTAAATATTAACAGTGTCAGCATCCATATTTCTACAAGAGGAAATATAATTATTAGTATCATCCTGACTTGAAGATAAATTACCGGTCACTAAAGAATAAATGGCAGTGATGAGTTCTCATTATCGACTTTTTCATCTTAAAAGGGAGGATAGTTCGAGAAATGCCCAGCTGAAGAGCTTAAAGGCAGGTTCATCTGACTAGTTAAGATGGTGTTCGATTGAATTGCAAAACACTTAAAAGTTATTCTCGAACCCAGTCATCTCTATTTTCTGACCGAGAGTTTGAGCGCTATGCCAGTTATAAAGAGGAAACATTGGTATTCCCTGGCTAACTGCTTTATAGAAAGGAAGGCTAGTTTTTTCCTTCAAAAAACCAGTCATTTTGTTTTGAAAGATTTTGTTAGTGTTTTTGATATTTTATCTGGTAACGCGCTCTCAAAGCCGGTCAGAGCAGAGAGCTGGCTAGGTTCGAACTCGGCCGTTAGACTTAATTTTGTCGGCTTCGTTGAGAGATTACTCATATAACAGTCAATAATCTTGGTTTTAGGTGATTTCTCGACAAGCAAAAAACAAGAACTTGTTCGGGTCTGTATTTCAGAGAGCTTGCAAGTCTCTGCTGCTCCTTCAATTTCCGTTAGCAGCTCAAATCGGGCGACCTATTACTTTCCTCTCCTTTCTCATTCACAACTGTCGAGCCTTTTCTCTTGTTGGACTCTTGTAATTTTCTCTCCACGTTTTCCTGACTCTCACCCTCTTTTTACAAAATATGATTTTGTTTCTTTCTCATACTCTCCCCTCCATCTCTTTCTTCATCTCTCCGTTGCTTTCTTGCTATTGAAATTATTTCCCCCTTTTTCTCTTGAATCTCTTCCTTTTTCTTTGTCTCTTTTTTCTTGACACTTTTCATCTCTCTCTATCTTTCTCTCTCTCTCTCTCTCTCTCTCTCTCTCTCTCTCTCTCTCTCTCTCTCTCTCTCTCTCTCTCTCTCTCTCTCTCTCTCTCTCTCTCTCTCTCGTGATACGTTTTCGCTCCATCTTACTTGTAAAGCTGTTTTCTTTCAATGTTTCCCGTGTTGTCTTCCGATCTTTTCCAAAATTAGTTTCGTCATTGGTTATGTTTTTTCCGCCCTCGACCAGTTCCGCATACCATACAAGTGTGCAGAAGCGGTTTGAATTACTAGTTTTTTTCTCATCCTACAGAGGAGGTCACTCCTTTTGTTGAAGATGAATCAATATTCTACTCAAGTTGAGTGCCCTACTTACTTTACACATAATCTCTAAAATGGCAATTTCGAAAAGTTCATGTGTATCATATTATAGGCTCAAAGGCTTTTTCAATCAAAGAATATGGTCTAAATGAACATGGTATGTACTGTTTTCCGCGTAGTAACTGGTGTATTATATCAAAATTTCTAAAATTGTTCCTAACCAATTTTTCGCCTGATCAACTTACTGTATTCAGGCGCCTAAGTGGTTTTGAATCTTTTGATTGATAAACTTCTATTTCAGTTGAGTTCACCTTTGCAAAAATCCAATTTGTTAATCCTCTTAGATTTTGTTAATCCAATTTTGTTAATCCAATTTGTTAATCCTCTTAGATTAACCGAGCGGATGAAAACTATATATACTCTTATAAATCAAAGAAATCTGCTTTATTTTCAGTTTAAGTTCAGAATAGACAAGATTTGTTTCTTAGAGCAAATGAACGAGCTAGACACTTTCAGTGCATACTAAAATCTCTAACAGCAACAAGAAAGATTTCTATATGACGCATGAATTCTCAAGCGGATTAGTTTGGAGACCATTTGGTGGCTTTCTGTGCTGCTCATCGGGGCTTATTCAGTTTACTGCAGTCTTTTATGAAGTCATATATGCATCTATTACCATGTTTTTCTCTTCACTTTCTTTTACTCCCCTAGTTTTCATATTTCGGGCTTTAATCAACCATTAGTTAAACCAACCCGTCCCTTTCATCCATGACGACAATAGCTACGTAAAGACAAAAGAGAAGAAGGCTCGACTGTCAGAAGGGAAAGAAAATAGAAAGAAGAAGGCAGAAAAACTAATTTTTTCTCTCTTCCCTTCGTTTTTATTTATAGTTACATATGTATTTACAATTTATTGCATGTTTCCAAAATTATCGAAACTTTTGTTTCTTGGTCTGCTAACGATTCAATTAAAAATTTTCTGACCGTTTTGACATATGTATTCTCTAATTTTTTATGTTGCACCCTTACTTTCCTCACCTCTAAACTTTTTCTCCATCTCACTTGTATTTTTTTCTTTAGTAATTCGAAATTCTCCTCTTTATCAGTGTTCTTTTCTTTTGAGTCTCAACCTCCCTTTATTGTTAACCTCTCTCTCTCTCTCTCTCTCTCTCTCTCTCTCTCTCTCTCTCTCTCTCTCTCTCTCCCTATTTCTCTCTCTCTTTTTCTCTCTGTCTATCTCTCTTTCATGGTTCTCATTCCCTTTTTCAACCTTTCTCTAACTCTTTCGTTTCTATGTAACTCTAACTATTCATTTAGTTTCTCGTTTCACGTTCCCCATTTTCTTTTGACCTCTCTATTCTCAATTATCATTTAATTTTTCTCTAACATCCTTTTTCCATCTTTTTGATCGAGCCAAGAATGTGAGCTATTTAAAAATTCTTGGCCCTTTTGACTTTCAAGTGTGCAGGCATGAGTAGATGAAATAGTCGAGTTTTACAAGGAAAAAATAGAATAAAGTTTTAAAAATACAGCGAGGGGCAGAGGGATATGAAATAGACAGAGAAGAATCAAAAAGAAAGAGAAAGAGAGCCAGATATATATATATATATATATATATATATATATATATATATATATATATATATATATATATATATATATATATATAGAGAGAGAGAGAGAGAGAGAGAGAGAGAAAGAGAAAGATGAATGTTGAAGTGAAAAGTTAATAGATTTACATATGTAACTGCTGAATAAAGTATCATGCGTGGTTGAAATGTGTTCCGGTATCAGAAAAAGATTCCGCGCCTTGATTCTCGGTGCTTATCGGGTATAGGAGCGATGCTTAGACGTTCTCATGGTTTCATTTCGCAATTTTTCTAAACGAGAAAAGTCCAAGGCTCCATCTCAGCATTTTCTTCTGCATAAAATATGTAGGCTCTCTGCTGTGCATGGAGCACATTCGATGCCGTACATCGCGACTGGTCTGACAACTGATCAGTAAATTTTACTATTCAGTATGTCAGGCATTTGCTTGTCGCATAATACACCAGTTGATGCTTTCTATTTGAGCCAGGCAGCATTTACTCTCGTACCAACTTTAGCCTTGAGATCTAGGTCTAAAGTGATGTAGGCAATAAACTTGAAGCCATTCATTTTCTGAATGGCTTCAAGTACCTTGGATCTTCTGGAGTTCAGTGCTCTCGACTTCCATGGTATTCTAAGTACCCTTTACAAATTCCAAGTATTCGGTCTTTTGGAGGTTTAGTCCTGGCAATGAAACGCTCGTTAAACTATCCTAGCGGCCTCTAGAAGTCCTCTGATGTCGTCAGCATACAGTAGAGTTCGGGGGACTTGCTTGTAGATCTCTGGTGATCGGGACCATTATCAGTATGAAGAGCATAGGGGAAAATGCGAAACCTTGATGAACTCCTTTAGCAACCTTGAATGACTCTGAAGTACCCGCTGAACTTCTTACGGCACTTCTAAGATCAGCATACATCATTTGAATCCATACTATGCACTCTTCTGGAACTAGGTGGTCTCAAAGAGAAAACCATATCAGCTCATGAGGCACACGCTCAAAAGCTTTCTCCAATTCAAAGAAAGCAAACTGGACTGAATTCGCTTTCTCCTTGTTTTTCATAGATAGAGACGAATGGCGAAAAGAGCATTCGTTGTTCCACTTCCTTTGACCACACTGATTAACGGTTGTGCTCACGATTTTCCGCAGCCATGCTTCGATGATATTTTCCAAGACCCTTGTGGTATGAGGATTGATGTTGTATGGGCCTTAAAATGCGCATCATCATGTGTGCGTTTGTAGCTCAGTGGGGAGAGCATTCGCCCGGAATGCGAAAGGTCACGGGTTCGGTTCCCGTCACTTTTTTGCACAGGCAATTGAGCCTTTAATAAGCACTATCGCACGGAATAGCAATGTGTCACCGTGGTGTAATGGTTAACACGCTCGCTCCCGGATAGAGGAGAGATGGTTGCATGGGTTCGAGTCCCCCCGGTGACTAGCCTTTTTCCGTGCGGTGGTTTGATCAATTTGTTTTCTCTACCAGGCGTCACTGCCTTAAAACTGTGTAACTGAGCATTTGAAGATTTTTGCACAAGTTTCTACGAACAATCCGCTCCTCTGCTCGGTATAAAAATCCGTTGCTCGAGATATACGAGGAGTAAGGAATACTCTTATTTACATGGGGGCCGAACCGGGATGAGAAAAGAGAGAAAGAGAGAAAAAAGAAGAAAACCCGAGCATGAGCTAGTTCGCAGAAACAAAGGCGCCTAGACCTCTGACCCTAGACCTCGAGAGGCCACGTTGTTGAGAGGGAGGCATGTTGTATGGGCCTTAAAATGTGCAGCATCATGTGTGCGTGTGTAGCTCAGTGGGGAGAGCATTCGCCCGGAATGCGAAAGGTCACGGGTTCGGTTCCCGTCACACCACACGATTTTTGCACAAGTTTCTACGAACAATCCACTCCTCTGCTCTGTATAAAAATCCGTTGCTCGAGATTAACGAGGAGTAGGGAATACTCTTATTTACATAGATTCTTATGGGCCGGCAGTTGGAGCATATTGTGACATCCCCTTTTCCTGTGTAGATGTGTCACCTCTTCGTTCATATAATTCAATTATTTGAGAGTACAAAGTAGTATTCACTAAGTTTAGCGATTTATGAAGCGTTAAAATTCAAAAAGTATTTTTCTGGTAAAAGATAAACGGCCCGTCAATTTCGTACCTTATTTTGTCTCACCACGAATTGCCGTGAAATAACAAAAAGGTTACGGTGTTTTTTTATTGCTCAGTCTCTTTTAAAAGTGATTGCTCCGTTCAAAAAGTAGCAACATAAAAAACACCGCGATTCGTGGTGAGACTAAAGAAGGTACGAAATTGGTGGCCCGCTTATCTTTCACCTGAGAAGTATTTTTTGTCACGCTCCATAAGAGATAAAAACTTGTTGGTACATGTTCTATGTTGTGCTTTTCAAGAACATGAAATCTGTCTCTCAAACTCAAAACCCTTTTATCATCGACTTTTTTTGTTTTAATTGAACTTCATGTTATCATCATTACATTACTTTTTCTAATTTGTGATTTTAAAGCTTTTCGGAAACCCATTTATATATATGTCGTGAAGAACGTCACCTAATTCTGGGTTTTTTCTGTAGTGAGAGATTGAGACCAGTATATATTACACCATACTCGATATGGTATCGTTCATACCGGTGTCCGATATCTGTATGAGAGAAAGAGGAGAGTAATAGACAGATAGTGCGCGAGAGAATGAGCGAGAAAGAAAGAGAAGGAGGGAGTGGGAGAGAAAGAGTAGAGTGAAAAAAGGTAGTGAGCGGAAGAGTGAGCGAGAGAGAGATATATATAGAGAGAAAGAGAGAGAGAGAGATAGATAGAGAGAGAAGGAGGTAATGGGAAAGAAAGCTCAAACAGAAAGTCCCACTTGCCCCTGTCTGATCCCTTTCCTCCCTGCCCCGAAGCGCGAGAATTCAGTTGTAAACAGTCATCTGTCTCATATACGCGTTTGTCTAAAAGTGTTCACTATACACAAGCAGATTGTTTTACTTGCAATTATAGAATAATCACTCAAAGTAAACATGTGCTGTTGCCAGATTTGACAAACAAGAAATGCTGATGAATATATCCCTATAATAAAATTTTGAAGAATATTTATCTAACAAATTTAAAATAAAAATTTAGTGCTTGAAAGCAGTGACTTCCGGTGATCTGACATACATACTGATAAAAATAAGAAATATGAAATCATGTAATTTCAGTTATAAGTTTGCCATTCAGGGAAGCTGAATGACCTAGTCATATTGGAGGGTCTAGTCATTATTCATTGTTTTCTGCCACAGTGATTCACTCTGAGAATACAATATTATATGTATATTGAAGAAGTGTTTATCATCAATGTTGGTGCTCCAAATTTTTCAAGAAAAATACCTCTCGTCACTTTTGTTGCTGTTGACGTCAACCAGAGAGAAAGAGAGAGAAAGACATAGAAATAAAGAGTTAGAGATGAATAGGAATGAATGCTCAGGGAGAGAGATAGAAAAATAGATCTCAGAGAGTAGTAATGGAAATGATTTGAAGACGGACCAACCACCCCCCTCCTCCGGTTTGTAAATTGTTCAGTTCTAGACATGAAGAGCGATAGTTGAAATCTCCCATTGTTTTTTTGATAATGGCGGAAAATTTTTTAACTTCAGTACTGCTTCTGAACTCATCGAGACTTGTGACCGTAATCATCGACTAATGATTACTTCCCAGTGATGAAACCTCTTTCTGACGGTAAACTTTTTTTGGGTTGAACTTAAATACAAAGCGAAAAACGGTTAATTTGGGAAAGTCGAGTTGTAGGATAGTACTAAAATATTATAATTGAGAGAATTTTTGAAGATAGGAAACGTTTTAAATTTACAGAGAGAGACAGAGAGATAGAGTGAAAATGGAATAGAGAAAGGGGGAGAGAAAGAGAGAAAAGGGAGAGAAGAAGAGGGAACGAGTAATCCAGAGAGGATAAATAGAGTATAAAATTTTAAAGAGAAAAGAGATATTGTGGATGAATTGAATGTTTTTTTTTTCTGTTTTCATTGTTCTGAGTTTTAACAAGGTATAAAGCACATGAAACAGATGAAATGCGAGAGAGAGAGGAAGAAAAAAAGGGTCCAATACATAGAGTAGCCGATGCATTCTAATGTTCCCCGATAACGCTGGGTAATTTTCTGCAGTACGCTGTCTCCGCTCCTTCTCTCTAAGACGGCGACTTGTTTGTTTTTATACTTCGACATGCGACGCCCATCTCGCTTGACGATTCTAACGATAGCACTGCTCTCTTCCACTTGTCAGTTTTACGGAATTTAATCGTGGCTCTTGTAGTTCAACGTCTTGGTAGTAGAGCTAAAAATTGCAAGTTTGTCCTAGTTTTGTAGTTAATTTTTACTCCAGGTGTAGCCTAATTTAAAAATACAGATTTGAGCGCATTCATGATGTATTTGTGACGAAAAAGTGCTGGTTCTTGATCTCCAGTTATTAATTTTCTACTTATTTTTTTTTTATTGTTCTCGTGACTTTGAGTTTTTTCAAGTTTGGAACCTATCATGTCAATTTTAGTGAGCTAAAAAAGATTTGGTTCTTGTTCAATATAAATTCCTTTTTTAATTATAACTTTTCATTTTTTAAAAACAATTGTCTCTTATGGTAAAAAAAGTGTTTTCATTACTTGATTTCCGTATTTTTCATTCGAAAAAAAGAACAGTAAACGTTTTACGCCCATTTTTTCTTGTTTATAATTTTTTGAAGTGAACCTTTTCTCTGGCAGATGTTCTCTTCTGCATCTGGGCAACCAGGATTCATTCCCTCCCACGAAAGTACTGGACTGCTGTGGACGAATTCGACTCCATCCTAAGCGAAAATGATGAACATCGAATACACCTAAGAGAGCTCAAAGAGTCTCTCCCTCAAGAAGTTAGATATTCAAAGACGTCTTGAGTTTCGACCTCGCCTTTCTCGCTTCTTACTCTTTCTCGCTGAATATTCCCCTTTCTTCACCTTGCTTTCTCTAATCGTTCTTTGTTCCTTTCTTCATCTCTAGGTTCTCTCTCCATCTTTCTCATTGACTCTCTCTCTCTCTCTCTCTCTCTCTCTCTCTCTCTCTCTCTCTCTCTCTCTCTATCTCTCGTACCAGCTAGTCACCCTGATGTGTATCTCGTCTTATAAAAATAAAAAGATGAATTGTTGATGAATTTACGCGATTTCTGAATAGTTCACCGGAAGTTATGGGTCGGCTAAGAGTCCGACCTAGTATATGATTTGATTAACTCATTTCATTGACAATCTCCCCTTTTTTCAATGAACTTAGCTGTAAATGAAAGAAAACTAATACTCATCGGTTTAATAATCTAGTTAATCTTAACCAAATCGGAAGGAAGGGTGAGTTGCGAGTTCTAGAACAACGATTCCTTTAAAGATAGTTTCTTCTCGAAACCCTTCGTCTTTCTATCTGCCGTTCGTGGATGAAAATCTGGTGATCAACTTCCCCCGCGTGCCTCGTCAATTCGCAGAGATTTGTAATTCCAAATTGAAGTTTCTTATCATCGTGCTTTCCTCGCCGAGACATACCAAGGTTGAGTTGTTTGTTTTGAGGCGGTGAGTTAATAGACGCTTTCATGACATCGTGAATGTATTTTTATGAGCTCTTATGAAACGAATGTGAGAAACCCTAACAATAAAAAAAATGCAAATCTGAAGAGGGTGATCTTTTTTCTCCAAATCTTCTAAAGTTTTTCAAATAATTTTTTTTGAATAATCTTTCAAAAGACTCTTACTCTCAAATATCTCTTTCAAAAGACTCTCAAATGTCATCTTGAAAAACTGCCGAAAAGAATTCAAGAAAGAAAAAAAATTATAACGAAAAAGTTTCTACTTGACGATTCCCTCAAATTATTTTTTCTCATATTTTGAATTTTCTCAATAAAAATGTTTATATTGAGCAAAAAACATTATAGATATAAGCCAAAAGATTATAATGTAAAACAGTCTTCTTAAAAAAATATTTTAAATACTATAATATAAATTCTTGCTATTACCATTAAGCAACCCTCTTCAAAATTATGAATGAGAAGACAAAAAATTTGAGACAAAAAATAATACATACATATACGACTTTGGAACCTGTGAAAAATCTTCATATTCAAGATCAGAGAAGCCATTCGCAATACATGGGGCTCCGCTAAACACTCCAAAGCTATCAAGGTTGCATTTTTCCTTTTCTTTGCTTGCTCCCATCTTTTTTAACCTTTTCTCTCTCACTCTCTTTCTTGCCCACTCTTTCTCTTTCTCTCTCTTTCTACCCCTGCCCTTTACTCTTCCTCTCTCTATTCTTCCACTCCTCTGTCTTTCTCTGTCTTTCTTTCTGCGTCTTTATTTCTCTTCAGTCCTTATTTATTCTCTCTCATTCTCTCGCACTCTCTCTCACTCTCTCTTACCATCTTTTACTCTATCTCTGTTCTTATATCTCCTCGAGCTCCCTCTCTCTTTCTTTCTCTTCAGTCCTCATTTATTCTCTCTCATTCTCTCCCACTCTCTCTCACTCTCTCTTACTATCTTTTACTCTATCTCTGTTCTTATCTCTCCTCGAGCTCCCTCCCTCTTTCTTTCTCTTCAGTCCTTATTTATTCTCTCTCATTCTCTCGCACTCTCTCTCACTCTCTCTTACTATCCTTTACTCTATCTCTGTTCTTATATCTCCTCGAGCTCCCTCTCTCTTTCTTTCTCTTCAGTCCTCACTTATTCTCTCTCATTCTCTCCCACTCTCTCTCACTCTCTTACTATCTTTTACTCTATCTCTGTTCTTATCTCTCCTCGAGCTCCCTCTCTCTTTCTTTCTCTTCAGTCCTTATTTATTCTCTCTCATTCTCTCGCACTCTCTCTCACTCTCTCTTACTATCCTTTACTCTATCTCTGTTCTTATATCTCCTCGAGCTCCCTCTCTCTTTCTTTCTCTTCAGTCCTCATTTATTCTCTCTCATTCTCTCGCACTCTCTCTCACTCTCTCTTACTATCTTTTACTCTATCTCTGTTCTTATCTCTCCTCGAGCTCCCTCTCTCTTTCTTTCTCTTCAGTCCTTATTTATTCTCTCTCATTCTCTCGCACTCTCTCTCACTCTCTCTTACTATCTTTTACTCTATCTCTGTTCTTATATCTCCTCGAGCTCCCTCTCTCTTTCTTTCTCATCAGTCCTTATTTATTCTCTCTCATTCTCTCACACTCTCTCTCACTCTCTCTTACTATCTTTTACTCTATCTCTGTTCTTATATCTCCTCGAGCTCCCTCTCTCTTTCTTTCTCTTCAATCCTCATTTATTCTCTCTCATTCTCTCGCACTCTCTCTCACTCTCTCTTACTATCTTTTACTCTATCTCTGTTCTTATATCTCCTCGAGCTCCCTCTCTCTTTCTTTCTCATCAGTCCTTATTTATTCTCTCTCATTCTCTCGCACTCTCTCTCTCTCTCACTCTCTATTACTATCTTTTACTCTATCTCTGTTCTTCTCTCTTCTCGAGCTTCCTCTCTCTTTCTTTCTCTTCAGTCCTTATTTATTCTCTCTCATTCTCTCCCACTATCTCTCACTCTCTCTCACTATATTTTACTCTATCTCTGTTCTTATCTCTCCTCGAGCTCCCTCTCTCTTTCTTTCTCTTCAGTCCTTATTTATTCTCTCTCATTCTCTCGCACTCTCTCTCACTCTCTCTTACTTTCTTTTATTCTATCTCTGTTCTTCTCTCTCCTCGAGCTCCCTCCCTCTCTCTTTCTTTCTCTCCAGTCCTTATTCATTCTCTCTCCTTCTCTCGCATTCTCTCTCACTCTCTCTTACTAAATTTTACTCTATCTCTGTTCTTCTCTCTCCTCGCGCTCCCTCTCTCTTTCTTTCTCATCTTCCCTCTCTACCAGCTGCACCCGCTTCCCTCAACTATCCAATATTCCCAGGAGCACAATGCTCGAATGTTTTTCCTGCTCGGAAATGGATTACACGAGATCATGGAAGTCCAAGAAGAGGCAGAGAAATACGACGACATCTTGACCATTGATAAGCATGACACTTATCTCAACCTTGTTTATAAGGTTACTCTTTTGAATGGCTCCTTTTTTGGAATTTCTTCGAATAAGGCTTTTTTCGGCTATCAGTAGTCAATAATTGCTCTTAGAGAGTTTCTTTCTCTTGAGTGCGCAAGAAAATAACCTCGGTTTTTAATCTTCTTTTTATTGATTCTTTATTAAGTCAAACAAGAACCTCAATCAACATCCATCATGGTTGAGTATCTGTTGCCATCGCGTGGGCAGATCGTGGATGCCCTTGAGGTAGAACGACGGAGAGAGCGATTCGAAGAAGTCTTGCAACCATGATTTTACCTCAGCTTCGTTCTCAAATTTTTTCTCTGCGAGGTGGTTCTGCATGGAGAGGAATAGGTGGTAGTCAGAAGGTGCCATGTCGGGCGAGTACGGTGGATGAGGCATCAGCTCCCATCCCAGCTTTAACAGCTTCTGAACCGTTTTTTTCGCAATGTGTGGTCATGAGTTGTCATGTAGGAATCGATTGTTGGCGCTCTCTTCGCCTCGAGCCACCATAGCTTGCTGCACCCGGTCGAGTTGTGCACAGTAGACATCTGCTGTAACAGTCATGCCGTTAGGTAGCAGCTCCCAGTAGACGACACCGCGTGAGTTCCACCAAACACACAGCATCACCTTCATCGGGTGCAGTCCTGGTTTCGGAATCGCTTCTGGCGGATCGCCCTTGCTGAGCCACTGGCGCTTGCGTGTAACATTGCATTAGATTACCCACTTCTCGTCTCCAGTTAGCAATGTTATATACTTTTTTATTATACTTTATTGCACAGTGCGAGTAGCGTATTTACAAAAGTAAGGAATTGATCACAATTGAAAAAAAAATTACACAGGCATTCCACTTTTTTATAAAATAAGTGAGAAAAATTAGGATTTGAGAAAAAAAAGAAGATATTTCACAGTAAAAAGTGCTTGAGAGTTTTCTTTTAAACGTGATAGTTAGGCAATTGAAAATGTTACAAAGAAAATGTTACAGAGAAATGATACAGAGAAATGATATAAATTATAAATAACTTTTCATGTGCTCTCTGAACAATCTGACAATAGGACATGCCTGACCTCATTAGGTATGTCGTTCCAACTCTCAACTACTCGGGATGATAATATACATTAGAATGTATTAGAATGCAAAGCTGATCGTGTTACTGGTTTTATGAGTGCATTTGGGTTAGATCTAGTACCATAGTTATGGCTGTTGAAAAGAAACATGGAGTTTGGGTCAATTGAAGTGAAATTGTTGAGATTCTTGAACGTCGCTAGTAAATCTGCAGCCTTTCGCCGTGAATGCAGTTTCGGGAGGTTCAAGAGCTGCAGTCTTTCTTCGTAACTCAACAGTAGACCGGCTCTCCTGCAAACTTGTTTCGTGAAGTGACGTTGAACTTGTTCAATCATTTCAATGTCCTTTTTCAAGTAAGGAGACCACATGACTGAGCAGTATTCAATTATAGGTCAAACGTATGTCGTGAACACTTGCTTATACAGCCTGATATCTTTCGACTTGAAGGTCCTTAAAATATACCCGCACCTCATGTTAACCTTACGACACATATCCTGGATATGTTGCGAGTAGTCCAGAGTGTTAGAGTACACAATACCTAAATCTCGTATATTGTCTGATTCGCTGAGAACTTTCCCATTGAGAAAGAATTATACTTCTGGGTGATTCTTACCCATCCGGATAACGACTGTTTTAGATTCGGATATTGTTAGTCCTCATTCAGTTGCCCACTCAGCTACACAATCGAGTCCCGCTTGCAAATTTTTTTTATCATTAGTAGTGGTTAATTTAACGTCATCGGTATACATGGCCACGCTACATCCTTCAGGTAAAGCGTCTGGTAAGTCATTAATGTAAAGAAGGAAAAGCAAAGGTCCAAGGCAGCTCCCTTTAGGAACTCTAGATGGAGTTGCATAGGAATAGGATCGTGCTTCACCTACCTGTACACTTTGCTCACGATTTTCCAGAAAGCTTTTCAAGAAATTTGAAAGACAACCGGATATTCCGAATCTCACGAGCTTCTGTATGAGTAGCATCAAAGGCTCGTGTGAAGTCTATGAGAGTACAGCTGATGAAGCTCTTTCGATCCAGTTGTACATGCAAATTAGTGAGGGACTTGAGAAGAGCAAGCTCGCATGAATGTCGCGGCCTGAAATGAAATTGGAGGGGACTGATTAGATCGTGCTCTTGGAGATATTTGAACACCTCACGACAAATTATGCGCTAGAGAACTTTGAATATGGAAGGAGTTAGACTTATGGGCCTATAGTTCCTGAAGTCAGTGCACTTCCCCTTCCGTTTGAAAACCGGCTTGACGATTGCAGTACGCCATATTTGTGGACATTAACCGTTAAGTATACATTTATCAAAAACTATTGATAGTGGAAGGGCCAAAGAAAGAGTGGCCTGTTTAAGAAAGATGTTAGGGATGCAATCCGGAGAAGTGTTATTTTTTGGATGAGAGACGCTTGAGATATGAATAAACCACATGAGCGGGCATGCATATGAAGTCGATATTGCATGCATTAGCAGAAATTGACATGTCATCCGGCTCTGTTAGGTCAGTAGTGTCAGTTTGGTAAAGAGATTCGAAGTGCTGAGCGAATATCATTGCCTTTCCAGAGTCTTCATTAGTTATCTCACCCACGCAATTGACAATTGTGCCTATTAGTGGATCATCTTTGCTGTTAGAGTTAGTGAAACGATACTGTTTTGACAAATTTTTACTCTTCAAAAGAGTCTTCTTTATGTTTCGACAGTGGCTGTCAAGTGCTTTACGAAGTTTGCGGTTCATTCTAACAAATGGAGAGATTCCAATAACAGCTCTTTTCTTGTAAAGACGTGCAGATCTTCTCTTGGTTTTAGTAACCTTCCCAGGTGACTTTTTGGTTAGTTTCGACAATGTAGTTAGAGGAACGCATTGTTTAATCACACCACGAACCGTAGATGAGAAGATTTCATACGTGTCATCTACATTTAGAGTCGCAGCAAGGAGAGATGGCCAGTCGATTAGAGATAGCAGAGAGTTAGCTAATGCTTCGTTAGTCTTCTTGAAATTATACATGTACTTTCTTTCCTTCATTACCCTTCCGGGACAAGAGATGTTGAAAGAGACCAAGTTATGATCACAAGACGTTGATGGTGGAGTGACCAGGCAATTGGTAACAAGACACGGTCGAGAAGATAGAACCAGATCCAGTGTGTTATTCAGCCTTGTAGGGGCCGAAACATGCTGTTTTAGAGACAGGAAGTTAATGAAGTTAGAGAGGAGACGAGAATGATGGTCTACAGATAGTGAGTGAGAAACGGTGTTATTAGGCCATGCAACTTCGGGTGAGTTGAAATCTCCTACGAGTACGTAATCGCAGGTGTTGGTTAACATGACTTGCTGGAGGTAAGAAAGCGCTTCTTCGAAGGCGGCATTCTCAGCTCTTGGACTCCGGTAAAAGAAGTGCAGGAGTGTTTCCACTCCATTCGTCAGGTGAAGTTTAACTGAAACTAGCTGACGGAAAACAGAAAAGCTTTGGGACAAAAAAAAGTGAGGAGTTGATGGACTTGTGGACAAGAAGAGCAACGCCACCTGTCAAAGCCTCATCTCTATCGCAGCGAAACACTGAATAAGTATGATTGAGAGAAAGCATAGAGTCATGAAAGGTGAAAGAGTTAGCCCAGGTTTCTGTTAATGCAACAATGCTTGCTTCGAATTGTGAGACCAAGTCATATAGTATGTTAATTTTATAAGAAACCGATCGACTGTTGATAAGAAGACAAGTGATGTTATGTGAGTTCAAACAAAATGAGTTATTCCATGCAGTTTTATCTGATGTCAAGTTCCGAGTAGAGTCACTTAGTGGGGTTACCTATGCAGAGCGCTGAGAAGGAACTGACTGCCCAATGTGTCCATCCACTCGTCTCTTCTTTTGTAGGAGAGAAGTTGTGAGGCGGCCGCGACTCGTCGGTTCCTGTCGAGTGGCCTCAGGTCGTGTGGCAACCATTGCCCGAGCTTGTGTACTTTACCGAGCTCGTGAAGCCAGTTCTCGATGGTGGTGTGAGAGACCGCGAAGTGCTCTGCAATCTCGTAACAAGTTCGTTCGGGATCGGCTTCGACAAAGGATCGAAGATCCTCAAGATCGAGCTGGCGAGGCCGTCCTGGACGGTCGATGTCTTCCAGCGTGTGGTCGCCTTGCTTAAACCGACTGAACCAAGCCTCGCACTGTCGTTCACTAAGGCATCCTTGCCCGTATGCCTGACATAATTTTCGATGTACTGCGGCAGCGCTCTTCCCCAGCTCGAAGTAGAAGAGAAGAGAGGCCCGTAGTATCATTTTTTCGAGTTCGCACCGTTCAGCCATTTGAAAAGCTAATAGAATGAGATGACTGAGAAAAAAACATGAAAGTGAGAACTTCATATGCCTTTACTAAAGAAAGTTTTAGAAAACTTCGGAAAAAGCAATTGACGATTTTTTCATTGAGGTTATTTTCTTGCGCACCCAAGGCTAAGGCTACTCTTTTTCATCTCTTAATTCCTTTCTGCAGACCATTTTTTCGATGAATCTGAGTTAAATATCGTTCGGCGATGAAGATATCAACTCGAATTGAATAGTCTGATCATTATTACTCTTAATGAATGATACTACTCTTAATATATGATATTATAATGACTAAATGATATTATATATGATATTATAATGACTAAATGACTTAATACTTAATGATATTACTCTTTTGAATGACTCCTTTTTTGGAATTCCTTCGAATGAGGCTTTTCTCGGCTATCAGTAGTCAATAATTGCTTCTAGAGAGTTTCTTTCTATTAATACTCGCAGACTAATGGAGCGTTAGATTTCAACTTTTCACTTTGCAAAGTGATTTTCTGCTAAGTGATTTCGTTGAACGCTCCAATGTCTCACCACGAATTACCTTGAAAAGAAAAATAGACTACGGTATTGTTTTTATAATAAATTTTACTGTTGGACGTAATTTTTACAGAAAAATCGTCGCTTTGTCTTAGAATGGATGTGTTCCTTCTTTTTACCGTAGTCAATGTTTCTTTTCACGGTTATTCGTGGTGAGACATTGGAGCGTTCAACGAAATCACTTAGCGGAAAATCACTTTGCAAAGTGAAAAGTTGAATTCTAACGCTCCATAAGTTTCGTTCGTTTTAGTATTAGGAACGCCTAGTCCATGTAGAGTTGACAGAGTCATTTGAAGTAAGTGAATGAGAGAGCGAGTAAGAGAGTGAAAGAGAAAGGGTAAAAAGAGAAAGAGTAGAAAGAGAAACATAGAAAGGGTAGAAATATAAAGAGAGAAAGGATAAAAAGAGAAAGAGAGAAAGGGTAGAAAGAGAGAAAGGTAGAAAGAGAAAGAGATTTCAATACCTCCTGATATTTTTTCATTACAGGTCTTCGCAATAATGCAACTGGGTGCAAACATTTGTCCTTCGCAATTTGTTCTCAAAGTGGACGAGGTTTTGTTTTAAATATTGATTAGGTTATAGTTTTATAGTATTATAATTAATATTTAAAATGAATCCTGAATTCCAAAAAAATTGCTCCTACTCTTAATCAATGACTGTAGTATTATATTAATACAACTTTAATTGTTTCTAGTTTTAATGGTAACTTTCAATTTTACAACTCCCTTGCTCTTTATACACACATGTTCATATCGGTAGAGCGGAGGCACGGTTTCGGTTTCCGCTCTTTAACCGATTCTTGCTCAAGTTCCCGCTAGCATTCTAAGTTTTTCTCTGTATGCTTAGCTCTAAAAGAGAGATCGTCCGTTTAGAATATTAGAAAGGCCTTTTCATCTTCAAAAAATTTTCTTGCTGACTTATGTATACTTGTGATATTGTTTAGCATTTTTTCTACATTATTTTTCTCTTCTTATTCCCGTTTAAAGAATGGTTTTGTTTCAATTTTTTTCTGGTTTTTCCCGAGTTTGAAGAGTTTAATGAGTTTTCTTAAAAGTTACTAATTTTCTCGATTTATCCCTTGTTCGCTAAAACTTATTCGCGAACCAATCGAAACACGAATGACTTGCGGAAAAATGTCATATTTTTATGAAAAAAATAGGAAAACGAGATTCTGCTCTTTCCAAGTGTTCTCTTCTCTATCCATTTCCATATTCGAATATTTCTGGAAAAATTTTCGCCCCTGAAACCCCTTCACTTTTTTTGCTTTCGCTTCTCTCCCTCAATCCTTTTTGCCATCTCCGTAACTTTTTCATTATGGTTTAAAAATTTGTGTAATAAAAGCGTATAAACTTCGAACAAGACCTTTGAACGTTTCAATTAGCGCTAGAGCATCGATTAGAGTTTTCGCTTCACTTAGAGTTTTCGAATTAATTTGTTGTTAGCTGCGTGAGCCAATGCTCAATAATGTATCGAAAAGTTTTTTCGTGTAAGTTTTTTTCGAATAAGAATGATATGATCGATTAGCGATTATTCATCGATTGTGGAACTGGAAACGCGCTCACTTCAATTTTTCACCTGAATTCCCCTTTCTTCAAAACAACACCATACTATTCAGGATGTCGTTTTCCATATCGACCGGTTTTTTGCTCTCATCGGAAATCTCTTTCACTCCAGTCACGATGCTATTTACTGCAAAGTTTGGGCGAGGACCCGGCCCTACCGAAATCCACAGCATCAATGGTTAGCCATTGTTGAATGAATTAGTGCACCAAAAAAGCTTATCCTTGGAGCAAGATAAAACCTAGTAGATTTTTCTCTAACGGAGAGTGAGAGGTAAACCAGCACAGTATCCGTCAGCCATCTATCTAAACTAATCAATTTTTTTTATTAATAGAAGTAAAACTAACAATCGAAGATATTCACCTGGCTCAAAAGTACTCACGAAAACTGTTCAACCTCAGAGATTAAAAATTTTTTTTAAACGATCATGTACTTGAATTTTTCTATATGTTAATGCCTTAATCTCTTTAAACCCGGGTTCGCAGGTATATCTCACACTCGCAGTACAACGGAACGTTGTATCCTCCCTTCTGCTCGGGCTCTTCGTATGTGATGACTTCGAAGGCCGCAAGCAAACTTCTTGAGAGCACATCCAACTTTACTATGATTCATGTCAGTGATTGAAGTCATGTCAGCATTGAAAGTCAGGTTAGTCATCAAAATTCATCATTAAAATATTTTCGATAGACTCGTGTTGTCAACCGCAAAACTGCTATTTTTCCCAGAGTTCTAATGGAGCGTTAGAATTCGGAGAAAACGTTATATTTCTCTCACTAATTGTACACATTTTAGGTTCTTTCTTTTCACCGTAGTCCATGTTTTCGTGGTGAGACATTGGAGCGTTCAAAAAAAAAAACAACCAGATAGCAGAAAATCAGTTAGCAGAAAAAAAATCAGTTAGCAAAGTGAAAAGTGATATTCTAACGCTCCATAAGCCTAAGCGAATTTTGATAATAGAATTATTATGAAATTGAATTACTATGCAAAAATAGGACAAGTGCGATTAATATTAACGTCGAGTCCGTGTAATAAGAAAAGGGTAGAGCGCAGACATTTACTCTGTCACTGGGTATGCCCGTAATGGGATAAGAGCCAAAAAATGTAATAAAACTTAATTGTTTTGTAATTTTGCTCCACAAACTATATTGAAATTGAATTACGCGCTTAAATTCTAAGAATGGAATTCCGTGCAGGACCTTTTATTCCCAAAAAGTTAGTCAAGGTCACATCATCTCACAAAATTTTCGCCTAATTTGAATGGCATGAGGTCATCACGCCGATGATCTCATCCTATCGAGATTAATGTCGCGGCAGATCTTGTTCCGATTTTAGTTGTGGATTGGTGATAATTGCTGTTGGAGGGTTCGATTAGCCTCTTCATGGCGTAAAAAATCTCAATGTTCCATTAGCGTAGAAGTTGACTGCAATTTTTGCAAAATTGTCAAAATGAGCAAACTAAGCTATTATCGATGCCCGAATTTCAACTATGAGTGCTCGAGCAAGAAATAGTTCATAAATACAAAATACTCACCAAGCATAGATTTTCGCTTATTTTGAAAAAAATAACTTTGTCATTTCAAAAGTTCCCTAATATCTCCAGATCAAAACATTTTTAATTTTTATCTTCTCGAAAAGTGTTCAAATGCTTGTACGTTTTTTTAGCTACCTAAGAAGTTTGGAGGTTTGATGTCGAGAAAGAATTTTAGAAGCAGTTCTTTTTGCCTCTTGCAAGAATGAAGTTTGCAAGTTTGCAAGTTCTAGCGATTTTTCTCTCTCCTATCAATTTATATAGGCTTTATTGTCACGCGCTTTCAAAGCGTGCTCCTCCGGTGGGAGGTACCGACTGAAGAGGTCGATGCAGACTGGATTAGACTGAAGGCTTAACGAGTAATCAACAAAGTTACCAAATAATCTACACGAACAAAGCTGTGAAATAAAAACCTGTTGAATTTTTGAAACGTCAGTTATCCATCTTTATACAATCATGTTATACATATTTACATACACATACAAATGAAATAAATATTAAAAAAATTTTTTAAAAAGAGAAAAAATTAGTCTGGTAATGAAGCACGTTAAAAACCAGGGACTTTACTTATGCTAAATAAGCAATGAATGTGAAATTTCTGAGTTTTTTCTTCGTTTTGCTCTCGATTCAAAACACTAAAAACACTTGAAACTGTATGAATATGCTCATACAGTTTTAAGAACGTTGATTTTGAAAAGAATTAACTAAGTTTCACTAACTATTATAGTATATTATGGTATATGAGCCTAGTTTGATGGTGTGTTCATTAAAACTCAACACGATAACGGTCGCTTGTCCAATGTTCATTAGAGAGTGTGTGACTGTTCAGGTAGAAGACGTCTTCATAACGGGCATAATCGCGCAGAAAGCCGGTGTCAGACGCGTTAACCTACCACATATGTATCAGTCCTCTGCGAGGGTAAGATCTCTAGCACAAATGTTCTTCCAAGCTGTGTGCGACCTTAAAATTCGAGGTGCTTATAAAATGACTTTTTAGAGCTTCAAGTTAATATCAGATCTTAAGTTATTCTATCTATTCCTTTTTCTATCTATGTATATAGTTTTTAACATCAACAACTAATAACTTAATTCTTGAAGCATTTAAGTGGTACCGCGGCTGTCCAAAGAGTCCAAACGGACATCGTGCCCTGATGTCGAAACATGGATTTAAGGTTTTCTCTCTTATAATAATAATATTACTTGGGAAGTTGGATAGTTATAAGGATAAATTACGAGACTTTTATCTCTTTCAGTTTCGGACAGCGTAAATATTCAGAATTGAGTTTGATGAAGTATTGACAAGTTGATGAAGTATTGACAAGTTGATGAAGTATTGACAAGTTGATGAAGTATTGACAAGTTGATGAAGTATTGACAAGTTGATGAAGTATTGACAAGTTCTAAATTGATTCTAGAAAAAAAGATTCTCAAAAATTGCTTTTTCTTGTAAAACTTTGCTCACATATGATGGTAAACATGTGTAAATTGAAAATATTTTCACCACACTCATTCTTAAATTATAATAACAAAAATATAAAAAAATTAATAACAATAATAATAACAATAATAATAATAATAATAATAATAATAATAATAATAATAATAATAATAATAACAAAAATAATAATAATAATAATAATAATAATAATAACAATAATAAGAATAATAATAATAATAATAATAATAATAATAATAATAATAATAATAATAATAATAATAATAATAATAATAATAATAATAATAATAATAATAATAATAATAATAATAATAATAATAATAATAATAATAATAATAATAATAATAATAATAATAATAATGATAATAATAATAACGATAACAATAATATTAATAGTAATAATAATAATAATAATAATAATAATAATAATAATAATAATAATAATAATAATAATAATAATAATAATAATAATAATAAAAATAATAGTTATAATAATAGTAATAATAATAGTAATAATAATTATAAAAACTACTGAACCTTGCTTCAGCGGAAGAATCTGAATCCAGTAATTAGAATATATCGTATCACCGAAGCGGAGTTGTAGCACTTCTAGTGGAAGAATTACGAAGCGGAGTTGTAGCACTTCTAGTGGAAGAAACCCTGTAAATAGTATTTACAGACTCCCAACGCGATTTCAACGGCTTGGTCCAAGATCCGTGCCCCCTGTGAAGTGACTCTCGCAAAAGCTAAACCGAAACTAAAAAAGCCGCCTAACAAAAAAGGCAGTTTCGAGACAAATACGACTCTCGTGAAACCTTCGGATGCGATGGTGGAACGATCCAAGTGAAATATTTCGGCCGCACAGAATATTCCCGTAGCATAGCTCGATATTAGTAAAACTTGAGTAATCAAGCAATTTGTTTTAGACAGAGGCGTTTTAGATAATGACAATTTCTACGATAAGTTAGAGAATTTTTTGTGATGGGAAGAGAAAAAATTAAAACTGTTATACAGTGGTAGAAAATGCCAATTCACTCGAGTTTTTCACAACTTAAAAGCTTTCAGGGACCGGGATTTGGTGATCAGATGTATTTAATTACTGTTAAGATTCTCTTTGTGAGATATAATTCGTCGCCCGGTAATCTTTGAAAGTTCTAAACTTTTAAAACAATTTCAATAAAAAAGTTTCTCTTACAGTTCTTAAAAAAGTGATTTCTTCCTATTCAAAGGCTAGTTCCGACTTCAAATCACGGCTTCAGATTACCGAAGAACTTTTTGAACTTTTATCACCAACTTGAACTGAGATTCCGCGCATGGGTATGCCTAGATTAGGAAAGTTTTACGCTTTTTAATAATGACTTTCTACTTATTTCATGAAATATTTATATTTTTTGTATGAAAAACATAAGAAGCAGCTTAATTTTCCGATATAAGTGATTAGTTTTCTGAAACGAGAAATGCTTTTTTTGACAAGGGTTCCCAAGTAATAATTTCTTCTTTTTAGCTCGCTTATTGCATTTTCCCAAGCTGAAAATGAAAGTTTTTTTAGGAGGGCCATCAACTAATTCAATTTTTATAAATTGTTCAGTCTCGTAGTATTCTGTAACATCACTGTCTTTACTTCCAACGCACGTTTTATTGTATTTTACAACTTGACTGATACTTCACACTAGGATTTCTCGTGTTGTGGAAAATGCGGGTTCGAATTCACGTGGCCTGGACATTTGGGATGGTTTTTTCTCTCTTTACCCGCTCAGTTTCGGGTATATTATTCAACCGTACCAACCCTGAACTACCCTTGTCCACGTCCTTCTGCTAATTACAAGGGTTTCGACCAATGAACTTATTGATGTATCGCAACTGCACTCTCTGGGCGCTCACTGATGAGCTTTACCCAGAGAGCACAAAAGTCTGGCTGAGCAGGGGAGAAACAGACTTTTGTGAATTGAAGTAGAAACCGTGAATGTTATAAATCGTTTCGTACTGATTTTCTCATCTTTCTTGTTTTTTACTAAAAAATATTATGAATTTCTATGATTGGTTGATTGTTAAATGAAAGGCACCTCATAACCAGTTTCTTTTATGCCTATTGTTAACCCTTTCAAACAAAAAAGACTTTGTTTTAGTACTTGGACATACGGTGAATTCGATTAAAATACATTACAAATATGGACATGTATATCAAAAAAGTATATTATACATGTATATTAAAAATATTATAAAAATATACATGTATTTTAAAATACAAAAATCCAAAAATGTATATCAAAATAAAATCCTCGTCTTAATGTTCTAGATCAAGCAAAACTCTTTTAGCTACATGCTTGTAATTTTCTACAATACTTATGCTCACTATGCTTTCAAAGTGATTAAGAGTCACAGCGATATTCATATTCATAATTTTCGAAAGAAACTCAATAAGCTCCAAATGATCAATTTCCTGTAATGTTTTTTTCTTCATAAGCTTCGTAGAATATATATATTTTTTAAAAAGATTTTATGCAGAGAAAAGAGTCGGAGTTTTTCAGTGGTTTTACCAACGAAATATCATGGAAAGGCTTCAGTACGATGTGGAGAACAGGATACATCTCTCTCTCTCTCTCTCTCTCTTGTTACAGAAAGCTGTTACATTTTACATGATTTAGTCATCAAAGGATAAATTGTTGAGGTTTTCTGTTTTATAAGAGATATGTAAAGTAGGATCAATCGGCTTGAATGTCGCTGTAGCAAGCATAACACAAAGTTTTGAGTTTCGTTTGAGAAGAATAAAAGGATTGAACAATACTACTGAAATGAGTAAAGTTTCGAAGAAGCTCGCACATACTCAATTTGGTAAAAAAAAAAAAACAATTTGGTAAAAAAAGAGAACAAAAACCGAATTTATTTACTGAAACTCTTCATGATTTTTTTGGGAGTCGCTTTGCTCTGGGGACTTTGCCGTTCCTTCTAAGGCCAGCACCATACAAAGCTGAGAGGCGTACTTCTTCTACTCTAGGCACCGAAGCATATTTCGGTCACATAATACGGCTGTGACGTCTCTCTGTTTCATTCAAGTTCTGTTTACCCGTTACAGCATGTCAAAACCGATCTCTCCGGCGCTCTGGAGATTCGATCCAAGGTACCGAAAACTGCTGGACTTTGTCGGATCTTCGCTGAAAATATACACAACTAAGATAAAATATTTATATTTCTGATTCTTTTTGTATACGTTCAAAGTTACTTGAAAAAAATTTCACTGAAGTTAATTTATGCCTTTTAAAAAAGCATACTTTTGTATCGGCGGCATCGGTAAATCATCAACTTCAATATAACGAGTTAATATGTCCTAGAAAACTTCCAAATCATTAATTTCTTTGAGTTAAGTCTTCGCATTCTAAGCACCCCTGAATAAACATAATTTATTCATTCC
Organism: Allodiplogaster pararmata; assembly: GCA_964056735.1. NCBI lineage: Eukaryota > Metazoa > Nematoda > Chromadorea > Rhabditida > Diplogasteridae > Allodiplogaster > Allodiplogaster pararmata. The sequence goes on from OZ057405.1 coordinate 21,320,149, forward strand.
AAAGGATTCAAGGCTCGCTTAACGTTACTCAAAAAGCAACAACAAAAAAAAACAGGGAGAGGGAGACAGAGCAAAAATAAGAGAGCAAGAAGAGAGCCAGATAGAGCGAGAGAGAAAGAGACAGAAAGGAAGAGAGCGAGAGAGCGAAGGAGAGAAAGAGAGAGTATTGCAGAGAGAGAAAGAAAAAGAGAAAAATACAGAGCAAGAGAGAGAGGCAGAAGAAAAAAGAGATTGAGAGAAATTGGCAAATAAAATTTTAAAAAAAAGTTTTACAACTGAAGATTGAGCGTTCCACGTTTGAGAAGTTTTTTCTTTCTCCAAAATATCACATCACGATCAGTGAGAGGAGTGGAATTAGCATAAGCCGTTCTCTCAACTTAAGCCAGAGAGTAAAGCAGGTAATAGATAGGAGCTGTTTTTTTTCCTTCATATCTATGCACTACACTAAACAGCGTTTTGGTGACTTAAATTACGTTCACCCTTTCTTGAGAAGGACTTAGTTTTGTTGCTAAAAACTTCCACTCTACCTCAGCCAGGGTCACTTATATCAATCCATGGTCAAATGGAAAAGAATTGTTTTCGGAATTCTCGTTCTATATTTTCTTCCTGGTCAGTTTGAACATTTCTTTAAAGAAAATTTCTCGAATAGAAATCATGGGATTTGTATGATTATACAGACCCCATCTAGGATCTATAATAGAATGGTTGGTTTTCAACTTCAAGAATACAGGACTAATCAGAGAACAATGGAGGTTTACCTTAGACAAATGAAGTTAGTTGTAGGACAAGGGATTCGTAGTTGGACATTCAGGTTTTATCTTTTTTCTGATCAGAAAAAGTTGTGATTTCGGTTATTCTCCTTCCTGCAGTCTGCTCTCGATTCCGAATTTTTCACTCATCAATTTTTTTCAGTGTTTTTCTAAATATGTATGTTCCTGAAGCGTTTTCGCAGCAGCCTTAGTTAAAGACATGAGAGTGGTCAAATTATGTAGTAGAAGAATCTCGTATTTGCCAGACCCTTTAAAACAGCGAGTTTAACCATTCTCACCGTTCAAGGATTGAAAAACAAAGGTAAAAAACAACCGGTTTATCGCTTCGACTGCATGTAATAATGTCGAGGATTTCTTTTGATTAGTCATACCAAAATGAAAAAAATCAATTTATATCTCTTTCAAGTACTTCATCTTCAGGTTTTTTGAAATTTTTACCAGAGCGCGAGATGAGCCACAGTCAGATGGGACAGCCTGATAATCAGGGATTCGGGCAACCTAGTTTGAAGAAAGATGTATTGCATCATTTTGAGAACTTATGTTTTTTCCAAGTTTTTTCTTCCTATTTTTAAAAAATCCATTTCGAGAAAGATGATTCTTGTCTATACCTACGATTGAACACTAGAATAAATACTTCCAGGGGTTCTCAATTTCTTTCAAAACATAATTGATAAAGAAAGAGAGAGAAGAGTTAAAGGAAATAAAATATGATATAGATTGAGAAGAAAAGATAGAGAACAAGAACGATGAAAACTGGTATTCAACGGAGATATATAGGGTTAGCATATTTTTCTAAATTTTATAAATTTTCCCTATTTTTGAAAGGTGAAAGTTCATGAATTTCCCGTCAACTTCACCGACGACTACAGCATAATACATTTTGTGAATCTGCCTGGCAGTTTTAAAAATATTTGTTCAGAGGAAAGGCCTATGGAATTACTCATCATCGTTCTCTCTTCAGTTCGAAAATCCGATGTGAGTTCGATCGATGCAGAGTTTTCGAGTTGAAAAAAGTTATTCTCGTAGCTCAGTTGACGTCCCATTTTTATGCCAGATTTTTCGTCCGGTTTTTCTCTCTCAGACTTTTACGATTTTTTTTGCTTGACGGTTGAACTTCATGCGCATCAAAATTGTATTCCGAGCTACAAAATAGCATCAGGTTTCAGATTCGAAATGCTATCCGCAACGAATGGGGTTCCTCCAAGCAATCGCAGGCTTTGAGGGTTGGTTTACATTAGACAGTTTATACACGAAGTTTTCAGTAGATTAATACTGTGTGAAAGGGCAAAAACCTTTTTAATCGTTAACTTTAAATTCCTTTTTTCAGTTTTCTGAGAAGTGAAAGATAATTATAAAACAGAATAATAGACCTCGTATCAATTTTTGATATGATTTTTATGTTGCTAGAACTTTAAATTGGCATTTTGTCGAATGAACTTCAATTTCTGCCGTGCTTCAAGCATGAAATGCGGTGGAAAGACCCCGTTTCTCGGCGGGGAAGAAGACAAAAAAGGAAAAAAAAAGTTTTCCGCTATAAGAACTACATAGTTTGTGCTAACAAATACATATTTCGGCCAAAGTAAAAAAAAGGAATATCGCTTAACTCCGGTACAAAAAAAAAGAATTGAATAGACGTTTTTGACTCCTCATGAGTTCATGATGAATGATTGCAGCATAAAGAGTTTTGAACGACCTGGAGAAACTTAAGTTCAATTTTTAAAAAAAAATGTGTTCACTCAAAGGTTTGCTCCACACATATTTATCATTGAATACGCACAGATTAAACTAAGTAAATGGTGCACCAAAAGTCCAGGTGAATATTTTTGTTTTCGATAAAAACTTGACGGATTGAGCAAATCAAACAAAATTTTCATCAAAGTTTATTCAAATAGTTTGGGATATGACTGAGTTTTCAAATTTCAAACAGCCCTCCTTTCTCCATGGCACGGGCGTGGAGTCGCTTGTGGAAGGCACCCATCGTGGTGGACAGGTAAGCGACGTGAAGATCATCCCACGCCTTCTGTAGGACGCGCTTCAGACTTTCCAAATTCTTGTGTGTGGAAGCACAGGCCTTGCTCTCAAGGACCGATCACACAGATAAGTCCAGGGGATTCAAATCAGGTGAGTACGGAGACCATTCGGCGGAGGTGATCATGGAGGGGAAATTGGTCTTGCACGAGTCTTGCACCACTTTAGCCTTGTGGGGGCGCAGAGTCCTGCTGGAACGTCCATTTGCGTCCCGCGAAGTGAGCCTGGCTCCAGAGAAGTACTTCCTTCATGAGAATGTCGTTCAGGTAGTTATTGGAATTGACTTTGACTCCATGCTCGACGAAAACGAGTGAAGTCTTCCCCTCGCGCCAATCCCGGCCCAGACCATGACAGAAGCGGGATGGCCCTTTCTCGAGACGTAACGGCCACTCCTATTGGCCTCGTTGACCGATTTAGACCAAATCCTATCGTTCTGGTGGTTGAAGGACTGCTCAATATTGAACAACTTCTCATTGGTAAAGAGAATATCCAAACAGTCCACCGGCTTGTTACCGCTTTGACAGTTCTAGCAATCTCCGAAGACGGGTCGCCTTCATCTGGTCCGTCAAGCGTGAACCTTCTGCAGCTTGATGGGGCGAAGTCCCATGCGAGATTTGACGATCCTACGAACATGACTAGCCGAGATTTTCAGCTCTTTTGCGACTTTTCTGAGACTCCGCTTTGGGTTATATCGAATCTCGTCTCGGATGCTTCTCATGTTGAAGGAAGTGGTCGCGGTCACTGGTATGCCGATCCTGGGACGGTCATTCGTCGTACCAGTGTCACGAAAGCGACGTATTGTGTTTTCAATGGTCCTGCGGGAAAATCGAGTGGTTCTGGCGATGTGCTTTTGAGTGTACCCGGACTGGTTCAAGCGCAGAATGTAGCCTCGGTCCATATCAGAGAGCATTACCAGAAAACGAAAATAGTTATCATTCTGATTTTTCCAGAGTATGTTAGCAACATTATGAACAAGATACAAGCGAAAAATCACTTGACCACAACACCAAACAAAAAAGATACAAAGTGACAAATTCTTCCACCTGGACTTTCGGTGCACCCTGTTTATGCGAGAGTGACAAAATTTTAATTATATTCAGTGAAACATCAAATACTTGCTTAAGCGAATGAGAGGAGAGAAGATGTTTTTTCTTCTCAGGAGCAGCGAGCTCGCTTGTTCTTCATCATCGGGGATGGGAAGGATTCACAAGAAACGCTCCGAGAAGAAATCGATGATCACGACGACATTATCATCATTGAAGTACCGGACACTTACGTGAACCTGCTGTTCAAGGTAATTAGGACTCAGAACGATTAGATATATCAGTAGGGCCTCGCTACCTCCGTTCATATAATGCTTATTCATTGATTTTCGATGCGTAGAAGAGAATCGTCTGAAAAAAAAGATCGTTGAAATGTTCAAAATGAACAAAATTCTCAAGATTTAGATGAGTTTTAGCTTTTGAATAAGAACTTTTGTTTTATGATAACACATTTGAAAAATATTAATATTTATTATTTAAAAAAAACTGAGGATTTTACACAGTCGATCTCCATTCTGCACATCGCTGCGGAGATTTGCCCGGCAGAGATCATTCTGAAGATCGACGAGGTTCATTCTATAATTAACTCCATCATTGATGATCCTTTGTACATTGGTTCTACCTAATTAGACATTTGTTCTACTCAGAGTCTGCTGATAGATAAATTATTTCCTTCGGTGACTTTAAAAACAAGGTTGGTTAACTTTGGAAGAGAGAGAAGCCCCCCAAAAATATGTATAATAATAAAGAATACAAATAAAAAGTCAGAGAAAGGCTGAGGTGACACAGATAATTCTAGTAACGAAAGGATAAAAAAAGAGTTTCACGGAAGATTTGGTAGATCGAAAAAAGGCTAATCAGAAGGCTTTTGTACAGGAACATTTCAAATGCATGAAAGTGTTCGATAGTGACAGGGCTACAACAGAAAACGGAGAGGAATATTTTTACAACCGTAGAATGACGTCAAGATACATAGAGCATTTCTAGAACATATCTAGAACATTTTCTTTTACTACAAGAAAGGTTCTTGCTGTTCCAGGATGTCGTTTTCCACATCGACCGATACTTTCGTCTCAAAGACCAATTCAAAAATTATAAACAAGCGATTTACTGCTACTCGTGGTTTCACATGAAAGTAGTCAGAGCAGAGAGCAGTCAATGGTAAGTTTCGACTCTTTTAGATTCGCGAAGATTAATGAAGGGGGTGAAAATCTGTCGCACTTCCAGTATCGTAGGGCACGAACCAAGTCCATCAGTAGCCATACAGCTCAAACTTTTCTCAATGTTGGTAGTGCAAAAAATTATTTTTATCGTGCTGAGAAAAACAGAGTTCTCTACAAAGTTCGCAAGCTACTTGTTTTTTCACGGGCTCAGTCGAAAAATGACGTCTTAGTTAATCAATAAATAAGTTGATTAGGTTATTCAATAAAATAAGTTGGAAAGTATCGATAATATTTATAGATTACTTATGATATCCCATAATCCATTTTGATGAACTGTTTATAACTTGATAGACTGTAATCTTGATATTTCGAACTATAAAATGAATTTTCGAATGTGAAAGAAAACTTTTTTTCCCATATGTGTTCCAATCACAAGGATTTGCTTCAGTGGAATGATTAATCACGAATTCATTCTAATTTGTCAGCCTTTAGGAGTTGAGTCCTAGAAGATAATTAAGATCAAGATGCGACCCTGATCTCTAAAACAAAGTTCCGTAACTTGCACGGAAGAAGGAAGAAGCATGGGTTGGATGAGGTAAAAAAATGGGAGAGAAGAAGTAAATACTGTTCTTCAATGATGTCGGAAGAAACCCTCAATGCTTTTGTCCCAGTCAGCTTCGGGTCAGCTCATTAAAAGAAGCAATGAACCGATCGATAGTCTCCAGATCGTTCGGGTCTGCTCTCTAGAAAGAAAATGAGCTGATCTTTCGGGTGGGCTGATTCTCTAAGTCAGCACATTCTCTGATGGGAGACTTTCTGATAAACCGACTAATGAAAAACACAAGCAATTTTGTATAAAAATTAATTTCATTTCATCGAACGACGTTTGTTTTTAAAAATGAAGTTTCATTTTCATCGGTTAAATCTCATGATTTGGAGAAAAGATCCTATTGAATTTTACAAGTTTAGTTTCCAATTAAAAAACCTTTCAGGACAATTTTTCATACGATTACTCACATAGGAGGTTGTGAAATGCATGGTATGCTTCACCAAGCTTATTCCATTGTGAAAAAACAATTTGTTTTTTGAGCATATTCTTGTAGATATGATTGGATAATTAAATTTTCTTATTTGGGACTTTTTCGCTCCCATCAAGTTCATTTATGGGCGGAACGTGTTAAGGTATGTTCCAAAGAGCAAGTTCGCTCCGATATCGTACCCCCAATTCTGTTCGGGACCCGCGTACTTGATCACTCGGGAAGCTGCAGCTGCCATTTTGGACAACATTGCCTATTTTCCTCATATCGTTGTTAGGACTTCTATGAAATTTGAAAATTTTGGAATATGTGAAATCATGGCATGTTCTTTTCAAATTGAACAACATCACATACATATTTCTCATTATTTGAACAAATAAAAACTTTGAAACACAACGGAACTGTAGTTACTAGTTAATACTTCAAAAGGGCTGGCAAAAGCTTTTTTCATCTGAATATAATGCACAAATGTATGATCCCGTAATTTCTTAGTTCAACCATATCTCAGTCAATTATGCGTGTCTGTGTTTTTCTGCGTTTGAAACCTCTATCTCACAGTCAGACAAGTTGCTTCCAACAAACGTTTCCAATCGATATTTTGCAGCCAGAAGACGCTCTACTCACGGGAATCATCTCTGAGGCCGTAGGTGTGAAAAGAGTTCATCAACCCAATATGTGGGACATCGTACCTCGTCAGTTTATTCTTCTTATATCAACCCAATGTGTGGGACATCGTACCTCTTCATTTTATTCTTCTTTTTTCAATGCGACTCTTTAATTCGTTCCACATAGCTCAGAAACACTACAAGCCTGCTTCAGAAAATGGTATTTGCCGTAAGTTGATATTCTTCACTGGTTTCTTATTCTCCGCTTAGGACCATCTTCAGCTGTGTAAAAAACGCATCGCATGATTTTGCGCGCGTGTTCAGCTTCTAGCTTGTTCGTCGCCGTACCTTATGCTTTCAAATTCGAGTACTTTTCTGGTGTAAGATAAAGATCATTCCGTGCGTTTATTTGTTTCACCATGAATTTCCGTTAACTGTCAATGAATTACGGGTTTTTTCTTTGCTACTTTTTTTGGAAAGGGATTTTTTATTGTTGGATATTGAGTGCTTCCTCTAAATAATGATGAAAAACATCGTTATTCATTTGCTTTTTACGGAAATCGGCGGTGAGACAAATGAACGTACGAAATAACCACTTTCGTCATCTTAAACAGGTAAGTACTTTTTCGATTTTATTCTTTGATCAATACTTCTACAGTATATTCATATCTCTTTGGTTGTAATTAATCTTGTTGAGCCGAGAAAAATATTTTTTGAAAAAACCTTTTTGAAGTTAGTCTTCCAAAGACCAAAGCGTATCTCACAAGAGCAGAGCGAAAACTACAAGTTAATTTACTCGCAAGAAAAAAGAATGAAGGCATCAGTTTTTTAGGAAACGACTACAAGATGTGTGAGCATAGCAGCGAATACAACCGCGTCGGGCTTTCACAACACGGTCTCAAGGTGGGAATGAGTTACGCAGTTGTTTTATACTATACGTTGGTCTTATTGTTGTTGTTGTTGTTGCCGGTTGTAGCCGTCATCAAAGAGCGAGGCCCACGTGATATGTTTCTCTTCGCTTCGTCTTTCGTTTTGTATAAATCGTCAATTTTAAATAGACATCGGTGAGTGAGAGTGTCGTGGGGTCGCCAATGCAATCGAACAGGTGTGTGACGTCATGAGGTGTGGATGATCATGTTGGGCAGACGTCTGGGATGGACTCGTCGATACGGTGTAGATACGAGTTTGTGAATCTGCTGAATCCGGATCGAAGCTGGGAGAGCGTACATCTTGTGCTGCGGGGAAGGTCATTTTCTTCCACGTTGATGTCGGGCGGGGGTCTACCTCCGAGAATAACGGCGCCTTTCATTGATTGGAGTTCGCTGGAGACCATCATTGTGTGTATGGCGTTTGCGACGAGTTTCCCGTTGAGAGGGTCTGTTGCTATTGAGGCTGCGGACTCGACCGTGTGCTTGCAGCTCATGATGAGGTCTTTTTTCATGGTGCGTGGTGGAGCATGACTTTCCGAGAGGCCGTGATCGTTGTGAACTGGATCCATTGTCCTGGCGAGGTATTGAGCGGAGAGCATGTGAAGGTGTGACTTTGTGTGCATGACCTTGGATTCTCTGTGTAAGTGATCGGTGTCTGCCATCTGATGATTGCCCGTGACTACGCGGAGACCGGCATTCTGGGCGCGTTGGATCCTTTCGAGGGCCGAAGCGGAAAAGAAAGTGGACCATGCGGAGCGGTGTAACTGGAGATCGCTTCCGAGATAGCTTTGAAGGTTGTCCGTAAGGATTCCTTCTGGTTGCCCCAGGTGCTACCGGCGAGGGCCTTCAGGACGTTGTTTCTCTGTGTCGTGCGGGCTGCGATGTCTCTGGCGTGGTGGCTGAACGTGAACATGGTGTCGAAAGTTACGCCGAGGATCTTTGCGAGCTTGACTGTTGGGACGGTGGTTCCTCCGATGGATACGTCCAGGACCGAGTTGTATTCTTTGCTGAAAGGCGTGAGGAGCATGAGTTGACTTTTGGCCGGAGAGATGGTGAGGGAGCGATTGTTCAAGAAGCTTTCGATTTTTACGTTGGTCTTGCTTTCATAACGTTGAAATTTTTGAAACCGTGTTCAGAATGTCTCCGCCATCAAAAGGGCTTGGGAGAAGCTGAGAAAAGAATGTGAAGAAATTCGCAAGTCCGCGGCTCTTAAAGGAAGGAACATGAATGGGCGATGGAAGCGAAGGAAGGTGATAGGGGCCCAGTGAGCGATAGGGGCCCAGTGACATTATTAGACATGTGTATTGAAGTTTTCTCGATTTCATTTTTTTTAAAATTTTAAATTTAAACGCTTTATCAAGATCAGCAAGCCACATCGGTAATATAACATCATCGATTATGGGATCTGTTGCGACATGTGACGACTCCACTCCTCAGCGTTCTCTGCCTTCCTTAGGAATTGGGGACTAACGGCTTTGGCAAAGTAGTCCCTCCATCTCATTCTTCTGTCGCTCATGAAGGCGCTACGATCCCGGAGCGCCAAATCTTCTCGGGAAAGGACTCTCACAGACGAGGGAAGAGACGGTGCGAGGAGCAACCGTGCACGGAGGGAGACGAATGAGAGAATGATTTGAGAACTGAAATGAGAATGAAATGAGAACTCGATTTCATGCTTCTCGCAAAATTATCAAAGTGGAGACTTCAACGTCCGTTTTCATTGAAGATCCCTGATAAGGCCGTATTTTTGCAACTTGGGCTGAAAAGGTAGAAAAGAAACACCACCGAATTTAACAAGGGAGCCTTTCCAGTATTTCTTTCTAATTTTCACTTCATGATTCATTCATGTGCTCATGTCATTAATCTCTTAAACGCTTAGTCCAGCCAGAAACTCACTTTAAAAGTAAATGGAAGAAGTTTTCTCATCTCACACATCTATTAAGTTATAAATTACCAGACACCTTAGAGGCTTAGTGAGAAGCCAAACACTCAAGCAGTCGTGGGAGAACGCTCTTGGTTGGAAGTTTGAAGTTTTTATTACGCAAAATGCTTCAAAAACCGCGTAGCCTTGAGAAAGACAAAGAATTGACAAACGAGAAAGGATTTATGTAGGAGTTCCGAATTTAATGGGGCTACTCCGGGGAATTTAAGAACTGAAACGAAGAGTGGAGATGTTAATCGTATAACAGCCACTCTGGAGGACGAAAATAGAGTAGGATGATTAGGAGTGGATAGAGCTTTCTCATTGCAGCCGCTCAGTAGGATGAGTAAAGGGGAGAATGACGAAAAAATGGTTGAGACGAATAGGGCGAGAACATCTCAGATTTGATGAAACGAGCCTTTAGTTTGAAAAGAGACTTTGAGACACCGCTCGTCGCTCAATTTATACATACTTGTTGAACCCACTTTTGTTATTTTTGCATCCGATTTCATTTACATGTACCCGATTGGTAGTTGTTTTCAACATATAACTTTTTTTCCAAACTTTCCAAGTTTTTGTTGCTCTGAATGTTAATAACCGCTTCATGATACTTACACGTGTTTGAAGTATAATTTTTTAATGGACCGCATAAATTGTAAGTCTGAGATAATCAATGCACATAGAAGCATGTTCTTAAAACGAAATAGAAACCTTCGTTTCGTCGGTGATTAGCGTTCCTGTTTGCGTTGGAATACTCTTTCCACCTAAAGGCTTTTCAATAATTCTACATCATCGCGACATTTCGCACCGCAACAACTCGCACCCGGATTTCGCAATAATTTTCTCCAAAGCTATAATCATGAGGCTGGTCGTTGTATACGGTCTTGTAATAAGCCTTACAGCCTCGTTAGCGTAGTGTTCACCTGAGCCTAAGAACAAACTCTAATAAAAAATACATGAGAATCTTTGATTGTGAAATTTAGGGTGTGTCTGTTACCATGTTCTTCAGAACTCCGTCCTAATTTGTAAACTTGAATGATGTTAAAGAACGATCACGGATATTGATGAAGTCCCAGAAAAGGGTGCGGTAGTCTCGCCCTTGATTGACAAAATATTTTGTTCCCGATTATTTTAGTTTTTCATAAACTTAAAAGCGAAGAGGAGCCTCAGCCAAGCGCTTCCACGCGCCGTATCTAAAATGCTTCTTTTATGATGGTAACACGACGATTTATGATGGTAACACGACATTTCGTCCCACGAAACTTCGCATCCGACATTTCACATCGCGACATTTCGCATCCGACATCTCGTATAGCGACATTTGTAATCCGACTTTTGGCACTGCAAGATTTCACATCAGGTATTTCGCACTGAATTGTTTAAACTGTTTTCAGCTGTTATTCACTGTTTTTTTCTCGCTAAAGCTTAGGCGAAGGTTACGCTAACGAGGCCGTACGGCTTAGAAGCGAGACCACATGAAAAAACAACTCACATTGTAATTTTTTGTTTTTTTAATGTATTACATCAACACTTCGTGAATTAGCTAGAATAGGATTATTCGAATACTTTGGATGCGAAATGTCGTGAAGCGAAAAGTTGGATGCGAAATGTCCTGTAACCCTCGTGAAGCCATAAGCTACGAGGAAAACAACAAGTCTCATGTTATGAGGGTTCAAATCACACGAGAGAAAAAGCCAGATTTTTAACTTTATCGGTAAGTGTACGAAAAAGCTAAGTATCCATAAAATTTTTAGTTATTAAAGAAAAAAATGTTTTAGTTATTGTAAAAAGGTACTGTGAATCATTAAATTATAACGCTTCATAATAGGCACATTTGATCTGCATACTATTTGCATATCCCAGTGCCGAACTTCTTAGTTGATAAAGTTCTGAAGAATGAGGCACTTGACTCAGCCTAATGGATTTTCGAAAAACCAAACTAACATATTCAAACATTCACTTCGTTAGTAAATGTTTAGTTTCGTTAGTAATAGATTTTTTTTCTCCGAATTCTAACCCTCCGTAAGTCTTATGCGTTAAAAAGTCTACTGTGTTGCTTACATCTTACACTCTTACGGAAATTCTCCTAAGGCACGGAATGGAAGCGGAGAAGAAGGCGAGAAAAGTCAACAGCGACTTTTCCGTAACAATCGTTTCTGAAGCAACAACTTTGCATTGAGGAATTTCAGCTAACCAAGTTGTCACTCCAACCTTTTATTCATCATGAGAAAGTCTCGCTCATCACCGAGAACGATATATTACGTGAAAACATTCAGGCATACAGCTTGTTATAATAATGCTCTCATCAGCTTAAAAGGTAATTTTGCCATAAGTAGACAAAGGAGACTCAGAACACTGAATTACGCTGCCTGAGGGAGGGAGAAAAATAGAAGTGGGAAAACAAAGGCAGCGAAGCTGCCTGAGGCAGGGAGAAAAGTAGAAGCAGAAAAAAATTCAGAATTGTCTTGGCTAACAAGAGAGTGACATGCGTCCTCAAAGGGGACGCTAGTTACTGGGGGGACGGTCAGACTCACTCTTTTTTGACTACCCTAGTTCACTTTTACCTATTTATTCACGTCAAGTTCTTATTGCTATCGTTATTCATGTATCTATTATAGTTCATTTATAGTTTATGTGTAGTTCATGTATCTATTTCTATTTGGTACACGTTTCCATTATTTCAATTATTGTTCTTGTTTTTATTGTTTTTTTGTTTATTCATAAAAGAACCTCCAATTGCTCCTCGAAAGTTCCACAAAAAAGTCCTTATAGATTAGACACAATTGAATTTCTGAGAAAGTTGTTTTTAAGAGGTTCTTGTTAACAATTTTTATAAGTAGTTGGGAACACATAAGAAAATAGGCTATACTCTAGTACTAACAAGATTTAAGTCTGGCGAAATTAAAGTTATGATATCATAAAAAGTTTGAGAATATCAATGCGAGAAATTCAACAACCTCAAATAAACTTTCATCACACATGTTTACAAGCCTGTTAATGAAAGCTTTTTCTACGGTGTATAACTGCGATTCAGATAAGAGCAACAATGGGAGTTTGCTGCAAGACTTTATTGGCTCTTGCAGCTTCTTCTTCTCTCTTTTCTCTACTTCTTTAATGTACAGGGTGCAGCAAAATTAGAGGTGGTTAGTACTTTTCCGATAAAAAATTGAATTATTGAGCAAATCAAACAAAGTTTCCATCAAAGTTTGTTCAAATAGTTTGTGATATAACTGCAGTTTCAATTTTCGAACAGTATTTCCTTATCCTCGACACAGACGTGGAGTCGCTGGTCCGTCAATATGTGAGTCTTCTGCAGCTTGATGAAGCGAAGTACTATGCCAAAATTGAAGATCATCCGAACAGATCTATCCGAGATAGTCAACTTCTTCGCGAATTTTCTGAAACTCAGATAGGATTCAAAACGAATCTTGTCTCGGATGCTTCTCACGTTGCAGTATGTGGTCGCGGTCATTGGTTTACCGCTCCGGGAACGGTTATTAGTCGTACCAGTCTCACGAAAGCGACGTATTGTGTTTTCAATGACCCTGCGGGAGAATTCAGTGGTTCTGGCGATGTGCTTTTGAGTGTGCCCGGAGTGGCTCAAGCGCATAATGTGACCTCGGTCCATATCAGAGAGTATAACCGGAAAACGAAAAGAGTTATAATTCTGATTTTCTCAGGGTTTGTTTGCAACATTATGAATAAGATACATGCGAAAAATCACTTGACCACAACACCAAACAAAAAAAGATACAAAGTGACAAAGTCGTTCACCTCTAATTTTGCCGCACCCTGTTATTGTTTTCTGACCTAGGTTGAATACTAGGTTTTGTGAACAATCCGATATATCGAGAAATAAACCGTCGTCTACAAGTTCGAAGCATGCCCTTTATTTTTACTTTTTTGATGCCTAATTAAGCATCTGACTCATTTAAATCTTCTATAGATAATGCAGACGGTTTTCATTTTTCTAAAATTTCACTTAGACTTTGAATGGAAATACAGTCAACTATGAGTATCTGAAGGATAACTGACTTTTACTTTCACGGAAACGCCAATTCGCAGTATCTGAAGGATAACTGACTTTTACTTTCACGGAAACGCCAATTCGCAATGTCGTGGAGCTTTTAGCGATATTCTATCTCTCAAAATATCGTTCAAAAATCAAGAGCTAACCTTAAAACCCCAACAACCAAAAAATGCGTGAACCCCAGTTTTTGGTAAGCTTCTTTGATTCGATATTTGTGTAGTGAGTCAAAAGCTCAGTTGCAGTTGCACTGCGGAAAAAAAGAAGTTTTGTTCCAGCTTCTGTGGCTTTCTGTCTCCACCTCTTTCGTCATTCTTACTGATAATGAGGCGCATCTATTTCTTCTATGCAACCGTGTTATGTTGCGGATTTTTGTGTCAGTTTAGTTTTTCATCCGGTGGAACGATGATTAGAACGCATTAAATTCCTTTTCATCGCTACAAACTGGAAGCTGGATTGAGCAAAATTAGGCAGTCATTTGGAATCCGTGGTAGAAAATGCAATAGCTGAGCAAAAAACTCTTTGAAACTGACATTGTGACATCTGTCAGTTGACGATTGGAGGTGTAGTAAATCTGTAACTTTATAGTTAGTCTGTTTAACGATGATGACATTCAGATCTGATCGTATCAGTCAAAGTCGCCGATACGTCTTCTGATTGGCGACTATTTGAGAAGAAGGCAAATGAAGATATGAAATTGAACGAAAGCTCAATTACACAGTCTGAAAGCCCGGTTAGGATAGAATATGATTCAACGATTTTCACTGATAGTGTACTTCACTTTTTCACTGATAGTGCACAAGGTGAAACCTTCCGGTTTGAGATAGAGAGAAGGTTTGGTTCAATTCACCAATGGAAATAGCCTTTATCCGTTTATGGAGATACTCATTTCTTGTTTTCGCGCATCGGAATATATGCTTTGGCAAGTGCAATAAACTCAAAAAAGATAGTTGTTAAAAATTTAAAAAGAAGCGGGGAGGGAATTCGTATTCATTCAAGGAACTAGCTTTGTCTATTGGGTTAGTCTGGATATTTAGTGAACACAAACAGACTTGTCCGAATGTTTTCAAGCTAATTCTATTTGGCTTGGAGGTATAGGTGAGTCACTAAAACTTTGAGAGACGGATAAAACGATAACTAGCAGTTTCGGGACCATTACCACTAAAGTAAGTTCGTGCACAACGCCCAAGTTCACGCAGCACGCATTTGCTGACGCAAAAGTAACATTTAACCACAAACAGAAACTCTTCAATGGGCTGTTTTGTAAATATGCACGTAAAGGAATTTTCGGAGCTCAAGCTTCAAAGTGAAAGAACAATTTTCAGAATTCAATGAATGGTCAGTGAAAACAAGTCGCTAAATGATTTGTCTTCGTAATTTTTTTAAACAAGCACATCAACGAACGCCGCTAACTTTAACGGGTCACAAGGTGAACCAACACGAGTTACCGGTCAGCTTCACCGATGAATACCACATCATACGCTTCATGAACCTGCCTGATAGTTTTGAAAGAATTTGCTCCAAGGAAAATCCAATGGAATTACTTATTATCGTGCAGTATTCTGTTCGCAAACACGAAGTCAGTCTTTTGGTTTATATTTATATGAAAATTTGTCCGTATTAAACTTCTTTAGGATCAACATCTGAAAGTTTCCTATTTGCCTCTCTCTTTTAAGTGGGCGGAAGCTTCACGTGATGGGCAAGAAAAATTTTCAACGCTTTTGGCGTTCACTTTGACAATCAGTTTTCTCAGGGCTCTTTTTTAGCTTGTGGTGTTAATGCTTAGGTTCCCGTGGAACTCAGTTCAACAATTAATAACAAGTGAAACCGCAAGAGCTCCAGAATTAAACTTCAAACTAACGAGGACTTTTTCGGCTTAAAAACGAGATTGTATAACAATAAAACTACTGCTGCTGCTCAAAAACAGGAGAACCTACAACCCATACACTGTATTCATTTTTCATCGAGTTCTAGTAAATATTTATGCATCTAAACGAGAAAACTACCATTTACACACTTTTTCTCAGCGTGATGCATCAATTTTTCTCACTAATCCTAGTCTTTGAGTAAGAGGGCGAAGGTTAGACACACTATAAATACATACGTGCGGAAGAATTTTTAGAGGTCAATTTTCATTCGAAAATTCTTTTCTCACTAATCCTAGTCTTTGAGTAAGAGGGCGAAGGTTAGACACACCATAAATACATACGTTCGGAAGAATTTTTAGAGGTCAATTTTCATTCGAAAATTCTTTTCTCACTAATCCTAGTCTTTGAGTAAGAGGGCGAAGCTTAGACACACCATAAATACATACGTGCGGAAAAATTTTTAGAGGTCAATTTTCCTTCGAAAATTCTTTTCTCACTAATCCTAGTCTTTGAGTAAGAGGGCGAAGGTTAGACACACTATAAATACATACGTGCGGAAAATTTTTTAGAGGTCAATTTTCATTCGAAAATTCTTTTCTCACTAATCCTAGTCTTTGAGTAAGAGGGCGAAGCTTAGACACACCATAAATACATACGTGCGGAAAAATTTTTAGAGGTCAATTTTCATTCGAAAATTCTTTTCTCACTAATCCTAGTCTTTGAGTAAGAGGGCGAAGGTTAGACACACTATAAATACATACGTGCGGAAAATTTTTTAGAGGTCAATTTTCATTCGAAAATTCTAGGACAGTGCGTAGTTTAGATTCAAACCTGAATCAATAAACTTTATTTCTTCTCGAAACGATTAGATCTTTTTTTCAGATACGCACCGCGATTCGGAACGAATGGGGTTCCGCGAAAGATTCTCAAGCTTTAAGGGTTCGCTGTTTTTATAAAACCTTGGTAACAGCAAAGTGAATTTTAAAGTCTACAGAAAAAAAAGTTTGAAAATGAAATTGTTTGGAATAATTTAAGTTTTAAAAAAATTTGATTTGTTGATTTTCGAAAAGCTCGATAATTCAAACTTATTAATGTTGCTATTCTTTTCAGTTTAGGAAAGGTGTTTTGCTAGTACGCGTGACTGTTGTGTGAATGTCACTAGTTGGACCCCTGACTCCACCCACATTCATTCATTCTTTATTCCTTGCATATATTTGCATATAGTACATTGGATGGTTTTCACTTGTGTGATTTCGGGAATCAAAAAGAGAAAAAAATAGGTAAGTAGTGAAGTTATAGGCGATGTATTTTGGAATTTGACACAATAATTTCTTGAGGAAGTAGTAATAGGGCACTTTTGAATTGCAAAGAAGAAGATAACGAAACAATGTGAGATGGTAATGAATTCCATATATTTATGGACCGGGGAACACATGTACTATGAGAATGATGAAGTTTGAAAGGGAGAATGATTCTTAGTGAGTGAGAAATACGATGTGAGTAAGGAGAAGGGAAAATCTTAAGAAAGTAAGAATGATCGAGAGATATGTTACCATGAATCATCTTGTGTACAAAACAAAGGTCGATAATTTGACGGCGATATTCAAGAGTTGAAAGAGACAGCGTATTCAAACGGGAGAGGTAGTCAGTAACCGGGAGACCAGCACGGGCGAAAATACGTCTAGTAAAAGTTCTCTGAACTCGTTCGAGATTGTTTATATGATCAGTGGCTAATGGGGAACAGATTTCGCTACCATATTCAAGAAGAGGGAGAATATAAGTTTTATAGGCATGTACGAGTACTGGGATAGAAGGGGTTTTGAACGAACGAAGAATAACATTAATAGCTCTAGTGGCTTTCAGTACAGTAGAATCTATGTATATGACAAGAAAATGAAAGAGAACAATCAAATACAATACCAAGATCTTTTGTAGTGCCAACAGAAGGAAGAGGTGAATTGCTTGTATATGTAGAATGATTTGAAAGAATTGCTGGGACCACAATGCATTACGGCACATTTAGGAACAGAGACTTTGAGAGACCAGGTTTGGCCGAAGTCGTGTACAATATCAATGGCAGTTTGAAGAAGAATAGGAGAGTCAGAAAACAACTTGACATCGTCAGCATATAAAAAACAGTGAACATTAGGAGGAAGATAGTCAACGAGATCATTTATAAAAACAGAAAAGAAAAGAGGGCCTAAACAACTGCCTTGTGGAACACCAACACCTGTTCGTTTGGGATCAGACAAACAATCATCTACCTGGACACGAAATGACCTGTTGGATAAAAACGATTCAATGACAGCGAGAAGGTTAGAGCTGACACCACAACACTCGAGTTTGTACAAAAGAAACCTATGATCAACCGTATCGAACGCTTTCGAAAAGTCAATTAGACAGATATGGAAAGTTTTTTTGGAAAGAAAAGAAAGATATAGTGAGTAGGAGTGAACGAGTGATGAGATAGTGGATCTTTTTCGTCTAAAACCAGCTTGATTGGAACGGAGAATCTGATTTTTTTCTAGATGAGTATAAAGCAGATTAAAAACATGTTTTTTTCAAGAATTTTCGAGAAAGAACATCCTAAGGTAACCGGGCGAAAGTTGTTAGGATCTGTTTTCTTGCCCTTCTTATGAATCGGTCTAACAATACCACATTTCCATGAAGCAGGATAGTAACCAAGTGTGAAGCAATTGGGAAAAATAATAGACAGAGGAACAGATAAAGAGTCTTTGCATTGTTTTATGAGTATGCTAGGTATGGAATCAGGAAATCTATTGACTTTTGTACTGATTCGAGCAATAATACTACTAATGTCTAGAGGAGAAATAATCGGAATATAATCAATACAAGGAGATGATAGGGGTGGAGGCAGAGGGCCTGCAGTAGGAGAGGTAATTGCTGTGGAGAATTGATCAGAGAAAACTTTGGACAATTCATAAGGAGAAGTAATGGGCAAGCTATTGATAATGAGAGAAGAGGTAACATTGGATGGTTTGGTCCTATTGGCTATGGCACGGTAAAACAATTTATAGTTCCTAGGGAGAACAAGAGATTCTTCACGTTTACATTCAAATCTTTTAATCTCGCAATGGAGTTTTCTGCATGCACGAGAAGTAGAAGATGATAAAGGAGATCTTTTCCTGCATCTTTGGAGAAAACTGAAGAGTTTTCTAATCTTAATTGGATATTTGAGTTGAGGAGGTTTAAATTTGGTATGTGGAACTACTTCTGACATGAGAGAATTGAGAAAGTTTGTGAGATAAAGAACACAGTCGTCAATATTGAGAGACGAAAAAATGAAAGTCCAATCAACAGAATGAATAGTAGAATTAATAACTTCCCAAGGAGCTTACCTCTATTGGGGTTGAAATGATGATAGACCAACATCTGGGGACAAAATACAATTGGAGATACGAAAATATATGGATTTGTGGTCGCTAGTTGCGAATGGATGAGAAGGGAAGCAGTCAGAGATGATATTGTCATTGCAAAAAACATAATCAAGAACACTAGAAGCACGAGTAGGCAAAATAACATGTTGGGCTAGATGATTGTCACACATGAAATTGAGGAACGTATTGGAATGAGAACAGTTAATAGGAGCAGTTGTATCAGTCCAGTTTATGTTTGGAAGGTTCAGGTCTCCACAAATGATAGTGGGAGAAGGTAGCGAACAATGAGGAGATAGGAAGTCAAGGAGATGGTTTGTGCTTTCAATGGAGCAGTTGTGTGATCGATAGCATGATATGAGACGAATGGAGGAAAATGGAATGGAGAGGCAGGCATTTGGGAAGATGTCGACGGCGATGGCTTCAGTGTGTGTATGAGTGAAGGAGGAGACGAGGACCGGGGAGAGGCTGGATTTGACGAGGAGAAGAGCACCGCCACCTCTGTCGTCGCCCTGCCTGTCAGCGCGGAAGACCGAGAAGGCGAGACCGTCGACGAGCATCGAGTCCGCGTCGGAGGAGGAGAGCCACGTTTCGCAAAGAAAGAAGATGTTGATCTAGGAAGAACGTAAGAGGTGATAAAGGTCATAAAGCTTGTTTCTGACGGAGCGAGCATTGAAAGAAATACAGTTAAGGTATGAACTCGCACCTGACCTGTCCTATTTGGAGGGTAGAGTTCTCTTCCCGGCTTTGGCTCGCGTGTTGCGTCGTGGTTTGACCGGGCTCTCTGGTTGGAGGTTGATCGAGGAGGGAGAGTGTTGAGGTGCACTGGTGGAGGCACAGGAAGAGGCACTGTGGGAGGCAGAAGAGACGTGAGACGAAGGGACAGGGAGTACTAGACGTGGAATGAGAGATAGACGAGGACGAGCGGGAGAGTGAGTGGTTTGAGTGGAGATTGAGTGAGAAGAAGGAGCATCAGCTGTTTTAATGGTGGTGGTTGTGGGTGGGTTGTATTGATTGCGAGAGACTATGGGGCCACCCCCTATCAGCGGGAAGTGCCGAGTAGGAGTATCGGCGAGGCCGGCCCTTTGGATGGGTCATGGGAGTGTGAGAAGGTTGAACTGTGTTACGAGAGTTCAATTCGATAATTTTAGTAGAATTGTGTTGATGAGAAGGACGACGAGAGCAATTGTTGTCTTTTCGGGTTAGTGTTTGACGTAAGAAAGCTATCTCTATGGCTTGATCGGCCAATGCCTTCTGAAGAGGCTGAAGGGCCTGTTGAATGATCCTTTGGAATAGACACTCGACGAAAGGAAGTGGGACAGATGGAATATCAAGACTCAAAAATGATAGGAGTGTCTGGACGCGAGGCGGCATCATAGAAGAGTGATTGAATGAAGCATTTGAACGATACAGAGCAGTTTTGAGTGTTTTTTTTTGGCAGAGCACATCCACTCAATACAAGGGTATAAGAAATGATGGTAGAGTTTCTACCGAAACGAATCTCCACAATTCTGCTACACATACTAGCAGTTACCCAGCGTAAAGCCTTCTGTTCTACCAGGATAGATCTCTACCGTATCTCAGGGGCGCGGGTATTAGGCCACGACGTGCGCAATCAATATTATTAGTACTGTTCTGTTTCAGTCCATAACATTTTTATGTATTAAAAAAATACAGCAACAAGGGCATCAGTTCCGAAGTCGATTTTTTTAAATGAGTACATGAATTTCTGGTAAAACTTTAATAGCAAAAGCTATTGAAAATATGCAAAGCTAATCGAGTACTAGCACTAAAAGCCTTTGCTAAAAAGATAGCTATCGAGATATTGCTTGAATTAAGGATAGCTTCATCTAAAGAGAAATAAAAAATGTTTGGAATGGTTTTCACTGTGTTCATAAAATAAACTTGCTAAGAAATGTACCAAAGTCTGTTTCGCCCCTGCTCAGACAGACTTTGGTGCTGTCTGGGTGGGGCTCATCAGTGAGTGCCCAGAGAGTGACTATGTAGTAAATGAATGTTATGAAAATATAAAATTACAAAAAATATTAAAAAACTAACTAAAAAATCAAAAACTATTTAACGAAAATTAAATCAAACCATGTAAATAATGAGTTAAAAAACTAAAAACTAACTACCGAGCACTAAATCAAAACATGTAAAATAAGGAGTATAGTAAAATGAAAGCTAAACATGTTAGTGAGGCGCGAAATTAGAGATTTGGAAGTAGATCATTAGTTGTTAGTGAGTGAAATATTGAAATAAGACGTGAGATTATAGACTATGTGTGAGAAAAGTCAATATTTCTTCTTTTCTCACCTGTGTGAGAAAAGAAGAAATATTGACATGTATGAAAACATGTGTAATTATTGAAATAAGTGAACAGGAGATTTTTTAAAATCTGTGAGAAGAAGAGTATAGTTATTGACCCAAGAAGACATGTGATTTCAGAGAATTGTACCTAATTGTAGAAATAAAAAGACGTGAGATTTAAGAAGTGATATTGAAATGTTTGATGAAAGGAAAGGCATTTGGATAATTGTGAGAATATTATATAAAGAGAAAAAGCATGGAAATGTGTGAGAATAATAAATACAAAACATATTTAAAAAAATGTTAACATGTGTTATTATAGTTGTGGGGAAAAAATAACTAGGATTGGAGTAATTTTAACATGTTGTGGATTAGAATGTTATTATAAGTATTGTATTTTAGAGATATTTTTGGATTAAGTGAGAGTTTCGAATAAACGTGAGAGTATAGTATGTTTTGGATATTGGTTCTCTTTATATCTGGTTTCTTTAGTCGTGTAATTCGGAGCAGTTCCCAGCGAACCTCAATGTTTCGCTGAATGTGGTATTGAGTCCTATGTTGGTGGGTATGTTTGACGAGTAGTGTGGATATTCGAGTACTTTAAAACTATAAAAATCAGTTTTATTATATAGATAAAATTTAATATTTCCGTCATGTTCAATTTTGATGAGAAGATCTAAAAATTCATCTAGAAAAAATTCAATAAGTTGGCTCGAACTACATTTAAACTATGATGATCCCCAGATCCATTCAAGAGGAGAAAAGAGGTTTCTTATTTTTAGGAGCAGCGAGCTCGCTTGTTCTTCATTATTGGAAATGGGAACCAGTCACAAGAAACACTGAAAACAGAAATCGACCAATATGGGGACATAATTCTTATCGACACTCCGGACATATACGCAAACCTGGTGTTCAAGGTAGGAGGAGTGTGAGTGATCGGGGGAGTTCTGTCGAGAGAGGGTTTGTCATAGCTTTTATATACCGCAGAATGCATCCCAGTTCAGAAATTAACTCAAATCATTG
Organism: Allodiplogaster pararmata; assembly: GCA_964056735.1. Lineage (NCBI taxonomy): Eukaryota > Metazoa > Nematoda > Chromadorea > Rhabditida > Diplogasteridae > Allodiplogaster > Allodiplogaster pararmata. The sequence continues at coordinate 21,342,265 of OZ057405.1, forward strand.
CCGAAGAATTCTGTGTGATGCTTTAGTGAGTCAAAGATCTTAACGAAGGAGAAGTGAGCTAGCGAGTCGTCTGTTCAAATTTGCAGAAGACATAGTCGACCAGGTGAAAGTCCAGAGTTTGAACCGGTCAAAACATTGTTGTATCTGTTTTTTCTTTCCCTAATGCCTTTCACCATCGCATGCTCAACTGTTTATGCTCTCTGGTCAAAACACAATCTTACTCCAAGACTTGTTGAAAGTCCGCTTCATGTTTCTTGTTGGGATAGCAAGGAACGAGACAGGGTCTTTTATGTTCCTTTTTTGAAGGATAATCGTTTTTTAAAGTGTTTTAAAGCGTCGATGATCTTTTTTGTGCTTAAAAACGTACGAAAGGAAATCTTGACTAAGATTTGAGCTTATTTGAAAAACAAAAAGTCTTTGTAATATGAATTGTGGGTTGATGCAGTCAATATCCAGTCTGCATGTTGCGGTGGAGATATGCCCAGCGAAGATGATTCTGAAAATCGATGAGGTTAACATTACTACATTGGTTTTCGAGATATAATCAATCAAATCTCCGTGAAAAGAATATCCGTAGAACATCAAAAAGAAAGGAAAGAAAGTCAAAAACATCCATTGAAAATGCGTTCCGTTGTTTCTTCCGTTGTTTCTGCCCCCCACTCGCACATTTTGAGGGTTGTAGGCCTCTTCCACAGTGAACAGCTTCTCATCCGAGAAGACCGTCCTAAGGTGAGATTTGTCGCGCGTCCGGAGGATTAGGGCGCCGCACCTTTTGAGTCTTTCCTCCTTGTTCTTCAGAGTTAGGATGGCCGCCTTTTTAGTACGATAAGGGATGAGCTTCAAATCCTCTTCAACGATTCTTTGAAGAGTCTCTCGTGATAAATTTATCTTGAAGGCCTTTTTTTCATGCTACGCCTAGCATTTCGACCGACTCCCTTCTTCACGGCACTGATCGTGGGCCATCTCTTCGAGGCAAGTCAGCAAGTGTACCAACCTGTTCAAACCGTTCGATTGTTTTCCAGACGAGATTGCGAGAGACGTTCAGGCTGGGTGAGGAGACTGGCTGGGATTAGGAGACTGGCTGGGGTGAGGAGACTGGCTGGGGTGAGGAGACTGCCTAAGGTGAGGAGACTGGCTGTTGTCAGGAGACTGGCTGGGGTGAGGAGACTGCCTAAGGTGAGGAGACTGGCTGTGGTCAGGAGACTGGCTGGGGTGAGGAGACTGGCTGGGGTGAGGAGACTGGCTGGGGTGAGGAGACTGCCTAAGGTGAGGAGACTGGCTGTTGTCAGGAGACTGGCTGGGGTGAGGAGACTGCCTAAGGTGAGGAGACTGGCTGTGGTCAGGAGACTGGCTGGGGTGAGGAGACTGGCTGGGGTGAGGAGACTGGCTGGGGTGAGGAGACTGCCTAAGGTGAGGAGACTGGCTGTTGTCAGGAGACTGGCTGGGGTGAGGAGACTGCCTAAGGTGAGGAGACTGGCTGTGGTCAGGAGACTGGCTGGGGTGAGGAGACTGGCTGGGGTGAGGAGACTGGCTGGGGTGAGGAGACTGCCTAAGGTGAGGAGACTGGCTGTTGTCAGGAGACTGGCTGGGGTGAGGAGACTGCCTAAGGTGAGGAGACTGGCTGTGGTCAGGAGACTGGCTGGGGTGAGGAGACTGCCTAAGGTGAGGAGACTGGCTGTGGTCAGGAGACTGGCTGGGGTGAGGAGACTGGCTGGGGTGAGGAGACTGGCTGGGGTGAGGAGACTGCCTAAGGTGAGGAGACTGGCTGTTGTCAGGAGACTGGCTGGGGTGAGGAGACTGCCTAAGGTGAGGAGACTGGCTGTGGTCAGGAGACTGGCTGGGGTGAGGAGACTGCCTAAGGTGAGGAGACTGGCTGTGGTCAGGAGACTGGCTGGGGTGAGGAGACTGGCTGGGGTGAGGAGACTGCCTAAGGTGAGGAGACTGGCTGTTGTCAGGAGACTGGCTGGGGTGAGGAGACTGCCTAAGGTGAGGAGACTGGCTGTGGTCAGGAGACTGGCTGGGGTGAGGAGACTGGCTGGGGTGAGGAGACTGGCTGGGGTGAGGAGACTGCCTAAGGTGAGGAGACTGGCTGTTGTCAGGAGACTGGCTGGGGTGAGGAGACTGCCTAAGGTGAGGAGACTGGCTGTGGTCAGGAGACTGGCTGGGGTGAGGAGACTGCCTAAGGTGAGGAGACTGGCTGTGGTCAGGAGACTGGCTGGGGTGAGGAGACTGGCTGGGGTGAGGAGACTGGCTGGGGTGAGGAGACTGCCTAAGGTGAGGAGACTGGCTGTTGTCAGGAGACTGGCTGGGGTGAGGAGACTGCCTAAGGTGAGGAGACTGGCTGTGGTCAGGAGACTGGCTGGGGTGAGGAGACTGGCTGGGGTGAGGAGACTGGCTGGGGTGAGGAGACTGCCTAAGGTGAGGAGACTGGCTGTTGTCAGGAGACTGGCTGGGGTGAGGAGACTGCCTAAGGTGAGGAGACTGGCTGTGGTCAGGAGACTGGCTGGGGTGAGGAGACTGGCTGGGGTGAGGAGACTGGCTGGGGTGAGGAGACTGCCTAAGGTGAGGAGACTGGCTGTTGTCAGGAGACTGGCTGGGGTGAGGAGACTGCCTAAGGTGAGGAGACTGGCTGTGGTCAGGAGACTGGCTGGGGTGAGGAGACTGGCTGGGGTGAGGAGACTGGCTGGGGTGAGGAGACTGCCTAAGGTGAGGAGACTGGCTGTTGTCAGGAGACTGGCTGGGGTGAGGAGACTGCCTAAGGTGAGGAGACTGGCTGTGGTCAGGAGACTGGCTGGGGTGAGGAGACTGCCTAAGGTGAGGAGACTGGCTGTGGTCAGGAGACTGGCTGGGGTGAGGAGACTGGCTGGGGTGAGGAGACTGGCTGGGGTGAGGAGACTGCCTAAGGTGAGGAGACTGGCTGTTGTCAGGAGACTGGCTGGGGTGAGGAGACTGCCTAAGGTGAGGAGACTGGCTGTGGTCAGGAGACTGGCTGGGGTGAGGAGACTGCCTAAGGTGAGGAGACTGGCTGTGGTCAGGAGACTGGCTGGGGTGAGGAGACTGGCTGGGGTGAGGAGACTGGCTGGGGTGAGGAGACTGGCTGGGGTGAGGAGACTGGCTGGGGTGAGGAGACTGCCTAAGGTGAGGAGACTGGCTGTTGTCAGGAGACTGGCTGGGGTGAGGAGACTGCCTAAGGTGAGGAGACTGGCTGTGGTCAGGAGACTGGCTGGGGTGAGGAGACTGGCTGGGGTGAGGAGACTGGCTGGGGTGAGGAGACTGCCTAAGGTGAGGAGACTGGCTGTTGTCAGGAGACTGGCTGGGGTGAGGAGACTGCCTAAGGTGAGGAGACTGGCTGTGGTCAGGAGACTGGCTGGGGTGAGGAGACTGCCTAAGGTGAGGAGACTGGCTGTGGTCAGGAGACTGGCTGGGGTGAGGAGACTGGCTGGGGTGAGGAGACTGGCTGGGGTGAGGAGACTGCCTAAGGTGAGGAGACTGGCTGTTGTCAGGAGACTGGCTGGGGTGAGGAGACTGCCTAAGGTGAGGAGACTGGCTGTGGTCAGGAGACTGGCTGGGGTGAGGAGACTGGCTGGGGTGAGGAGACTGGCTGGGGTGAGGAGACTGCCTAAGGTGAGGAGACTGGCTGTTGTCAGGAGACTGGCTGGGGTGAGGAGACTGCCTAAGGTGAGGAGACTGGCTGTGGTCAGGAGACTGGCTGGGGTGAGGAGACTGGCTGGGGTGAGGAGACTGGCTGGGGTGAGGAGACTGCCTAAGGTGAGGAGACTGGCTGTTGTCAGGAGACTGGCTGGGGTGAGGAGACTGCCTAAGGTGAGGAGACTGGCTGTGGTCAGGAGACTGGCTGGGGTGAGGAGACTGCCTAAGGTGAGGAGACTGGCTGTGGTCAGGAGACTGGCTGGGGTGAGGAGACTGGCTGGGGTGAGGAGACTGGCTGGGGTGAGGAGACTGCCTAAGGTGAGGAGACTGGCTGTTGTCAGGAGACTGGCTGGGGTGAGGAGACTGCCTAAGGTGAGGAGACTGGCTGTGGTCAGGAGACTGGCTGGGGTGAGGAGACTGGCTGGGGTGAGGAGACTGGCTGGGGTGAGGAGACTGCCTAAGGTGAGGAGACTGGCTGTTGTCAGGAGACTGGCTGGGGTGAGGAGACTGCCTAAGGTGAGGAGACTGGCTGTGGTCAGGAGACTGGCTGGGGTGAGGAGACTGGCTGGAGTGAGGAGACTGCCTAAGGTGAGGAGACTGGCTGTTGTCAGGAGACTGGCTGGGGTGAGGAGACTGCCTAAGGTGAGGAGACTGGCTGTGGTCAGGAGACTGGCTGGGGTGAGGAGACTGCCTAAGGTGAGGAGACTGGCTGTGGTCAGGAGACTGGCTGGGGTGAGGAGACTGGCTGGGGTGAGGAGACTGGCTGGGGTGAGGAGACTGCCTAAGGTGAGGAGACTGGCTGTTGTCAGGAGACTGGCTGGGGTGAGGAGACTGCCTAAGGTGAGGAGACTGGCTGTGGTCAGGAGACTGGCTGGGGTGAGGAGACTGCCTAAGGTGAGGAGACTGGCTGTGGTCAGGAGACTGGCTGGGGTGAGTAGACTGGCTGGGGTGAGGAGACTGGCTGGGGTGAGGAGACTGGCTGGGGTGAGGAGACTGCCTAAGGTGAGGAGACTGGCTGTTGTCAGGAGACTGGCTGGGGTGAGGAGACTGCCTAAGGTGAGGAGACTGGCTGTGGTCAGGAGACTGGCTGGGGTGAGGAGACTGCCTAAGGTGAGGAGACTGGCTGTGGTCAGGAGACTGGCTGGGGTGAGGAGACTGGCTGGGGTGAGGAGACTGGCTGGGGTGAGGAGACTGCCTAAGGTGAGGAGACTGGCTGTTGTCAGGAGACTGGCTGGGGTGAGGAGACTGCCTAAGGTGAGGAGACTGGCTGTGGTCAGGAGACTGGCTGGGGTGAGGAGACTGGCTGGGGTGAGGAGACTGGCTGGGGTGAGGAGACTGCCTAAGGTGAGGAGACTGGCTGTTGTCAGGAGACTGGCTGGGGTGAGGAGACTGCCTAAGGTGAGGAGACTGGCTGTGGTCAGGAGACTGGCTGGGGTGAGGAGACTGCCTAAGGTGAGGAGACTGGCTGTGGTCAGGAGACTGGCTGGGGTGAGGAGACTGGCTGGGGTGAGGAGACTGGCTGGGGTGAGGAGACTGGCTGGGGTGAGGAGACTGCCTAAGGTGAGGAGACTGGCTGTTGTCAGGAGACTGGCTGGGGTGAGGAGACTGCCTAAGGTGAGGAGACTGGCTGTGGTCAGGAGACTGGCTGGGGTGAGGAGACTGGCTGGGGTGAGGAGACTGGCTGGGGTGAGGAGACTGCCTAAGGTGAGGAGACTGGCTGTTGTCAGGAGACTGGCTGGGGTGAGGAGACTGCCTAAGGTGAGGAGACTGGCTGTGGTCAGGAGACTGGCTGGGGTGAGGAGACTGGCTGGGGTGAGGAGACTGGCTGGGGTGAGGAGACTGCCTAAGGTGAGGAGACTGGCTGTTGTCAGGAGACTGGCTGGGGTGAGGAGACTGCCTAAGGTGAGGAGACTGGCTGTGGTCAGGAGACTGGCTGGGGTGAGGAGACTGGCTGGGGTGAGGAGACTGGCTGGGGTGAGGAGACTGCCTAAGGTGAGGAGACTGGCTGTTGTCAGGAGACTGGCTGGGGTGAGGAGACTGCCTAAGGTGAGGAGACTGGCTGTGGTCAGGAGACTGGCTGGGGTGAGGAGACTGGCTGGGGTGAGGAGACTGGCTGGGGTGAGGAGACTGGCTGGGGTGAGGAGACTGGCTGGGGTGAGGAGACTGCCTAAGGTGAGGAGACTGGCTGTTGTCAGGAGACTGGCTGGGGTGAGGAGACTGCCTAAGGTGAGGAGACTGGCTGTGGTCAGGAGACTGGCTGGGGTGAGGAGACTGGCTGGGGTGAGGAGACTGGCTGGGGTGAGGAGACTGCCTAAGGTGAGGAGACTGGCTGTTGTCAGGAGACTGGCTGGGGTGAGGAGACTGCCTAAGGTGAGGAGACTGGCTGTGGTCAGGAGACTGGCTGGGGTGAGGAGACTGGCTGTTGTCAGGAGACTGGCTGGGGCCTCTTTCTAATTGGATATTTTGGATACAGCGATACAGCGATACAATATTGTCTTTCTAATCTTTCGATACAGCGATACAGCTATACAAATGGATACAGCGATATTTTGTGGAGGGCACCTGTATCCCTGTAAAGGTTTTCTCTCTAATATTTTACAGTTTACAGCAAAAAAATCGAATCTTTACAGGAAACTGATACAAATTTACAATTCTAAAGGTTGTTGTAAAGATGGATACAGCACGCATTTACAATGTTTTTTCTTTGTGTTTTTTTCTCTTTATATTTTGTTTTTCTTTTTCATATTTTGCCATATCCATTTTTTTTCTTTCTTTTTTTCACCAAATTTTTTCAATTATTTGATTTCGTTTTTTCTTTGTCCATTAATATTATACATAATTGATATCATGATAATAATTTTGGCAATTGTATATTCATATAAGTATTGTAATATTTTTCTAACTTCAAAGTATTATTATTGCAAGTTTTTCTTTAAAATAGTTTTTTCAATTGAAGGTGGTTGGCGGATGCAAGTATTTTCGTACAAAAAATGTTTTGTTGTACGAAGAGAAATGAATAATTTGTGATTGAGTTATAGTGCGGTTTAGAAAGTAGTTTTTTTTAAAAAACTAATTCAAATTTTTAACTTTAAATTTAGCTTAGGCTTCGTAAAAACTTACGCTAACGAGACCATTACGGCTTAGTTGGTAGAAACCGTTTTATAAAAATTCCTTGAAGTAGTGTAGGGTCCGAAAAACATCAGAAAACCAGAAAAGTTTGTGAAAAAACAACTTTTTGGAATGAAAAAATTGTTTAGCACATTTTTACTTGGGGGGGGGGAGTTCGGTGCGTTCAAAAAAAAAAGAATTAAAAAAAATACAAAAATGTAAATTATCTTAGGCGGTCTCGTTCGCCTATGCCGTACAGCATCGTTAGCGTAAACTTATTTCTAAGCCTAATCGTTTTTTAATGTAGAAATTATCTTTAAAAAAGTTTTTTGAAAAACCTCCAAAAAAGAAAAAATGAAATGAAAAAAAGTAAAGCGCCCACCCCCCCCAAATAAAAAAACCAAAAAATTTTTGTTGAAAAAACTAGAAGCCTGCATCGCTTACTTAGGTCACGTAAAAAACAAAGAATAAAAACTTTTAATCTAAAGCCTAGTTTAGCCGGAAAATCTTATCAGTTAAACTGCACTAACGCCTCTATGTTTTTTTGGCGTGCTTGGTTACTCGCATCGTGAAGGTTTTGATATTTTCTTGTGCTTTGTTGTGCCGGTGAGACGATGCGGAAGAATACTACCGCGACATTAATCTCTCGAAAAAAGTTGAGTGATCGACGATGTATCTATAAAGATGACATCATTGCTTTACGAATGAGATCATCGAGTCAGTGTTAATACAACTGAAATTTTTGCACGATGAGATCATGGCTCTCGCACTTTTTAGGCAAAAAAATGTTGGATCAGTGAGCTATGAGATGATCTTGCGAGAGCACGCGAAATAACATCTTAAAGTACGAGAAAATGAGATTTCACATGTCGTCTTGCTCTCCAAATGAATCTTAAAATACTAACTAATCGCAATCTAATTTGTTTCCGTACTTAAAAATCATTTTACTTTTTTTTGAACATTTCATTAAAATTTTTGTTTTTTTGTTGTCTTCTCGAAACTTCGTACCGCGACATTTCGAACCCCGAAACTTTGTACCCAACATTTTTTCTTCTTGTTACCACTTTTTTCTTCCAACATTTTTCAAAATTTTCGCCTAATTTGAATGACATGAGGTCATCGCACCGATGATCTCATCGTTTAGAGATTAATGTCGCGGCTGGTTTATTGTCGGACGTTTCGGTTTTTTAAAACCATCATCAGCAATTACCCTAGAAATACATAATGAATTATGACATTGAATGATAAAGCAGTATTGTACAAGAAGAAAAGAATGAATAGAGAGAATGGGAGAGAACACAGAAGATCAGTGGTTAATTGTTTGAATGAGAGGGGAGGTGAGATGAGAGTTAAATGTTGAGAGAAAGAAGAGAGAGTTGTGCACGTTCCTCCGCCATTTCTGTCCTGTTATTGATAGATGGGCCGTGGGATTGAATTAGGATGGCTTCTGCGATTCGACGATGGATGATATTTGGTTCGATTGAGAGGATCTTGCCGGTAAGTGTGATAGGGGTGCTATTCTGGGCTGATATGCATTGTTGGACAAATGCATTGGATTTGTAAGATGGGACATTGGGATTTCGGGAGGCACGGATGTGTTCGGCCATTCTATCATAAAGAGGTCTGCCCGTATGCCCTATGTATGCAGAGTTACAAACATCACATGTTATACAATAAATGGCTCCTACGACATTACAACAGCCAATTCTAGCATGAGGGCAGAAAATGCAACTATTTGGTTTAGTGCAGTTGTTATCATGACACCGGTTACGCGATAAAAGTTGAAGTAAGGTTGGAGGGGATTTCTCCACTACTTTGATATTGAGACCTGAGGCACGGACAATCGAACGAATATCAAGAGAGAATGCGTCGGAAATGAAAGGTATAGAAATTGAAATGTCTTCTTTGTCTCGCACTAGGCTTTTGCGGTTTTTGTTTGAGTGTTTTTGTCGAGAAACCATGTAGCCGTTTTGAGATAAAATGGTTGAGGCGAGTGCCTTGGACTCAGTACGAAATTCAGAAGACGAAACAATGGACGAAGTGTGGATGTTATTGTTTACAATTGCTCGCTTGATATGAGCAGGGTGGTGAGACGTTGCATGCAAAAGTATGTTCTTATTTGACGGCTTGCGGTACCAACGAGTTAGAATGCGATTACCGGAAGAAGTAAGGGTGACGTTGAGAAATGGAAGGACTGAATCAATGGGGCGTTCTCTTGTTATCTTGATTTGAGAAGCTTGACGATTAAGATAATCGAATACAGCATCAATACAATCTTGAGAATTGCTAATAACTATGTAGTCATCAATGTAGCGACGGATTAATGATATATCACGGTACAGTGCATTGCATTCTAAACTATGCATGTAAGTAACAGCGAGAAGTGGTGCTAGACGGTTTCCCATGGCTAGACCTCTCTTCTGAATGTACATTTTGTTATTGAATGTGAACGTATTACAATTGAGACAAGAAATAAGCAATTCTTCAACATCAGAAATAGACATACCTAGTAGAGAGAAGCGAGAAAGATTTGATTGTAAAATATCAATAACTGCATCAACCGCATCTTTGTTCGATACGTTTGTATATAGGCTCTCAAAGTCGAAACTTTCATACAGATAATCATCGTGGGGAAGTGAGCGTAAGTGAGTGAGAAAGGAAGCAATGTATCAAAGTAGTGGAGAAATCCCCTCCAACCTACTTCAACTTTTATCGCGTAACCGGTGTCATGATAACAACTGCACTAAACCAAATAGTTGCATTTTCTGCCCTCATGCTAGAATTGGCTGTTGTAATGTCGTAGGAGCCATTTATTGTATAACATGTGATGTTTGTAACTCTTCATACATAGGGCATATGGGCAGACCTCTTTATGATAGAATGGCCGAACACATCCGTGCCTCCCGAAATCCCAATGTCCCATCTTACAAATCCAATGCATTTGCCCAACATTGCATATCAGCCCACAATAGCACCCCTATCATACTCACCGGCAAGATCCTCTCAATCAAACCAAATATCATCCGTCGTCGAATCGCAGAAGCCATCCTTTGTTGTTGTTGTTGTTGTTGTTGCCGGCAAACGTCTCGCGTCGAAGAGAGTTGGCTATGGAGAGCCGCTCTCTCCCTCTCTCTCTCCTCCCTTTTTTAATTTTTAAATACATCTCTTCTTCTAACTTCCATTGTATCGCTGTATCGCTGTATCCAAACTTCCATTGTATCGCTGTATCCAAAATATCCAATTAGAAAGAGGCCCCTGGGGGTGAGGAGACTGGCTGGGGGTGAGGAGACTGGCTGCGGTGAGGAGACTGGCTGGCGTGAGGAGACTTTCTGGGGGTGAGGAGACTGGCTGGGGTGAGGAGACTGGCTGTTGTCAGGAGACTGGCTGCGGTGAGGAGACTGGCCGGGGTGAGGAGACTGGCTGGGGGTGAGGAGACTGGCTGGGGTGAGGAGACTGGCTGGGGTGAGGAGACTGGCTGGGGTGAGGAGACTGGCTGGGGTCAGGAGACTGGCTGGGGTCAGGAGACTGGCTGGGCCAGTGCAAAACTACAACGCCACTTTGATCAACCCCTCCTTGACAAGTCGACTTAATGCTTTGGGTCACTGTCCTGTTGATAAATGCAGGAATGGTCCACAGAACGGGGTTGATAAGAACGCTTCGTTTTTTACAGATTACCTTGATACTTTTACCGCGTTTATAGTGACTTGTATGCAGATGATAGGAACACGGCCGTGAGGTCAAAAGCATCCCCAAATAAATACATATCCACCCTCGGGCTTCGCGGTCGATATCTGGTACTTCGGATTGAATCTTGTGCCGATCAAACTTCTCAAATAAATTGTACCATCAGTTCCAAACAGCATATACTCCGATTCATCCGACAAAACTACTCTACGTCACATCTGAGGCGTCCAGCTAAGATGCGTGTGTGCCCATGCAACTCGGTCCCGTATATTCCTCACAGAGATGCATTATTAGCTCACAGGACTCCGTTCTTGTAGTTCCACCTGATGTAATAGAAGTTTGATAGTCAGCAGAGACGGCGAGGGCTTCGAAGGAGAGGATACAAGACGGAGAATAACCGTAGAATTGCGTCGAGGGTCTTCTAGGGATAAGCGTAAAACGTTGCGGTCAAAAACTCGAGTGGTGCAACGAACTCTGCCTGGTTGTTTTTTTCTCACAACACCTCCTCCAGTACGGTGAGGTTTCATGAGCTGTGTTATAATAAAATTTTCAATTTAAAAACTGACTGGAAAGTTTGCCTAGAAACGTTCCGTCCCTCCGTCTATTTAAGATAGCATCTAGTTAAGTTTCGGTAAGACTTCGTTCACCCAAGCGTAGCAGATATCCTCAATCTTTTACTTGTAAAGAATAACTAAATCCCTAATAAAGTGATTCAGATAAACAGCAAGAGGAAACTTTGAAACTGAGTCTATGTATGAAAATTATAGTGTCCAGTAGTCGACGAATACCGATTTCCAACAAACACTCGAAAACTTAATGCAACACTATGTATGAGCTAACTCCTCTGAAAATTTGAAGTAGATTGCAATATGGAAAAGAAAGTTTTGACGAAAAACATTGAATTTCACATATCATTGGCAACTACTGTATGTATTATACTGCAAGTGTACAGCTTTCAGAGAATTAAAAAAAAAAAAAACAACATTTTTTTCTCTGTTCAAGAAACAGGGAGATCAAAAATATCGTACATCTTAGGACGTCATACTCAACATTGATCGACTTTTTCGTTTCCGAAAAAAATTCGACGGCAAGGAGAAGGTGATCTATTGCTACGCGCATCAAACACACAAACAACCAATCATTCGTTCGGAACGCAGTCCGTGGTGAGTGTGAAAGTTTTGCTTAACTTTGAGATATATATATATAAAGTTTCGGAACGCACTATAAGCACAATTTTTCTATCTATATAGTGCGTTCCAAAACTTTGGCCCACCTCATTATTTTGCTGTTTTTTTCACTGAATAGTTTTTTGTAATATCAAAATTATAAACTAAATAGCAAAATTTGTAAAAATATATACCAAAGTTTTGGGTGACCATAAAAAAAGTTCTCGCAAAAATGTCAATTCCGAGCGGTGACCGCTAAAAAAACATATTATTTTTCGACGTGTTTTCTAGTGTATTTGGAAGTTTTAGCCTTGAAAACGGCCTCTTATGAAAAAAAAGAGTAAACAAATTAATGTGGGCCAAAGTTTTGGAACGTATTGTAGTCTTGGTTTAATTCGGTAATTATTTTGACCATGATTACCTGGGGACAAAACCTTCCAAGCCATGTTTTACCGTGTTTATTACCAAGAATTCTCGCACTCCAAGAGGAACATGAATAGATCAACTGTGTTAACCTGTATGAGTTATGGCGCTTCATGCATATATGTTTACATTTAAAACAAAAACGCAAAACAATACGGGAAAGTAAATTGTTGATATTATTTGTTGATAATGAATGTCTTTTTACCATATGTCCAGTTTTTCACCATAACTTTCAGTTGCAATAATAATAGTGATAAAATAATACCACTTTTGTGTGAGCGAAGAAAGATCGGCTTCAAATTCTCTTTGCAAGGCAATAACTTCTATTATGTCTTTTTGCTTATAACCAATTTCCGGGTCGGTACCTTCGGGTAGGGGTCACGAAATAAGTTTCAGCTAACATTAGATTTGTGGCAAATTCTGAAATTGCTGTAGAACTTGAAAAAAATCGAAAAACATCAAATTCAGTGTTCACATAATGGAGGGTAGGAAGAGGAGCGAACTCTCGAATAAAGAAAAAAGTTTTGAGGTTTGTACCGAAGAAGAAGTGGGCTGCTTCCTCCTACCCTCAGTTCTGCTCGGGGGCCGCATATCTCATGAATCGAGAAACAGCTGCAGCTATTCTACACAACATTTCATCCTTTCCTCGCATCAATGTTACTATTTATCAACAACTTGAAGAAAAAATAATAGTTTCTACAAGAAATTTCAACCTCTAATTTTTCAACTTCGATTTCAAAGTAAAGTTCATTTAAAAATATCTGAATGCGCTTTAACCACAAATGGCTGCAGCTCTTTGTTTAACTTTTCCCAACTAAATGTTGAAAGTTTCAAATGTATAATTTTTTGATTTATAAGAACCCATCATAGTTTGTACCTGGTTTTTCTGGCAGCCGGAGGATGCTCTTCTCACAGGGATTATCTCTGAGGCCATCGGTGTAAGAAGAATCAACCAGCGAGACATGTGGCAAATTACTTTCAGCCAGTTTTAGTTCCTTTATTCAAGCATAGTTTTCGGAAAAAAAGGTGGGCTCGAGCGCAACATAAGCAAAAACGATAAATTTTCAGGGACTCGAAAGTGTCTCTCTTTTTTCTCCTATAATATTTTTGCGCCTTCATCTTTCTATTTTTATTTTCTATTATTCTCTTTATATCTTTTTTCGTATCTCTCTCTTTCTCTCTTCCTATCTCTCTCAACTCTCTCTCTCTCTTCTTCTTTCTTTCTCTCTCTCTTTTTCTTAGTATTACACTTTCCGTCTCTATCTCTCTTTCTCTTGCTGATGATGTTTCTCTTCCTTTCTGTACTTTTTTTTATCTTTTTCAGTCTCTCTTTGATTTCTCTCTTACCATTCGATAACCCATTAGCTCCGTTACTCTACAATGTGTTATATATATATATATATATTTATATATATATATATATACATATATATATATATATATATATATATATATATATATATATATATATATATATATATATATATATATATATATATGTGTGTGTCACTGACTTTCAACGGTTGAGAATTTGAATTTTTATTCATCCATATTCCAACACTCCTCTGTCTCGATTGTGAGTTCTGAAGTTATACTTTATTCATGAAGTTATACTTTGAAGTTATACTTTATTCATGAAGTTATACTATGAAGTTATACTTTATTCATGACGCGATCACTTCATGAGTAAGAGTGACTGAGAGAACAAAAAATTAGCAGAGTATCCCTGTAATGTCGTGGTTACGCGCTCGAACTACCGGTTAGAGATATGTATGGAAAGAGATATGTATGGAAGATAGTTGGGTTCAATCCCGCCCGGTGGAATAGCTTTTTTCGTGCAATATTTCAATCCATTGTCATACTAACCTGACGTCCCTGCCTTTAGACTGTGTAACTAAGAATCTAAAGAGCTAAATAGTAACAATAAAACTCACATAAGCATGATGAAAACTAATCACTGTCATGACTGATGTACAGGGATTTTGATTCCAGAAGATGACCGCCATCTCTGCACCCAAAAAAATTATGTTCGGCAAATAATTGCTGTGCACTTTCCGAGGGTTGGATACAAGTTTTTTTGAGTTGAAATCTTTGTTAAACATTTCAACTTACACAGTTCAACTAGCTCGAACGTTCCTAAATCTCCTGCACAAAACTGTTTTTACAACATTCTAGACGTTTTCTACTAGAAAGTGAAAAGAGTTCGAATATTTAGAAGGGTGGAGTTTCTGAGTGTTCAATTCCCGCCATGAGCTGGATTCAAATCTGATCTAAGAGTAGAAATAGCGAAGCCCTGTAGAGAAAGAAAATCAACGTAGTCGATTTGGCCATGTGAACAAGGAAAAATCAGAAATTACCTTACCAGAAAAACTCTTGAATGAAGAAGCTCGGAAAGTGAAAAAGTTTTCAGGCGAATGCTACGGCAATTGCGACGCGTTGGAAAGAGATCAAAGAGGATTGTGAAGACATTAAAATTACATCCACTACAAAGCTAAAGGTGAACAAGCTGCTTTCTACGAAGCATTGGACCTGCAAGCACGATTAGGAAACATGGATCTCATTTCGAAAAGAGAAACGTCGGCGGGCTAGACACTCCAAAAATTCATGTCGAAGCAGCATGTTACATTTTATCTTTTTACTCCGGCTTCTTTCTCTAATTGAAACTTCAATTTTAAAAAATTGGGAATCTGCAGTAAGGTGAAATTATGAATCATTCAATTATTGTGAGTGGCCTATTTAATTTGCTTTTCGCCAACTGATTCCCGTTTCCCGTTTTTTTTATTCCCCTCGACCTATGTATGTACGTGGTAAGCCTGGAGTAATTATAATCTCATTTACACAGAGGCTCTTCTACGTCATGATTCCTGATCAAACGAGTTTTACCCTTGTTTCCGATGAAATTTTTTTTCGATTTTGTAATTTTTTTTCAGAAAACAACCCTCTCCATAAAATAAAAGCCTCCCAAGGGTTCCTCCAAGGGAAAGCTTTCGGATGTTTCATCTGGTCACACAACTCAGCTTGCGAACTTCAGGGCAACTACATCGTTTTCTAATTTACATGCTTCATACTTCTCACATACCCCATAGTTTTTGCCCTGTTGAAAGCGAGTATTCTTACCCTGTCGTTTATGATATTTGCCTATCGAAAAGCTGTGGTACTACTTAGATACAAAGAGATCTTCCTCTAAAAATCTGATTGAAATTTTTTGCTTCTAACTTCGCAACTACAAAATTTTTTATTTGCACAAACTTGAACTCCATTGGTGAAAAATGACACTGTTGTTTGATATCAAATAAAAGAAATACTAAAGTCCCATTCGTTGCATGTTGTGTTGTTGCATGTTGCAAGAAAGTCCTAGAATGGAATTTCAAGTTCAGAAAAATTTGTTGACGCATAAACTTTGAACTTATTTGATTTCATAACATCTGATACAAAGAGGTTCATTGAACGATAACGGGCCATAATGTAAATTACTCATAGTCTCAATATAAACTCCTCGGTACAAGAAAAAGATTTGGGATTCTAGTCAATATGTTGTAGCCCTGAATTTTTGCTACAACTTTCGTAAACATCATTTTTCAAATTACTCAGGCAAACTCGAGATATATCGCTTTGAGTTCGTATATTACTATATGGGGGTATGTCTAAAGACTTCGCAATAGAGCTAGGAGTCTAAAACCAAGAGAATCATACATGCTATCTACTCCTGATTTCAAACAGATAACAAACTTGGTTCTAGGACGTCGGGAACCCTGTCAAATAGGTACCTCGTTTTCACTAACCATAATAACTCTTTTCAAAGTAGGTTTATCTTCGAAGTTCTAACATTATCAAATTTTTGTATTTAAGCTGATAAGAATGAAAATAGTTTTTTTCGAAAAAAAGTCGATTTTAAGGGTTTGAGGGTCTTTTTTTTGAAGTGGCCATAACTCGCTTCAAAATTTACGGGCATTTGTGGAACTTTGTTTATGTCATGCCCCATACAACGAAAAAACATTTTTGTAGTTGATCACTTTATGACAAGTAACTGACAAGTAATGAAAACGTCTCATGGATTCATGTGTCATCGCTGTTTTATCTAGGTTTTATCGATGTGCAGCGACAATTTGACCTTATCGTGTATCGTTGTAAAATAAAAGTTTTGTTAACCTCATGGTTTATTCACTGCATATAAGACGATGCTGAGAATAATTGGGGAAAAATTATTGGTCCACCATTTAAATAGAAGTGTCACCAAATAAAATAGTAACGTCCACCAAATAAAATAGCAACGTCCACCAAATAAAATAGTAATGTCCACCAAATAAAATAGTAACGTCCACCAAATAAAATAGTAACGTCCACCAAATAAAATAGTAACGTCCACCAAATAAAACACTAACGTCCACCAAATTTTTTTTTGTTGTGAAATTCACCACAGCATTTTTTTTCTCACCTGACACCAACCTGTATGGTTTTTTCACCAAATTAAAAGTCCACCAATTTTTTTTCGTGAAATTCACCACGGCATTTTTTCTCACCTGACACCTGTGTGAGGTGGATGTCCCTGTAACCGATTTTTAATAGTGTGTTAAATCGAGAGACTTTTTCTCTGACCGCAAAGAATCACTCCAGCTGATCTTTATCTCTCTCTTTTTCTTTCTCTCTCTCTTCCTCTCTCTTTCTTTCTCTCTCGCTTCTATCTCTCTCTTTCTCTCCTCTTTCTTCCTCTCTTTCCATCCCTCTCTCTCTCTCTCTCCATATCTCTCTCTCTCTCCCTCTCTCTCTCTCTCTCTCTCTCTCTCTCTCTCTCTCTCTCTCTCTCTCTCTCTCTCTCTCTCTCTCTATCTTTATACTCTGTTAGATATTTTTTCTCTGAATCTCTTTAAAAAATAATCATCCAAGATGCTTTTATCTGCATCTCTCAATATTACATGCTATTTTCTTTTACGCTCTCTAGCGTTTTTCTCTTACAGTGCAGTCTTTCTCAGAAAGACATACTTTTTATACACTCTCTCCGATGTGTATTTTTGAATCTTTTATTTGAGAATTTTTATCACGTGTTTCCAATAATCACCGTTTTCATACACGCATAATCTATGGATACGATCTTGGAAGGAAGCCATCTCCTACTCTCGCAACTTGCACTCTTTGCGGTAAAGAATACGTCATGTATTCTTCCGCCTTTGTAGAATAAAGAACACAAAGATTAGCAACAACATTTTATCATCTCAAAGACAAAACGAAACAAACAGAAAATGAACTAAATAGCTTAATATTTTATTACTTTGAGGAAAAAACAAATCGAGTAAAAACAAATCTAGTTTCAACAGTTCATTTGAAAAAATATATATTCAGTCAAGGGTTATGTATATTTTTCAAGACGATATTGAAAAAGGTGTCACAACCACTCTTACGGTTGGTGTAGACGCAGGTGGAACACAAAGGTACCACCAGACAAGGCAAGCCCTCATGAACGATCTCCTTGTTCACAAGTGGAAGGCGCTCACCACAGGCTCGGCAAAGCTGTAGCAACAGCATATGTGAACGTGTCTGGCCTAGATATTGCTGCGAAAAAGCAGCCAGCTTCTCGTCTCCTCTTATGGGGCGATATGGCACCTTCAATAATGTCAGAATTTGATTACAACGAAAAACATTTAATATCATATCTGCCAACTGTAAAATTAACCTCATCAAGCCGTCTCTCTTTCGTCTTGCGCTCTTCTACAACCTGGAAAAAAAAGAAGGTTATTTATTCTCAATACCTTGTGAATCAGTTGAAAGCCTACTTCATCCTTAAATACGTTATGAATCAATTTAAACCTTCATCTTCCTTTTGTCGCTTTTCTTCTTGTCCATGTTTTTGCCCATCTCATTCTCGACTTTTGGGGTATCCATCCTGATTAACTGAAAAAAAGACTTGTGAAAAAAGATGATAAAAACCGAAAAATCTTTAAATAAGACAAAAGTAGAAAACTAACATATTCTGTAAGCGTTTTGTTGGGGTCCGGAAGGGGTAAATTTCTGAAATAATCAAAATTTCCAAAGTAAGAGAAGTAATCAAATGTCAGAGATAGATAAAGGACAAAAAAAAAAGAGCACAACAGCTTGACCTTACATCCGATCATGAATGAAGCTAAAATAGGTAAATGTCATTTTTCCGGTTAATGAAGCTAAAAGAGCTAAATATCAAGTTTCTGGCCGATGATTATTGTTATCAGCTTATGCAATCTCCAGACATTCCATTAGCGAAGCTTGAGATCACGGAACAAAGAGAGAGTAAGAGAAAGAAATAGTGTGTAAAACAGAGAGAGAGGAACCGGAAGATGCGGGAGGAGGGGGAGAGTGATTGTTTTGATAACTATAAGATGACTGATTGACGTCAACTTACACTTGAAGGTGTGAAAATTGAAGACGACTTTGCTTCCTTTCTCAATGTTGAAGACGTATTGAATCGGCTTCACCTTCTCGATACTTTCTTTAGATTCGTTAACCTTGTAACAAAAAAGTCATTTGTTTTTGTTCTTTAGCCCTAGGTTCAATATTACCAACCTTCTCGTATCCTTGTCCGTCAGCACGAATCTTCTTTTCGGCTACGGGTCTTCTTGTATTTTCTCCGGATAAGAACCAATCTGTCAACTGAATTATTGTGTTATTAATTTGTCTAACAATTCCAGATAACTTACGTCAGATCGAGCCTCGGCCATGGACGCTTATCAGAATCCTGAAATGGTTATACTTTAATATTTTGATAATAAACAATCATTTTAAACACAACGTTTATTTTAGCAGATGCCGTGCACTTATGAGGAGTACCTCGAAATGCTGGAACAGGATAGAATACAGTATGGAGGCGGGCCCTCAACATCCTCGGATGTTGAGATGCAGAGTTTGGAATCCTCTACCTTTGAAGAAGATGACTCTGACAAAGAGCAGACTGAAAAGGTATATCTTCATATAACACCAAAAACAGTAAATAATTATACAAAAGAATGTATTTTAAAGAATTGTCTCGATATGTCCTGAGCAATGTGAGGGACTTTTACATTTTATCATTCTGAAAAAATAAACATTTTACCCGAAAGTTTCCAGGAGGAGATGCCTTGCCCTTATGAGGACGTCGAGATGATGGAGCAGGACAGAATACATTATGGAGGGGGACCCTCTACATCTTTGGATGTTGAAATGCAGAGTTCGGAGCCCTCATTCTCCGACGAAGATGACTCAGACGAGGATCAGATTGAAAAGGTAAATCTTGAGAAAATATCAATTGATAATTGGACTAAAGAATGCGATTATTATTATTAATTAAGTATTAATTATTTATTATTGTTATTATATTTATTATTATTATTATTATTATTATTATTATTGTTATTATATTTTTTAAAGATTATTATTATTAATTGTACTAAAGAATGCGTTTTAAAGGACTGTCTCATCGTGAACGGCGTCCAACATGATGTGAGGGACTTTTACAACCTCACCGCGGAAGACAACAGCTACTCTAAAAAATTTGGAGTAGTTCAAAAGAACTTGACCTTCAGGCTGAATGAGTTGGCCAATGGCACGTCCTCCATTGAGGACCTCTTCGACAAGGTTAATAACATAATTTATTGAGTTATTATTGTATCCTTGCATACTCGATATCAACATAGAAAATGCTTCTTTTACAGGTAGTCCACGACCTTGTAGAAACATCGAAACCGGCAGGGGGCAATTTGTACGTGTCCGTGGGCGTCACACAGGACGGAAGCACAAAGAACTTTGGGATGAGGGCCATCCCTTATCCGAGGTTCAGTGCCTCTACGCTTCGGCGTGAGATGACAATCGCCGAGACGAGTACCGGCATCATTGCCCCATTGGTTCTCGGAAACGTTAGTAAACATTCGAATCCTTGTTTCACTTTTCTCATCCCTCAAATGTATAATTTCAGCTTGAAATGCGTGTTTCCTGGGTGGATATGCCATCAGGATCGGGTAGACCGGCCAACAACACGTCCCGTCGAGACGATAACATCACAAAAGTCATAGGTTGGTGTTGGTGAAATTACAATTTTGAACTATTGGGTTTACATACCGTCTATACATTTCAGAAAAGATGTACGAGAACGATATGCTGAACAATTGTGTTGATTAAGGGAACAACTGCCTCCCGAAAGCCATCGCCGTAGGAATTGCCTACTTGAATCAGCAAAAAGACTTCCCTAAATGGAGAGCTCTTTCTCGATTCATGAAGCCTCAGCAGAAGGCTGCTCTGGAGCTACTCAACCGTCTGGGTCTTCCTGAAAAGAAGTCGTATGACCTTGCCGATGTCAAGGAGATGCAGGAGAGACTCACCGACTACCAGCTAATAGTATTTGATGGAGCCAAGCATCCTTTGTTCCGAGGTCCATTCGCTGGAGATGGAAAGGTCATTGGACTACGACTCAAGACCAACCACTACGACCACATCAAGAAAATCCCTGCATTCTTTGGTTAGTTGACAGTTTAATGTTTTAATAACAAAGGTCCAAAAAAGAAAAAATCTTTTGTTAGTTGACAGTTTAGTGTGTTTAATTACAAATATTCAGAGAAAAAAATCTTTGATTAGTTGACAGTTTACTGTTTTAATAATCAAGACCCAAAATTTACTGTTTTAATAATCAAGACCCAAAAGAGAAAAAATTTCTTTGATTATTTGACAGTTTAATTTTTTAATTACAAAGATTCACAAGAAAATTCTTTGCAGACAGAGAGTACTATTGCGGGAATTGCAACTCGCTCTACATGAACAGAGATGCCCATTACAATTGCCCCATGAGGTGCTCTCTCTGCACCCATCCGCGCATTGAAGAGTGTAGTGGCCAGCTGCATAAAGAATGCGCTCGTTGTCGATTCGTCTTCAACAACGAGGACTGCTTCAAACGTCATTTGGAGCAAGGTGTCCGAGGAGGTGTATCACGATGCGAGCGCGTTCAAATCTGTGAGATGTGCAATCAGGTTATTCAATTTACTTGATTTGTTCACCCTGGAAAAAAAAGCGTTACTACATATATTTTTTTTTTGTAGTTGATCAACGAAGGACGGACAGGGCGAGCTCACGTATGCGGCATGTCATTTTGCCCTCGATGCAAAACGGATATGCCTAAAGACCACCCAACATGCTTCGTTGCACCAGCGAGTCCCATCTCCTCCAGATTTCGACTCAAGACTATCGCCTTCGATATTGAGGTAGTACATTTTTTTTTTTAAACTAGCTCTTCTCTCACTAGCTCTCTCAAAACTAGCCTTCAACAATTCATTTGTTCAGTCGACAGTCGTGAGCGAGAATGGCAAAAACGTTCACAAGCCGAACGTCATCATTGCCATCCGCTCATGCAGTGCCTGCCAGCACACCACGCCAGAGTCTCACGAGTCTCAAGAATCGTGCCATCAATGCGGAGGGCGTCGTGTCCATGTATGGCATGGTTTGGATGGATGCAACAGGGACCTTGTCAGCGAGTTCGTCCAGTGGCTGAACCTCAAGGAAAACCGTAACGCAACGGTTCTCGCGCATAACCTAAAGGGGTAAGTCAAATTTCTTACTCTCTTGACACTCATATAATTCTTTCGTTTTCTCTCCCTCTTCAATCATGTATTGCTTGAGGTATGACGGTCAATTTCTGCTGAGAACCATGATGTCGAGCGACGATGTCCCGAGTAAGATGATACTCTCGGGACTAAAGCTCATGCACATGGTTAACAGGAGCGTGCGGTTTGTGGACACGCTAAACTTCCTGCAGATGCCACTCGCATCGTTCCCCAAGGCATTTGGAATACCGGAACTAAAGAAAGGTTTGTTGTATTCTCTTTCAAGTACAGTTGATGTAAGAAATTTTCAATTTAAATTATTTTTCTCATCTCTTGTAAAATATTTTCAATTCAGGCTACTTCCCCCATCTCTTCAACTGCCCGCAAAACTACAACTACATTGGAGCCATTCCGGACTCCACCTTCTACAATCCCACTCAAATGAAGGAGGAAGGGAAACAACAGTTTTTGGAGTGGCACGCGGCTCAAAGTGGAGTAGAATTCAACTTTCGGCAGGAAATTTTGGCCTACTGCTACTCTGATGTGGCGTTGCTCAGCAGAGGAGCAACGGCCTTCGACACGGAGTGCTTCCGTATATCGGGCACTCACGTATTCCATGAGAGTGTCACAGCTGCAAGTGCAGCGATGCTCATCTTCCGGAGAAATTTTTTGAAAAAGGAAAATCTGGCGATTGAAGCACCGATGCTTCCATGCAAGAGGCAGAGCATCCTGGCCCTCAAGTTTCTGGCGTAAGTTACTCAAATAAATTTCAATCTCTTTATGCTTTGTTCAATTTTAAACTATTGCAGATACCTTCGTGAGACGAAGGGACAAAGGATTCAGGACGCGACCCACGGAGGGGAACACAGAGTCCCCGGAACAAGATACCACGTGGACGGCTACATTCCTAGAGAGGGCAAGAAGCCGGTAGCTATCGAGGTTAGCTGATAATGTTGAAACATTTGGGTTTTTAAAACAATATTTTGTAGGTACATGGATGCTACTACCACGCATGCATCTGCTCGTACCAGGATGACGCCGTCATACTAGGCCGCACCGCTGCCGAAATAAGGCGTGACAACAAGTTGAGGCTCAGCGTACTCGAGCCAAACTACAAAGTGAAGGTCTATCGGGAGTGTGAAATCAACAAGATGCTGCGTCGGGACGAGGAAATGAGGACAATCTTCATGAAGCATCGAATTCTAGTAAGTTTTCTTTTTGTTTTATTCTTAAATGACTTGCCTATAAATTTATAATTGAGGAGCCTCTTGATATCAACGATGCTTTCTTTGGCGGAAGAACCGAGACGTTCAAACTGCATGCAAAATGTCAGGAAGGATGGAGCATCCGCTATCAAGATGTTTGCAGGTTATTGATTATCTCTTTGTCATGGTCTTTTTTATGTTCAACAATCTACTTTCAGCCTGTACCCGTTCACCAACAAGTACAAGCCCTATCCTATCGGCGTTGGAGTCTACGTTTCTGGAGATGATATCCCATGCCCAATCAACGATGCACAAGATTTGGGCGTAAATGGATTCCTCAAGTGCAGAGTATGTTTTCTTGATGAACTTGTAACGCTTTCCTGTTTTTTATTTACAATCCTATTGTTCAGGTATTGGCACCACCCAAACTGCATCTACCGGTTCTATGTATGAGAGTGGGAGGAAAGTGCATCTACGCCCTGTGTCAACAATGTGCTCTGGAAAAGTCCCCAGAGAGAACTTCATGCTCGCATACGGATGAGGAGAGAGCTTTCGAAGGAACATGGGCCACGGAGGAGATCAAGCTCGCCTTGAGAACTGGCTATACAGTTCTGAACGCCTATGAGGTAGTCCCTTTTCATATATATACATATATCACAGTCATTCATTACTACAATTCAGGGAAGACATTATGAGAACTGGAGCCAGTACGAGATGAATCCTGAAAGCGGGCGTGTACGTCACGGCATCCTCTCCGAGTACATGAACACCTTTGTGAAGCTCAAAACGGTTAGTGATTTTAATTATTGTTTAGTAGTGGGTTGTTGATTCTCATATGATCTTTTCAAAAATGAAGCTGTTTGAAGGAGGCAAGCGGATGGCCCAGAGACGTTGGCGATGACGTCATGAAGCAGGCCGAGTACATTGAGGCCTTCAAGCAGAGAGAAGGAGTGACGCTCGACCCTGCAAAGATGGTGCCAAACAGCGCAGCAAGACAAGTCGCAAAGCTGATGCTCAACTCCTTGGTAAGATTCTTTCTGTGTATTAGATAATTACAAACAAATTATTCTGAATTTTCAGTGGGGAAAACTCGGAGAACGCTCGGGAAGGAAACAGCAGGAGATGGTTATCTCCCCCGAAAGACTGCACAGCCTTCTGATCGAGGCCGAGACCGAGGTTGGGGACATTATTGTCCTCACCGATGAGAAGCTCTGGGTCTCCTTCAAGAAGAAGACTGGCCACTCCGAGCCAATAAGCACAACTTCCCTGGCGTCGGCAGTGCTCACGACGGCTTACGCGAGAGTGACACTTTACAATATCATCTCGCGTGTGCAAAGCTCCAGACTGCTGTATTGTGGTTCGTTTAAATTATTTCGTTATTCTTTGCTGTATATTCCAATTCTTTTTGTTTCAACCCTATTTTTTTTTTTAGACACGGACTCGGTCATCTACCTTCACAAAGACAGTGAAGTGGATCCCCTGGAGGAGCTGAAGGGGAACTTTCTCGGAGACCTGACGGACGAAATTCCTGGAAAAGGAACAGAGTTCGTGTCGCAGGGACCGAAAGCCTATGCATACAAATATGTCACGCATGACGGCATGGTGAGAGTTTTACATTCAATGGGTCTTGAGGATTTCAAATTGGAGAAACACGTCTTGATTTCTTGCAGGAAAAGAGCGTGGTAAAGTGCAAGGGCTTCCCTCTCACGTCCGAAGCATCGCAGAAGATCCATTTCGAGCAGATGCGACAGTTTGTAAGGGAAATGAAGAAAGGTGAGAAACCTTTCCCGGTCACAGTCGTCTATGACCGAATAGTCACAGAGAGAAGTCACGCGGTGACATCTCTTCTTCAAAAGAAGAGGTTGAACGCCGTGTTCGACAAAAGGGTCATCGTCCGGGGGACGTACAACACAACCCCATATGGATATAAGGACTGATCTCATATGATTAAAAACTATTCATTGTTACTGTTCATTCCCTTTATTGTGATGCTTCTCGAGTGGCCGTCCACAATGTTGATGTGTGGGCCTAGTGGTTGTGGTAAAAGTACCCTTGTACATCGTATAATTAAGTCTCCTGAACTAGTTTATGAACAAGTACCAAAATGTATATACTTTTGTTATAACGAATATCAAAAAGGTTATGATGAATTTGCCAGCCTTGATAGAGTAACCATGTGTTTAGGCCTTCCACAACTAGAAAATCTTAAAAAATTAATGTCAACCCCTACTTTGCTGATTCTTGACGATTTGATGGTTGCTCTCGATAAATGGCCTGATGCTGAGAAGCTATTCACTGTAGCCTCTCATCATTACAATATGTCGGTTATTGCTGTTGTGCATTCCTTGTTTTATTCTAGAGTGATGCGTAATTTAAGAATAAACTCTAGTTATCTTTCTCTGTTTAAAAACAATTCGGATCAACTCACTATACGTAATCTTGCCACTCAACTCTACCCTACCAATAGAACGTTTTTCATAGAGTGTTACGAGGACGCAACCCGTGAACCTCATGCTTATCTTTTCGTTGATTTACACAAGAATACAGATGTCAAATTTCGTCTGCGCACAAGTGTTTTTCCTTTGACTGATTGCGTTATTTGTTATATTCCCAAATGAAGCGAGCGGTTTGGTCTGAACAGTGTATCAAGAGCATTGCTTCTCTATCAAAAGACAAAGAATTCAAACAAGGATTACAAAGATTGACAGATAATGAAGTGATCTGTCTTATTGAAGCTATTTGTAACATTCTCTATGGAAATGTTCCGATTCCTAAGAAAACATGTAAAACTATGAAAAAGTTTGCGCCAGTAATGCGTAAACTTGCTCCTATAAGAAACATTCAAAAAGCAAAGAAGACCCTCATCCAGATGGGGGGAGGATTCATTGGACCTATCATACCGATACTTGTGAGCCTGGCGAGTACTTTACTCTCCAATGCCCTCCTTCAATAAAATGGTGTTAGTGCCTGAAGAAAGGTTAGCGGCGCTCTCTTCCATCAAACCGGAAACCCAAATTGAAAGAATAGAGAGAGAATTACGCAGTTTGCTCTCTTCGACAGAGAGTGATGATAAACGTCTGAGATTGTATCAAGCCCTTCTCCAGCAACTCACGTCAACTATTCATAAAAATATAAATTATCAAGATGCAGAACAAAACTGGCAGGGAGAGATGTCGACTCACGTTCCAACTAATGCTGATAGTGTAGAAACAACACCTTCCTCTATAAAAACTCATGCTTTAACCCTGAATTCTGAAAACTTATCGACTAAACCTGAGACAATAAAAGAAGAGAAAAAAGAGAAAATTTATTTGGATGAATTGAAATTCACAAATGCTACAGTAAAGTCAAAAGCTGATTTGATAGTTGAACATTTAAGAAAATTTCCCGAAATTTTTATAATAAACGACAAAGGGAAAATTGACTTGGAAAATGAAGAATTTGACGTTTTGCCGATAATTTCGGATCTCTCTAATAGATGGCGGAGTCGTTCGACACCTCCTATGGGTAGCGAGGAGTTTGTTCGAGCACTTGTATCCACAGGATTCCCTGTTGAGCAGATTGCGAACAAGAACCGGTCAGATTTTGCTGTGAGCAAATGGTTCTCAAGTCAGTAGACTATAAATTGGAGCAGATATATTCAGACCCCCAAAACCCCGGAGGTTTTAGAGGAGTGAATGCTTTGCTAAAAGCAGCCAATAATGCCGGAATTAAGGTGACTCGTGAAGAAGTGAAGAGATTTCTGCATCAAAGTGATACATACACGGCCCATTATCCGTCTAGAACAAAGTTCAAAACAGGCCAAATTCAGTCGACAGGGCTTGACAGCGATCATCAAGCTGATCTTGCTGTTCTTATTGACCTGAAGAGGTATAACAAGGGATATTCATACATTCTCGTTGTTGTTGACGTCCTCTCTCGATTTGTGATGTGTGCACCTCTCAAAAACAAAACTGGAAAAGAAACTGCGACTGCTTATAATGGTATACTTTACTCTAGCGGAAGAATTCCGTTCAGACTATACACTGACGAGGGAAAAGAGTTTTTAAATACACATTTTCAAAAACTTTTGAGTGAAAAAGAGATAATACACAAGAAACCAAAGAACCATAATGTGAAGTGTGCGCTTGCTGAGAACGCTGTGAAACGGGTTAAAACCCGTCTGTATCGTGTGTTCTCTGAGAATAATACATATTGTTGGATAGATGTACTACAAGATGTAGTACATGGTTTGAATGTCTCACCGATCAAATCTATCGGAGGCATACCACCCGCTGATGTTAATCATGGAAACATGGAGAAAGTGTGGCGAAAACTATACGGAGAAGAAAGGTATAAAACTCCTCAACACGTGTTTCGTGTCGGAGACACGGTCAGACTTTCCAAGTTTAATACATTGTTCAAAAAAGGTTATAAAAACACCTTCACATTAGAAGTTTTCAGAATAAAAAAATTATTATACAAGGATCCTCCTGTTTATATCATTGAAGACTTGAACGGTGAGGAGATTGACAGTATTGTTTATGAACCTGAACTCGTCAAGTACGTTCCTAAACAAGAGTTTAAAATTGAGAAAATTTTACGTAAACGGCAGAAAAATAAAAAAACTGAGTTACTGGTAAAGTGGTTAGGTTATCCATCCAGTTTCAATTCTTGGATACCTTCCGACAATGCAAGAAGAATCCGGTAACTCTTGGCATTTGGGTACCACTTCTTGCTCAAGAGCTTTAGTTGTCTACGTCGCTCAAGTCATGTTAATCTATGCTGTAGTTTCGGTTTCTATATATAACCTAACTTTCTCGAATTGTCCTGATAACAAATTGTGGATTGCCATTCTTTCTTCCTGTATAGGGTATCTACTACCATCTCCATCCATCACTCTTAACAAATTATGAAGGACTTTTACTTAACTCTTTTAAGTAACACTCGTAAAGAGGATGTGATTTCTAAATTTCGCGTCAAACTACCTTCTTCAATTACTTTGCATGAGGATTACGAAGTTGCGCTAACAGAGATAATTTACCCAAATACTTTCGACCTTTTGACTGATAGAAGGGAAGATGATAATTTCAATGATAACACGATATTTCTGAAAGATTTCAACGGTAGTGTTGGAACTGTGGCTGTGACTCCATGCTCTTACAAGTCAGGATCCGACTTGATTGGACAGATAAACTACTCTTTGAATGAATTCTTCAGTTTCAAGTATAATACGAAAAACATGAACATGCTATATTACAACCCATATACGAGAAAATGCGAAATAACTCTACCTGAACAGATTGGAAGAGTAATTTTTTCTAAACGTTTCGCCTATCTTTTGGGTATTAAAGAAACAATAGAACATCAGTCAACCTACATTTCTTCTCATCCTGTTCATGTCGCTAAAGAAATGATGTTCATTTATGTCAATATTGTCGAGAATCAAATGGTTTCTAATGTTTTGTGTCCACTTTTGAAAGTAATAGCCACAAACGGAGAATTGGGTGAAAATATAAACGTTTCATTCACAAGACCTCAATATGTCGCCGTTCGCTACAGAGACTTTGAATACATTACTGTTGATATCAAGAACGACCTTGATGAACATATAAATTTTCATTCGGGAAAGATCTGCATGGTACTTCATTTCAAACCTAAACGTTCGGTAGAGTAGGTATGCATGTACCTTTTAATCCCGACTCTTGTATTGACTGGTACGATGTGTTTATTGAGCAAGCACGTCAGAGTGGTTCAGGATTTCGTGGTTATCCTTATCAGCGTGGTGCTTCTGGTTTGGGTGGTGTTCTTTCAAAGCTATTCAGTTTCATTCTGCCAATAGCCAAATCAGCAGGGAGGTCTATTGCTAGTGAAGCTGTGAATGCAAGTGAAAAATTCGTTGATGACATCATTGACGGTAAAAATGTCAAAGATTCCCTAAAGATGCACGGTCGTCAAGCCTATAAAAATTTAGTAAACCGAGCAAACGCTAGACTACAGCAAGGCAAAGGTAAAAGAAAGCGGAAAGTTCGGATAGTCAAAAAGAAAAGTAGAGTCAAGACTCGAAAGAGGTCAGTAGTGAAACGTCAGCGACACAGAACGGTTCAAAAGTCTCTGAACTCTCTCAAGGATATTTTCTCCAAGTGAAAAAATGGGGAAACTGATCGACCCCAAATCTGTTCCATCTACTCGAAGTGAATTGAGTGTGTTTGAGATACCTTCAACGCAAGTTGCCCTAGAATCCTCAAGATGGCTATCTATACCTACAAGTACTCCAATCAACAACTCTGGACCATATTTGTTCAATTTGGTTGATTCACGACATTTCCTTCAAGTTGGTAAATCCTACATTGCTCTCCGTCTCCGAGTCAAACGACCTACAGGTGCTGATAACGTATTGATTAAGGAGAAGTACGGTTTGATTAATTACATTGGTGCTACTTTCTTCAACCAGGTAACTCTTGAGATAAACAATCAGCAAGTATTTGATTGCAGCAATTATGCTTACAAAGCTTACTTGGAGTGTCTTTTGAACCATAGTACAGATCAAAAGCGAGGTTTCCTTCAAGCCGGTGGTTATTATCAAGATGACGAGGAAGGTTTGGAAAGTACCGAGAATAGCGGATACAACTCCAGAGTTGAGCTTTTATCTAATGATGTTGTGGATCTAGTTGCGCCTCTTCATATTGACCACTTTTCCACTGACCGTTTTCTCATTCCTCACCTCAATCTACAGTTTCGTTTCTATCGTAATTCTGATGATTTTATAACAGAAAATTTCACAACAAGTAAACAATCTGGAATATCCATTGAAGTCGTTTCCATGAAGCTCATGATGCGTGCGGTAGATGTGATAAGTTCAGCTGGTCTCGCCTTAGAAAAAACATTACTTTCATACCCTGCAAGATATCCTTATCACAGAACACGTCTACGTGTAATTTCGATACCCGGCGGACGTTCTGATTTTCCATATTCAACGCTTTTCACCGATATTGTTCCGCGACGTATTGTTGTAGGATGTGTAGAGCAGGATGCTTTTGATGGTCATTCGTCCAAGAATCCATTCAATTTTAAGCACTTTAATATTTCGGAGATTTCTATAGACGCCAGAGGAGTTACTTTCCCCGCTCAGCCTCTCAAAATCAACTTTAAGCAAAAATGTTATGCAGAAGCTTTCGCAATGTTTTATGAAAACATTGGAGCTATAAGTGAAAATCGTGACATTGCAATATCTTATAAGCACTATAGGAACGGTTTCACTCTCTTTGCTTTTAATCTCGTACCAACTGATGCTAATAATGATTTTGAACTGGTGCAAAGTGGAACTACTCAAATAGCTTTGAGATTTGCTGAACAAACTCCTCCATCCGGACTACAACTCATAGTATATGCCGAGTATGACGGAATGTATCAAATCGATCATTATCGTAATGTTTTCAATGACCAACAGGTGTAGATATATTCATAACAATTGTATTTCCATGTAAAAGGGATGACTGATGTTGTTTAACGCGGTTGCTTTGTCTAATA
Organism: Allodiplogaster pararmata; assembly: GCA_964056735.1. Lineage (NCBI taxonomy): Eukaryota > Metazoa > Nematoda > Chromadorea > Rhabditida > Diplogasteridae > Allodiplogaster > Allodiplogaster pararmata. Next base: position 21,372,538 of record OZ057405.1, read on the forward strand.
TAGAGCTAAATAATATTCTGAGGAATTGTCCTGTTACAAGGTTCTATTATCTAGGAAGTTTCCCCTCCGATGCAATTGTTGATATTCCCGAGAGTCGACCTTTCTGCCTTATTTTCAACACCAGCAAGTCTAGTTTGCCAGGAGAACACTGGATTGCTGTATTTGTGAATAAGTTTAATATTGCTGAATACTATGATTCAAACGGAGATGATTGTTTGAATACCCTTGAAACGTGGTTGTCTAACTTTCCTAGAGTAGAAAAGTTTCCTTTTCGTGTTCAAAGTCTTTTCAGCAATGTATGTGGACACTTTTGTTTATATTTTCTCTATAACAGATGTAAAGGTAAAAGCTTAAGCTTTTTGCTCAAATCATTCCATCGTCACAATTTGAGCAAAAATGACTCTTTAGTATATAAATGGTATTTAAATCACCTCAAGTCATGTATAAATAGATGAAGAGAAATCATAGTGCATCGTTTACTTCACCATGTCTAGTGACAAACTTTCCCTCCTTTCTGAGAAGGCCCCTGTGAAAATTTCTGACTCATCAACTAACTCTGAGTCTTCCATCAAAAAAGAAAAAAAACTCTCAAGTAATTGCGAAGATGTGGTAACTGTTATGGAGACCGGCATAACTCTACGCCGAGCGAGAAAACGTATTGAAGGAGATACAGGTGTTAGATACATTCGTAATATTGGTTCATTTCACTTACTCGCGGATGAATCTGATAATGTATTTGTGCAGTTTCTACCTGTTAACTAGTTATCTGAAGATTAAGATGTCCGAGTCAAGCGATACTTCTACTCACGAGGAAGTTCATTTCAAACGCAAAAGAAAACGACTGGAGGAAAACACTGAGGTTTATTAAAATTTTATATTATATGTTCACTACATTAACCGTTAACTGTTGAGTTTCCGTCACATGAGCACGTCAACCTTCATGAAGAGCCTCAACAACTTGGAAGGGATTTCTCAGTATTCAGACCGCAAAGATTCATTACTATGGCTGTTTGTAACACTTGCTCCAAACCTACCGTCATATCCCATATTGATTGTACTGTCACTTTCAAATTATGTAAATCCTGCATTCTCACTAATTCACGGATGCAGTCTGCAATTTACCACAACATCATTGTCAAGAACTTGAGGGATAGAAGGACATTTTCAAATGGAAAGGACTCATCGACAATTACTCGTAGCTTCTGGTAAGTTTTTTACCCTATAAAAATGAAATTTTAAGTTTTTAGTGATTACTAATCATTCGGGGTGATCTCTAGATGGGAGTACAGGTAGCACTCTGTAATAATTTTCATTTCTTTTGTTTTCAATTTTGAATAGAGGTTGTGTTCCTTTTCCTCCTACTTGTGTGACTAAAAAAAGTTTCAGATGCCTCACATTGCTCTCGCTACCTATCTGAGAATCAAAATGAATGTAGATATTTATGACAAACTCACATTGAGCCAGATGGATGAAATTAATGATTCCCTCGTTAATCTGAGGATAAAAACAACACATATGGAGAAAAATACTTTTTTGGATCATCTGCAACTGGACATAAGGACTCGCGTTTATCATCCCATCACCGTAAGGCTGAAGGTGGAGGGAAGGAAGAAGAGTCTGGGTCTGAGACCAGTTCGAGTCCCGCTCGTTGTTAGTTTTTTAAAATTTCTCTTTTGTGTTTCAAGTCCTTTTTTAGACAATTTTTAAAATGTTTGTATTGCAGGATTATTTTCTGGCACAATACGACGTGAGAATAACTAGACAGGATGGCCCCTGTTTCCGAGGGAGAAATGGAGCAGTCTATCCGGTCGAAGTATTGCAAGTTGAATATCTCTAGAATGTGTTATAATTCAGATTCATTTGGTTCCAGATTCGTTTCGTCTTTGACATGGTTAACTGTTGAAACTAGATTTGTTTTTACTCGATTTGTTTTTTCCTCAAAGTAATAAAATACTAAGCTATTTAGTTCATTTTATGTTTGTTTCGTTTTGTCTTTGAGATGATAAAATGTTGTTGCTAATCTTTGTGTTCTTTGTTCTACAAAGGCGGAAGAATACGTGACGTATTCTTTACCGCAAAGAGTGCAAGTTGCGAGAGTAGGAGATGGCTTCCTTCCAAGATCGTATCCATAGATTATGCGTGTATGAAAACGGTGATTATTGGAAACACGTGATAAAAATTCTCAAATAAAAGATTCAAAAATACACATCGGAGAGAGTGTATAAAAAGTATGTCTTTCTGAGAAAGACTGCACTGTAAGAGAAAAACGCTAGAGAGCGTTAAAGAAAATAGCGTGTAATATTGAGAGACGCAGATAAAAGTATCATGGATGATTATGTTTTCAAGAGATTCAGAGAAAAAATATCTGACAGAGTATAAAGATAGATAGAGAGAGAGAGGGAGAGAGAGAGAGAGAGAGAGAGAGAGAGAGAGAGAGAGAGAGAGAGAGAGAGAGAGGGAGAGAGAGAGAGATATGGAGAGAGAGAGAGAGAGGGATGGAAAGAGAGGAAGAAAGAGAGAGAAAGAGAGAGATAGAAGCGAGAGAGAAAGAAAGAGAGAAAAAGAGAGAGATAAAGATCAGCTGGAGTGATTCTTTGCGGTCAGAGAAAAAGTCTCTCGATTTAACACACTATTAAAAATCGGTTACAGGGACATCCACCTCACACAGATGTCGACTTTTCGACGTTCACTAGTTCTAAAAGTTTCTATTTTGTTTAATATGTTTGTGCCAAAATTAGGAGTTAGGACTAAGTTTTGGGTTGGCTCGCATCACCACATAGCCTTTTTCCCACGCTCGCGCTCCAGAACCCGATAAGCTGCGCAGGTCTGCTACAAGGAGACGTTTGTTGTTTGTTTTGGTTGTAGTATTTAGTATTTAGTAAGTTTGTTTGGAAGTTATAAATAATTGCTGATAAATCAGTAAAGTAAGTCGTGGCAGGCATCATTGAGCATTATTGAAGAACCTTTGCTTTTGGCATTCTTTATCTGAGAACACAGCTTACGAACTTCACAACCACAATCCAAATATTTCATTCGTTTCGCTTCCTTTCACGAGCAATCACATAATTTCTTACGACTACAAGCACATGTAAGAATGATTTTTTGATGTAAAAATATTTTTTTGTAAAAGTAAATAAGTATGACCCATTGAACCGAGGGGGTGTCCCCAAAGTTTAAAAGTGCCCCCTAAGCTTATTTTAATGGTAAAATAACATGGTCTGTAATCATAATCATATTATGATTACCCCTTTTTGGTGTAGGTAATTTTAGTGTAAGGGCGACGCCTTTTTCGAACTTTCTCTAATCAATTTTATGTTTCTCCTAAAATATTTTAGGCCACATTCGACACGTCGCTGCATTTTGTTGTGTTGTTTTTTCGTTGTTTTTTGTTGTGTTAAACTTTATAAGTTACTTTTTGAGGTTAATAACTTATTATGCTTAAGTTCTATTTTTTCTCTTTTACCTCATCATTCTTACTCGGTCTTTCTTCCGGTAGGTGTAGCGACGAAACGCGTTCATCCGCTTCAAAAGAAAAACTTCAAAGTGCATTCATCCGTAGAGAAAGGTAGGCAGAGTCGTGGAACAGTGATTGTTGCTGGTTCGTCGGTCAAGGGTGCAATTATACTGTTCCAACTTTTCATGAGATGTATTGGAAAACTGTCATCCCATCCGAGTTTTTCTTTCCACAATCCTTGAAGGAAGATTTTG